>OX336383.1:15997367-16597367 GCA_946902895.1 Fragum fragum | reverse complement strand
CTCTAGCTGAATCAGGATCAATGACCATGACCACATCACCAACTCGAAAGTCACGGCTTTCCACTAGCCACTTTTTTCGCGAACCAAGCATAGGCAGAAACTCTTGAAGCCATCTTTTCCAAAAATGTTTTATAAGTTCTTGAACACGTCTCCATCTCTTATGTAAATTGAAATTAGTAAGGTCTACACTTTCTGGCGCGAACTGGCCTCCTATCTGACCAAATAGAAAGTGATTCGGAGTCAGCACTGGTTCGTCACATGAATTAGCACTCTGATATGTAAGGGGTCGACTATTGATAAGACTCTCAGCCCCAACGAAAGCTGTATGAAGTTCTTCATCATTAATGTCTGCGTTTCCCATGATCGAGAAAATGGCTCTCTTAGCACTTTTGATCAATGATTCATGTATACCGCCAAAATGGGGTGCCATAGGGGGATTGAAATACCATTTAATACCCTTATTTGCTGCGTTTTCAACAATCCTATCAAAATCTAACGCTGCGTGCAGTTCTTTAAGTTCTCGCACAGCTCCAATAAAATTAGAGCCATTGTCGGAGACAATAATTTCTGGAATTCCTCTGCGACTCACGAATCTGTAAAATGTGTTCATAAATGAATCGGTATCTAATCCGTATGACAGTTCTAAATGAACGGCTCGGTATGTCATACAAGTGAAAAGACAAAGATACCTTTTATTTCTAGATTTCCCCCTACCTTGTTTTGTGAAATAATGTCCTGCATAGTCCACTGCTGTTTGACTAAATGCACGCATTGACTTCCCAACCCTAAACTCTGGTATAGGGCCCATAATCTGTTGTGATGCTTTAGCATTTTTGCGCTTGCAAACAGTACACTGATTTTCAATTTCACGGATTATTTCTCGAGCTGATATAACCCAATATCGCACCGATAGAGCTGCCAATGTTTGATTGGTTCCGCTATGATAACATTGCTCATGAAAATGCTTCACAATAAGTCTGGTTACCCAAGCTTTTCTGGGCAAAATAATTGGTCACCTAGTGTTGTATGGTAAATAGTCAATATACCTTAACCTACTTTCACTTCTCATGATGTTTGACTCATCCAATTTGGGATTCAATTTGAGAAGTTTACTACGCTTAGAAATGGTTCTTTGAAGGAGCAATGCATTATACTCTTCAGCAAAATGGTTCCTTTGTACCTGAACTATTATTGACTCTTCAGAAGACCGAAGCTCTTCCGGAGACAAACTTTTGCCTATATAACGATCACCCCTTTTTAACTGACAATTACTGATAAATCTCAAAACCCATCCCTGCACCCTTACTAAATGATTCCAGTTTGAATAATTCTCTGGGTTTAACCTGTTTTCTACAGAAACACTGCACTTTGAATTTACATAGGTAGAACTTTCTGTCTTTCTTTTTTGTTCAACTTTAGCAGACTCATAAGGCTCAAATTTATTTTCTGGCCATTTACATATATCTTCAGAAAGAAAGCTAGGACCTTCCCACCAAAGGGCTTTATTTTTAAGCTCACTTACACTTAAACCCCTCGAACCACAGTCTGCTGGATTTAGTTGCGATGGTACATGTCGCCACTGCGTTGGATTTGTCTTACTTTGAATTTCGCCAATTCGATTTGCAACAAACGGCTTATACAAACGACTTTGATTACGGATCCACCAAAGTGTGTTTAAGCTATCCGACCAAAAGTGAACCCTATGCAAGTCAAATTCTAGAGCTCTACAGATTTTTTCTGATAATCGAAGCCCCAAAATGGCTGCCATAAGTTCCAGTCTTGGAATACTTATACTTTTCAATGGAACCACTTTACTTCTGGCCGCTATAAAACTTGTGTTACAATTCAAAAGACATTGCTTGTTTCTGATATATGTTACTGCACAATACGCATGTGTCGACGCATCAACAAAAGTATGCACTTGACTTTCATTTTTGTCAAAATGTAAATTACGTGGCAGATAAATCTGGTTTAAATCATGAAGTTCTTCAAACCATTTGCAAGCCCTGTTGGCCAAATGGGGAGGTAATTCATCATCCCATTCCACCCCAGATAACCAAACATCTTGCATTAGATTTTTAGCTTGAACTGTAAAAGGAACTAAAAACCCAAGAGGGTCATATAGGGTTGAAATTTTACTAAGATAGCTTCTTTTTGAAATGATTGAACTCTGTTCAATAAGATTAAGGTTTGGCTTAAAAGTAAAATTATCTGTATTAGCTTGCCATAAAACCCCTAAAGTTTTTACTGACAACTTTTCAGACTGTTCAAGCAATAAATCATTATCTGAAGCTTGGTCTGATTTCGGTATGCTTTCTAAGACTTTTGCAGAGTTGGAGAGCCATTTTCTAGCGAACATCCCAGCTTTACCCCAAAGCGTAGATAATTGGCTATATAGTTCGACACCTTCTTTTTCACTTTTTACAGAGTCAATACTGTCGTCCATGTATGTTGACTTTAAAATAGTTTCTGCAGCTTCTGGATAATCTTCTTGGTAAAGTCTAGCATTGTATTGGGACACACATTGTGCCAAGAAAGGTGAAGCGTTTACGCCAAAAACGAGACGATTGAACTGATACTCTTTAACATTCTCTTCTGGTGATGATCGTCATAAAAATCTATGATATTGTCTATCATTAACCGGAATCCCAATCTGTAGGTACATCTCTTGAATGTCACATGCGATTGCGACAGAATTCCTACGAAAGCGTAATAGAATGTCAAATAAGTCATTTTGTAATGGCGGTCCTTGATGTATTGTATCATTAAGCGAGAAGTCCCCATGTTTTGCTGAGGCATCAAAAACAATTCTCACTTTTGTTGTTTGACGATCTGGTTTAATGACCGGAAAATGTGGAATGTACCATGTTTCATCTGAACTGTCCGTAACATGTGAAATGTAGGATTTCTTCTCATAGTCTTTAAATATCTGATCATATTTTGTATGCAGTTCAGGTTGTCTAATCAGTCTTTTTTCTGTGTTCAAAAGTCTTTTTTTTTGCCATTTCATAGTTATTTGTTAACTGATATCTGTTATCTCTCCACGGAATATCGATCTGATAGCGCCCGTCATATTCGATAATTGACCTTTCAGCCTTCTCTAAAATGTTCCTATCGCTTTGAGAGTACAAATTGTCTTTATCCAAAAATGATCCTTCTTCAAGCTCCCAAAACTGTTTCAAAGTTTCATTTAAATCACTTGAATCTTTGAGAAGTAGAAATGTATGATATGCTTGATTATTAGTCTTTTCGAGATTCCCAACACATGTCCATCCCAAGGGTGTTAGACGAGCCACTGGCTCCCCTGGTTTTCCACGTATCTCATGTAGAGATTGATGTAAGTCAGCATAGTCAAGGCCAATCAACATGTCGACTTTGCATTTTTTGCCAATTTTAGGAAATGGAATACCTTTCAAGTGCTCCCATCTGGCTGTGTATTCATTTATCTCCACTGCTTGAAGATTTCCTGTGACATTGTCAATTGTGTTGGCTTCTATGTTCATGTTGAGTTGTCCATTAACACTTTCAATACCTATAAGAACTGGACTTGTTTTGAAACTCTGTGTTTGACCATTTAGTACATTAACCTCTATATTGTCTGAAAAATTGTTCACGGGTATACCCAATTCAAATATAACATCATTGTTTACATAAGTCTGAGTACTACCATCATCCAGAAGGGCGTTTATTTTTAATTGTTTCTCCCCATGTTTGATGATCAAGGGTACTGTTCTCAGAGCAATATATGATGCCTTATTTGAACATGTATGTGTATAGTTTTCAGGTTGACAAGGAGGACTTTTAACAGCATCATAAGTGTGCAAGAGCCGGTTGTGATTTTTTAGACAGTTACCTATTCCACAAGGCTTACCAAATTTGCAATCTTTACATGAATGCGAATCTCCAAGACAACGAAAACATAAAGAGAGAGCTTTTGCTTTGTCCCATCTTTCTCTCACAGGCAGACCTTTGAATAGCTCACAGTTCCAAATACGATGACTGGAATTATTACATAACTTACATGGTTTGGGTTTATTATTGTTTGCGAGAAAAGACTGTTTTCTGTGTGGTCTTACTTGTCCTAGGCCAAATATAGTTTCTGCGGCTGTCGTCTTGAATTTAGCCTCTAATAGTATCCAATCTCTTAATGAATTAACGGATTCTTCTTTGGTATTGTCATTTATCCATTGGTAATAGCGTGACAACATGTTGACAGGTAGCTTCTTTTGTAGCCTCAAATATAGAGCCCCATCTCCCAATTCTTCATCTTTACCCACATCGATTAAGTTCATTACTGCAATATCTAGAATGTCAGCAAATTTTTCAATACTAGAAGTGTTTTCATCACGCATTATAGGAAAGTTATCTAGTTGGTCAAGGAAAAGCTGTATCTGACGCTTCTTACCTCCAAACTTTCTTTCCAGCCTTTCTTTAGCAAATTCATAGGCAGCCTTGGAATGTCCCAAATTTTCAATAGATTTGAGGGCCTCCCCATCCAGATGTTGTCGAAGTTGCAGTAATTTATACTCCGGTGACGCGGGGGCTTCATCAATACAAGCCATGAAGGCAGCTTTCCAGCTTTCATATTTCAACTTATCACCACTGAACATTGGAATACTCACACGTTTTAATTGTTTCCACATATCTTTACCCAGTCCAGACTGGTTCTGATTATCACTGACACTATTATTGTCTAAACTGTCCTGTATCCGACGATGTGTTTCATTATAATCAGCATCCATTTGGTCCATTTCCAACATTGTTCTTTCTTCTGCCTCCGTATTGCCCGCTTTTTGATAGGCTGAACAAAGTTTGTCGAAGCATTGCGCCAATTCGTCCTGCACATGGTCAAAATTATCTTGTAAGGCTCGAACAACTTTTGTGTCGACCTCTTCATTATCGAGCTGGCTAATCAGTTTATTCTTAGCCCTTGTGAAATTACTCTTACACCGTGTTTTCCATTTTCTGAGTTCCGTAATTACACGTGGGGTTCCCCCACCCAAGAATGATGTTTCTCGGTTTTCTTCTATATCCGACATCATTAGCTGCAAATATGGTGCTTATCTTATGGACAAACATGCAAACCTCGTTCTGCTACCAAATGTTCATTATGAAAAACCAACAACACGATGAATTTCGATATTTTCTCCTTTATTTTTCTGCATCTCAAGACCGTCTTGGTCAAACAACGGAAATCGAATTCTCAAGGGAGATAACCCCGTTCAAATTCCCAAAGGATAGTTAATATACGATTTACTTTTTAAACTCAAAGGATAGTTACTAAAATTTTCTTCAGAACATGTTGCACGAGCCTATTTCTGGTAAACACCAATCAATTTTGAGACCCTTCTTGCAGAACACTCTGTCATGTGCAGATTTTTATGGGTAATTGTTTTCTTTCCTTTGAGATACCTATCTATGGAGCAGTAACCCACTGAGTAATTCCCCGATCTGCCATAATTTTATCACAGATTTAATTCATGGTTCCCTTTGAGGTGATTGTTGGTGGCCCAACAGGACTTGGCCATCTTTAAAACTCCCTGCTAACTCGGCGGCTCATTTCTTCACCATGCTATAACATAGGACACGCACCCCAAATGTTGCTTCCGTATCCTTGCGAATTCCCTTAGGCGAAGAGCCTTTGAGACCTAGGTAAGGAATAACCGTACGTTGTCAACATTGTACATTCGACTAGAATTGTTCATAGTGGGTAGCTTTGAGAATTGAAATCTATCAAAGAACAGAAAGAGAAAAATCTCGCGGTCACTGCAAATTTATTATAATACTTTATCTACATAGACCTCTATTGATATGTTATAAGAGGTCTGTATCTGCCCTCAGCTTTATACCCTCTCCTCTGTTGTACAAAACACCTGCTCTTATTTACAGTAATTGATTTTACATCAGTCCACCAGTATGTGTCTGACTGTTGAAAAACGTGTTTCTTCAAAAAAGTCAAACTATCGTCGAAAAAATGCGTCAACAGCAGCTTACATTGTATGAAAAATACAAACATCTATACTACATACATATATATCGGGAAAAAAGAATATAGAGTTTTGGAACCATTGACAACAAATAGATCACAAAAGACTCAACCAAATAGTTCAAAATACAGCCTGTCGATTTTATGTTTTCGCGGAGCTAAACGAAGAAGTATTTGGATAAAGCCCGAACGAAAAAAAAACAACACTTTCGTAAACTTCAAAATTATTCAAGTACAAAGGTATTGTTTGGCATGATGTCCAGATCCTGACATTGACAAAGAAATTTAAGAGATGAAGAGAATATTTTTTGTTATCATGGAGGTATGAACCGAAAAACCTAATCGCACTGTATGAATTCGCGAAGCGGATTCATACAGTGTGTGATTAGGTTTTTCGGTTCATACCTCCATGAAAACAAAAAATATTTTCTTCATTTCTTATAATTTAATTGCATCGAGCGAAAAATGCAACAACTTAACAAATTTTGATACCTTTTTGTAGTGAACTATTTTGTGCGGAAGCATTCAAAATGGCTGCGTACTCAAAATTTTGTTCATGGAAGTATGAATTAAATTTTTCGACCAATCAGATCGCTCGTTTTTGATAGACGAAACTAACAATTTAATTATATTAAAATCAAATCTAAATAATCTAATGACGAATGGGGTATCTGATGGCTAACCGTCACCTCCTCTTGTGACGAAACAAACCGGGAAATGGATTGTATCCGCTATCAAAACCCTTGGTCACGTTTCTTGTAATGCCTACTTCTAGTAAATGAACATCGATTCAATTGGAATAAAACTCTTGCTTAATATCATCGCTAGACATGAGTTATCGGCTAAAACGGCTGTACTTATCAATATAGTATACACATGGGTTTGGAGTATCTTGCTGTGGTCTTAATTGATACTTCCACATTGACTTATGTAAAACATCTACGATATTTTACTATAAGATTTAAAAACGGTGGCCCACGCACCATTATATGGCATTCACAAAATGCTTCATTTATCAATAAATACCTTATCTTGTAGATAAAATGTTAATTATGATCATAGTAAGGTAGGTAGGTAACTCTTGTAAGTAATTCTTCGTTGATAGAGTTCTTAAGTTTTGAAGACTTTAAAGATGAGGGAGCAAGGTAAAGGGCTCAGATTGGTTTTGGATAGCGTTTTGTAGTCTGCAAAATAAAGTTTAATTAACATTTAGCGCCTAGTGCTTTATTGAGGGGTTTATCAAATGAAAGCGGATCATAAAAATGTCCTATTGATCAGGTTTGAGAACCAAAACAGGGTATAAAAAGTCAGAATGGTAACAAAAATCAATCCTTCCAGGATAAAATCTGAAAGATATGAACTTTACAGGCAAGATTTACTAGCCTGGAAAGATTTTACAAATTTGGATAAGATAAGGCGAGTGGTTGCCATAGCTTTGTCAACGGATTTTAAGGTCCTCGGTCATTGCGGTTTTTTTTTCTGTCGAGTTTCATCTGATGACGAAATAAAGCATCGGATAGTTTATAGGTATATAATAAATTATGACGGTCAGTCGCCAGATACTAGACTGATACTATTCAATAAACGCTTATTGAACAAATTACAAAGGGATTTACAGCAATTAAGAGATGAAGAGAATGTTTTTTTGTTTTCATGGAAGTATGAATCGAAAAAACTAACCACACTGTATGAATACGCGAAGCGGATTCATACAGTGTGATTAGGTTTTTCGGTTCATACCTCCATGAAAACAATTTCTTATAATTTAATAGCACTGAGCGAAAAAGCAAAACTTAACAAATTTTGATACCTTTTTGTATAGAACTGTTTTGTGCGAAAGCATACAAAATGGCTGCGTGCTCAAAATTGTGTTCATGGGGGTGTGAGTTAAATTTTGCGACTAATCAGAATGCTCGTTTTTGATAGACGAAACAAACAATTAAAATATTGATATATGTAATAAAATATTAATAAAACTATTGGTAGTAAACTTCATTTAAAACATGACCTACAATTTAAGAGTGTTATAAACCAGTTGAATATTTTGGGTATTACATTTCCGATATAACAATATTGTAATAACTATCTGAATGAAGTTAAGCCAATGGCAACGCGTTTTCGTTACTGTGAAAACGCAGTCACGTTATGCATGTATTTACGTCAGTTTACATACGGCGTTATATCCTTCTGGGGATGTCTTAACCCTTGTCATGCTGAGCAGGAATATTCCTGCTTTGACAATGGCTTTGGCAGGTGTATAGACGTGCCCTCCACCGACGTGCAGTCTGATCTTAGCCTAATCTACCTGCTTATTATTGTTGTTTGAGATGGATATTTGAACACAAGCTATATCTAATTATGTAAAAAAAATTAATGTAGTAAAAAGACTAAATAAATATGCGACTGGACAATTGTTAAATCGATAGTGTGAAGGAATGATCCCAGATTTACGACATAGAATATCGAATATGTGCTCTTGATATACCGAATTTATTACACTAGTCTTTTTTAAACATATACAGCTTTGGTTTATCGAGTAGAGAATTCAATGAATAGACATGAAATACAAATTTATTTAACCAGTCATTCATAAACAGGCAGAGGAAGGTTTGTCGAGTTTCTTATATTTTATCAAGACGAATTGCTATTTAGTGTCATATCTCTTTACACTAAATCGATTTACTTTTTGTAAAAAATCGATTAGGCTTAAAAAAAAAAAAAAAAAAAAAAAAAAAAAAACCAGCTGTGTTTCCGCTAACGGGCTGGAACAAAAGAGGATAGGGAGGTAGGCGAATATTTTTGTCTAAATTTTTGCTGCGGAAAATACAGGGTAGGTAGGTAAATCGTTATTTTTTATTTTTAAATTTATATGATTTGGATGAGCTTCTTCATTCGACTTCGCGCTTTCTCATTATCCGGGTTATTTATTCACTTCATAGTTGTCTTGACGTTTGCATTAACGGCGACGATTCTTCCGTAAAGCGCTTGAGTAGCTCAGGAAGAGTAACTCGGAACGAAGCAAACGGAAAAAAATACCGAAATGTAATAAAAACGTACATTTCGAGAATTTCATAGGTCGCACGAAAATAAGGATGGGTCGAGCATTTAAATTTTCATTATTTTCATTTGCCGATAAAAACAGCAGAGTCGGGGTCTGAAACACGGTCGGTCGGGTCAGCGGAAACACAGCATTTTTTTTTTACGCCTTAATGATATTCGGCGTAACATCTATATTGCCGTCTGTAGAACGTCATCATAACGAGTATTTTGGCGTAGTTTTCGTGGTAACAAAACTGTGCATCCATAGACGGATACAAGAGTTATATCAAACATGAAATACCATAATTTAGAACTTATTCTTATTCCCGCACAATAAGTGATATCGTCAGCGAGCGAGACAAATGTCGTTATTGTCGAAAAAAATCTTTTTCGTTTTAATTGGGGTATTAAAGAAAACCTTATCATACTTCTATTTTACTCCGGTTGGCCAGTTCATACAGTTTAATCGACTAATCGCTGGTCCCACCACTTTCTGCGTTAGCCCAGCCCATTGACTCGAGCAGGTAGTTTCCGCTTCGATTTTAGACGGCGCTAATTTACAAAATTTATGACCAAAAGCATATTGAAAAAAAGTAGAATGGTTGGTTGGCGACCTAAACGACCTTGAATAAGCCGTGCCTACGAGATTTAAGTCGCCAAATCAACAAAAATGAATCGCCAAAAAGGTGGCAAATGATGGAGTTTAAACTGAACTTCCAGTCTGAATAAATGATTTCATTGGACGTTGGATTATTTGATTGACAATCGCGATAGGTCAATTAGGTTTTCTTGCCCATACCTCAAAGATAACCGATTATCTTCATCTTTTGAGAATAACTGCTCTACCGTCCGTACAAGTTTATTTTTAACTGGCAATGCGATTAAAAAAAAAACTGCCTTAATGACAAAAAAATGTTATTGTTGTTGTTGTTTCGAATTTTAAAACAAACCATCTTTGTGATTCACAAAAATGTTCACCTCAAAGATTGACAACTTATTTTTACATTAAAACATTACAAAACATTTTCATTTCGGATTAATTGAGAATTATAGGAAAAAATAAAGACGAAAATTCAGAGTTTTCGAAATTTCTAAAGTGGTTATTTTGGGTAGAAAAAATGTGGACCAATTGTCTCAAGCAATTCTTCATTTTACAAAATGCTTTCAAAAACAATTTTTTTTCTTGAGGGGTGCAGCTATTGTACGACGGGTTTGACGTCATCTTAACATTGTAAGTTTCCAACGTCATAAAGTCACGTCATTAGACAGGTTTTCCTGGATAACGGGTTATTTATAAGATTCCTCGCCAGATACGGGGTCATTTAGGAGATGAAGAGAATATTTTTTTTTCATGAAGGTATGAAGTGAAAAAAAAATTCAATATGTATGAATACGCGAAGCGGATTCATACATAAGCGTGATTATGTTTTTCGGTTCATACCGCCATTAAAGCAAAAATATACTTTTCATTTCTTATAATTAAATAGCATTGAGCGAAAAATGCAAAAACTTCAAATTTTTATACTTTTTTACATGAAACCATTTCTTTTTCGGAAGCATACAAAATGGCTGCGTACTCAAAATTTTGTTCAAGGAGGTATGAATAATTCTTTTCTACCAATCAAAGCGCCTGCTTTGATAGAGGACACTAAAATTTAATTATTCTGGAATGTTGTTAAACAAGTCAGTAGAACCTCGTTCATTCGAAAGTCACTGGTTCGTAGGTATGTGTTCCTTCGTATACTTTACGGGGTCCCGATCTTTTTCCTTCTTTATCTTTGTTAGAAAATACTGTCTAATTCGAACGTCAATGGTTCGTAGTTCGTAGGCCATTTCAAGTCCCGAAGGTATGATTATAGCACCAACTTCTATGTTTCATTCGTAGGTGTGATATACAAATTGTCTCAAATCACCACTTACCTTGATTTTCACACCTGCTGATCTATATGACGAATAATGTACTTGAAATGAAGATCTTATCCAGCACAGGTTGATATCTGGAAAAAAAAAACAAAAAAAAAAAACAGATATTCAGCGAGGAAGATAAATTGTGCAAAAACAGTTTAAACGCCAATTTCGGTCCTAATATTAAAGTGTTCATAAAAAGGCAGCTAAAGTTGCTTCTAACCTTTGATTTGGGAGAGAACATTCATTCAGCTTTATTGTAGTCAGTTATTCAAACTTGCCTTAAGTATCGTAACAACAGCTTTATTAAAGATGTAGTTACGATATTTTGCTCATGCACCGACGTGATTTGAGTGTAATTTGAGGTCAGACCCAACGGGTTTTCGGCTTTCACACGTTTATAATTTAATATTCAGTTTCGTCTATCAAAAACGAGCGTTCTGATTGGTCGAAAAAGATTATTCATAACTCCATGAACAAAATTTTGATCACGCAGCGATTTTGTATGCTTCCGCACAAAATAGTACCATACAAAAAGGTATCAAAATTTGTAAAGCTTTTGGTTTTTTTCGCTCAGTGCTATTAAATTATAAGAAATGAAGAGAATATTTTTTGTTTTCATGGAGGTATGAACCGAAAAACCTAATCACACAATGTATGAATCCGCTTCGCGTATTCATACAGTGTGATTAGGTTTTTCGGTTCATACCTCCATGAAAACAAAAAAAATTCTCTTCATCTCTTAAATAATGATGTAGTAGATTACAAAACATTCGATGACATATGACCTCTTTTGTGCTTAATCCTCATCCATAGGTCTGTATTTCAAGACCAAAAATTATAGGTCATGAATGATTTTTTTTCCTATTCTAGCCATCGTAGAGACACCGTCTTTTTTCCACCTGGGAAAAGGTCGGTTAGTTTAGGTACGCCCTCATCCGTTTGCAGTCCTCAGGAATATAAAGTTGAGGACGTAGACGGCGTTAAACTACGGAATAGGACAGGACTCCTGAAAAAGTAAACATTTGAGCATGTCGATCACTTAAGTGCACTCAAAAATGTATCAGACTTTTACCAAACAACGACCTTCGGGAGCAAATTCCAGTGAGTTCACTCTTCGATCAAAACAGAGCTTGTCTGCGAGGAACTTGGTTCGCTCCCTTGGTCTATAAATGACTTTCTCATCAAATTGAATGTGGGAGAATGCCTTTGTGGCATTCATTTCTTAAAAGGATTCCCGATCCTTCGTTTTTGTATTTCTTCTCTCTCTAAAAATAAATTCATTCCCAGCGTTTAAATCATGAAAAGTATCCAACAATTATTTATTGTCACTGTTATAATCAAAACTGATTACTTTGTTTTTTGGCATAATCGTGTGAGGGGCGATCAGGGTGAAGATTATGTTTTTTCGCAGATTTATATAGATTTTACCAAACGCGGCTGTCAATTAATGAATCATCTATCCAATCAAATAATTTATTCAGCACGGACCTAAGCTTACAACTCAGACATTTGTTGCCATTTTTGTTTACTTTTATTGTTGGTTTGACGACTTAAGCCTTAGGTCACAAACTAACCATTTTACTTTTTTGTTACATGCTACTGGCCATAAATCTTGCAAAATAACGCCATTATGAATCGCATCGAAACTTCTTGTCGGAGTTAATGGGCGGGGCCAGCTATTGGTCAATTGATGGATCTCGATTGTCACTCTAAAATGGATAGATCAATCAAAGCATATATCAAAACCAGAAATGAGGTTTGAACTCAAACATTGGTCGATATTTATGTAATGCATTTTTGTTGGTTAGGCGATTTAAACGTCGTAGCTACATATTACTCAAGCGTTAGTTACGACGTTTATGTCGCCAATCAAGCATTTTTTTCATGGAGGTATGAACCAAAACAACTAATCCCATTTTATGAATACGCGAAGCGGATTCATCCGTAAGTGTGGTTATGTTTTTCGGTTCATACCGCCATGAAAAAAATATTTTCTTCATTTCTTATAATTTAATAGCATTGAGCGAAAAAAGCAAAAACTTAACAAATTTTTATACCTTTTTGTATAGGACTATTTTGTGCGGAAGCATTCAAATCACTGCGTGCTCAAAATGTTGTTCATGGAGTAATGAATAATTTTTTTCGACCAATCAGAACGGCTGTTTTTGATAGACAAAAGTAAAAATCAAATTATTAGTATATCATAAAAACTTGTAAGAATTCAAGTTGGAGATTTGAAAAAATCATTGTAGCATCTGAGATCAATTATGTTATCTTTAATATAATGCTTATTTAATCTACTTTTAAATTAATGCAACATGGGTGTTTCATTGTATGGATTTGCAGTCAGTTCCATAAATTCTCTATTTCAAAAATAAAGCTATATTTCTGTTATCTAGCCTTGCCAACTTTTACGAGGGTTTCAATCCTTCTTAGGGCGTTGATGAAATAAAGGAACTTTTCGTTAACTCCGTCTGTGTTATTTAATATTCTATTAACCTGTTATTAAACGAACGCTGGCCCCGCCATCGGGCTTCACTGTACTGGTTAGCAATTAAGTTGCCTTGAATAACAATAGTGGGAGAACGTCTTTGAGCACTAAAACGTTTATATACCATAACAATCCCCCTTCAAATCTGCCCAACTCTCTGACGCATGCTTGAGCATAACGTTTTCCAGGCCTGCTATAAAACAAAACAAAAAAAAAAAACAAAAAAAAACAAACCCAAAACTGTAATGTGAGTCACGATTCCTCACTAAAGACAGTTGAGTTCCATTACTTTTAATTGCACTGTAGGTGCTGTGTGACCCATACACACATCTTGCTCTTATGATAAGGTGTATAAATCGGTTCATTATGTGGCATTCGAGTTGATGACCAACGGTTCTCAACAGTTTGGACTTTAAAACAATCCTTGAACACTTTTTTGCTAATAGACTTTGCTGACATGAATCTGTTTCGGAAATGTCTCAGTCGCATTTCACGAGCATCCAGATGTGACGTCACTCGTAACGCCTCTGGGTGCCGTTTTACTTAAGTTCTTACGATGGTCTTTTTCGTAAGTTTTTGCGTAGGTTCAAATTTTAATCGTAAGTGCTTTTTACTTAATATGCTCGTAACTAAGATTAACGTAACTTTTTACGTAACGTTGCGTTCAGAAAAACGTGGCGAAAGTAGGATCGTCAGTCTTTAAAATAGTGAATTGGACATTTTCATCACAAATATTGCACAATGTATGACATATGAAATGATTAAAAATGTCAAGCTAGAACTCAAACGAAATTAGTACAGGGACAGACCTTAGATTTCGAATCTTGTTAAATAAGATCGTAGCTTGACCTATGTCGAGATGGTCTTATTTAACCCATCATCTGATGAACGTTTCTTATATCAGTCCAAATTCAAAGAAATCTAAGACAATGATTCAAGGTTTGTGTGAAATTGAAAAAAACAGAGCAAATAAATGATGGGGTTAAACAGATTGTGACAAAAGGAGAAACAGTTTGTAAAAGTAATTTCTCCTTTAACCATAAATGTTCAATAATGAAATTATTCAGGAGGGTAAAATTGGGGATTGTCATAAAATGGACTCAAATTCGAAGGGGTCTTTATACAAATAAGTTAGTATATAAATGTAAAATTAATGTCTCCCTTACCCACACAGTTTTCAGATAAATGTAATTATTAGAGTTAGAGAGAATGGGGAATAGCTATGAAATAGGTTAATATTCGAAGGAGCCTTTGTACAAATAAGTAAGTACATGAAAAATGATTATCATAATAATTAAAAACTATTGAATTACGGAAGACGAGAATTTGTAGCGTCTTTTTATATTGTAAAGTGTCTGTTTGTCCATTCCAACACAGTGACGCTTTTGGACGCCCCTTAAGAAAATAATTGGGAAAACATTTTGCAAAATGAAGACATTGCTTGTCACAAGCAATATCTTCATTTTACAGAATGTTTTCTGTCCAGAAAGTTGAAAAAATCTAGAATTTCATAAGCTTTAAATTGTTGTCTGCAACTCCTTTCAATTTGGACCTGTCTAAAATTTTACAATCTGGTGAATGCGTTAACATGAGGAGTCAATGTCAACTTGAAAGATGTAATCATTGTTCACAAGTTTCAAAAGGTCAAAATCGGACTTACAAAAGGTACACTTGCAAAAGTACTCCATATTATGCGTTATGTAAAACCAGTAGGACCCTAAAACTATTAGGTACATCTCATTAAAGCTGTAGTTACGACATTTTAGCCGTTCATCGCCAACATTTGACTTCTGTTGCAAGTAGCAGAGCGGGGTGATATATAACTACCCATTACATTTCAATCGTTTGGAATAGGAAGTCATGCAGATGTCAATATCGCTGTTTTGTCTTTATTCACTTGCTCTCTTCTCCGGTGAGTTCCTTATTAACCCTTTAATAGACTGGTCCAATTAATAGAGGTTGCAGACTACAATGAGAATTGGACGCAATTTGAAATAAAACTATCCTATGTGGTAATAAATATTGTAGGAAAAGAAGAAATATGTATTGAAGTACTATGATGGGTCTCTGAAGGCATAGTGCTGCGAGCTTTGGCTTCAGGGGTAATAAAAGGTGCATATCATCTCTTCAGTAGTATTTAAATGTTTGTTTGTTTGAATGAGGTTTTGCGCCGCTTTCAACAATCTTTTCAGTTATATTGCGGAGGCTTGAGCACCTAACAATGGAATCCTGGTATTTCTCACACCAGTACTATACTATTACATCTTTCCTAGCCTCCAGCTGCTATCCCACATAGGTCTACGATTATCGACCCATTGGTGAGAGACAAACAGTCGGAGAGGATGAGTGCCGCCGTCGGGGATCGAACACCTGACCTCTAGATTGACAGTCCGACGCGCCACCAACTGCGCTATGACGGGTGTAGTATTTAAATGTACAAACATAAGAGATGGTTTGCTTGTTTGAATGGGGTTTAAAGACACGTTTAACAGTAATTTTAGTCAGATCGCGGCGGCTGGAGCACCTAACAAGTATTTCTCACACCGGTACTACCACTATATCCTCTCCGAACCTCCATCAGCTCATTTCACTAAGGTTTTTGATTATCATCTCATGGGTGGTAGAGAAATGTTGGACTGGATATTTGCGCGGCCGGCGATAGAACACTGCACCTCATACATGTAATTGAGAATCCGACGCGCTACCAACTGTGCTATGACCGCAGCACATGAGACATTAACCTTCCAGCCTCGTTTCCGGTAGGGAACAACTCACTTTTTTAATATTACGAAATATTATTTTGTACTCACGATATTATTTTTGCATTATCTCCCTATGCCTGAACCTAGTTAAGCAAACTTTAGCATTAAAGATAATATCGTAATCACGAAGTAGCATTTCGTAATTTTGAAATGGTATGTCGTAATTGAGAAATACCATTTTGTAATTGCGAAATATTTTGAAGAGTATTTAAGAGATGAAGAGAATATTTTTTTGTTTTCATGGAGGTATGAACCGAAAAAACTAGTAACACTGTATGAATACGCGAAGCGGATTCATACATTGTGTGATTAGGTTTTTCGGTTCATACCTCCATGAAAACAAAATCAACCTGAAGGGCCTGAGAGTTGCGACAACAGACAGACTGTCTGGAATTCATTACTAAACATAAACTGAAGTCTGTTGGCCCTTGACTGATCAAATGAGATTGATCCACTTAAAATTCAATTCTGTGTGTGTATTTGTGTTTATTTAATTCTGTGTTAGTGAGTTCTATTTGTAAAGCCTAGTTTGATAGGATCTTGCATTTAGGTAATATTTTCTGACAATTGACTTTTTATCACACAGGTTACTTGAAAGAATCATGGATTAAATTATCTGAGGTGAATTATGTTTTGAAATATGAACATTTTCCAAATATTTATAGAAATCAGAGAATATTTCTTCTCAGTGTTGCACAACAAGGTCTAATAAGCAGTTTTTAAATCACCATAGCAAATTCAGAAGACAGGGTTAATTGGGTAGAAAGTAACTTCTAGTTGTATAAATCTGGTTTCTGTTTCTCATCAGAGGTACTTTTAGTGGTTTGATTATACAAATTATTGAACTTCAATTCCCAGCTGAAATTTTAAATGAATACTAAAATAAATAAACCTCAATCCATATAATAAAAAGTTCGTACATATCATCTAGGAAAAAAATAAATAGGGTTTAGGTTGAACATTTTTGAGTACGCATGATGTAATGAAAATAATCTTTTCTCTGCTTCATATGGGTATGTAACTAAGAGGTCTTCAGGTATCTTTAGAAAATATATGCCTTAATTCGCCTGGGCTTCAAAGTTGAAAGTATTTCAAACGTATATTTCCTTATATCGCATTCAACGCGGGAAGGTTCGATGCGAGAATGACAGAAAAACGGTTCGAAAAACTATTTCACTACATTGAGGAAAGCCCGGGCTAGGGCGGCACAAACACAATTTTTGTACAAAATAAATTATATTTGACATGCAATAAAATTATAACCTTTAACAGGAAGCGCAGAAATTGCGGTAAACGTCTTGAGAAAACCATGACCTAATTTGGCGTTTCCATCCATCTGGTAGGTAAGTCAAATCAGCCTATCGAAGATATGACATTAATCTCGGATATAACCATCGTCTCGAGGGTGAATGCCTTTACTCGTCACTAAATAATCTTTAGCGATTGTCACGAATGTGTGTATTTCCGTTTATTTATCGTCGCTACCGTAGCACATGCCCATATGAGCGACGCCCCCAGAAGACGGTTAGTTGTTACGGGGGATAGTGCAAGGATACAGGACGAAACTACTGAGAGCCCCGCCTGGTTCTTTAACGTGCTCGATGGATAGCATCGTCACACGGGGCCTCGGTTTAACGTCTCATCCGAAAGACAATTAGTTTGTTAGTAGATATGGTCAGCCCAGGGCTCGAACCCGTGATCTTGAGTTTTGAAGTCAAGTGCTCTACCAACTGAGCTAATCGGGCTGACTTGTCACGAATCAAACTACAACTCGGATTTAAATCAGGAATCAACATTCTCGTTTAGTATCAGGGCAGGATATAAGCAAGTGCGCGCGCATGCGTCGTACACCAAATAGTGTTGATAATAATGTGCATTCAGTAGGTTAGGTTTGCCCCAGTATATTTGAAATCACAAATAACTTCAAAAAACCAATATTAAATGCATTGATGTTAGTATAAATGACAGATTATAGCATTTTATCCTTAAAAATACCAAAATAAGTTAATATCGTCTATGCAATTCCCTACGGACCCATTTAATATATACGAAGCAGTACGGCCCACATCACTTATACGGCGTGTTTCAAGTATCGTATGTATTTATCCTCAATTTCGTTGATAATTTGTTTGTTTCATCGGAGGTAACCGATTTGTATTGCATTTGCAGATTTATTTCTAAGAAATATAAAATGACGTGAAGATACACGCTGTCCTTTCGAATTTATGGTCTTTTAATCAAAACTGACGATCTAATTATTTGTATGTATCGAGGTTATTTTCGCGTTGAATGTAGTTCGCTTGTAAAATAAAAAAATTCGAAAAAAATAAGATAATTTTGTAATGAAACCTTAAAAAATGATGCCATCTTTTAAAAGAGTGTCCAAAAATTTATAATTTGGGCTGGTAACACAGAATGAGCCTATTTAAGAAACGACAATGTCAGGGAGATTATTTGTCCCGGGCCATCGGAGGAATACACAAGATAGTTAAATCGTGCGACGACAATGAGTAGCTTCAAACCTTCGGTTTGCCGCAACTCAAAAATATTCTCTTCATTTCTTATAATTTAATAGCATCGAGCGAAAAAAAGCAAAAACTTTACAAATTTTGATACATTTAAAATGAGACTATTTTGTGCGGAAGCATAAAAATCGCTGCGTGCTCAAAATTTAGTTCATCGAGTTATGAACATTTTTTTTTCGACCAATCAGAGCGATTGTCTTTGATAGACGAAACTAAAAATTAGATTATTTCGTAAGTACGAAAGACCATTTCAAATTAACGAACTACTTGTATTACACAACCATTCGTCAAAATTTGGAACAGCCAGCTATTTCCGGGTCGATTGCGGTGATGATTAAGATTGTGGAACAATGTCCTCTTTCTGTTGCTCTGTCTCTGACCTGTGAAGCATTTGAAAAGCAAGAGTACTGCCCAAGAACTTCGCCTAAGGGTACCTAGCACACAACTGTTGAGTGCTGTATAGATGATAACAAATGTTTGTCGAAAATTTGTTATGTTAACACGACACTAAGATACAGACGAAGATGTTCTAGCAATACCTCGGGTTTCTTCCAAAACATCCAAACGAAACACTTTATTTATAGAGCTTGCTTGTGTCTGATGGACAGAAACCTTGGTCGGTCTGAAATTCTCGATTTTAATATTTCCCCCTTTTCTAATCATAATATAAATAACTGGGATGATTTTTCTGGTGTATACGAAATTTACATTGCCTTTTATTGTTTTAAGATCGAATATTGTACGTTGTAGGAACTGAATATAAATAATCTCATATATAGCGCATCCTCGAGATATTGCGCCTGTACAATTCTTGATAATATAGCGGTTTCGTGCATATTTACATAAAATCAAATGTTGAATCATTTATCTAACGAAAAAGTTGATTCCGTCTTTAAATGCTATCAATGTCAGCTAGCTGATATAGACGTGGAAAGTCGCAAATCGTTATCAAGCCTAGGGATTCGTGGTATATAACGCATGTATCTTCCTAGACTCATTTATTTGATGTCATTCTTACGAATTTCAGCTGACCTGTGATATATCAATCCATTTGGCCTACTATGCTTTAACCTGCGACGTCTTCTAAAATGTATATATGAGTGTCATTCCTGCCTGGCCAGTCATGAAGAGAATATTCGTATTTCAAGAATTTTTTTAACTTATATAGAAGAAGTTAGACAGTTTCGAAGAGTTTCAATTTTCTTTCTTTCTTTTTTTTCTTCTTTTTTTTCTTTAAAACATATATCTAAGTGGACTTTCTGATTTGCTATAAAACTCGTTATATATTCTTTTTATTATATACCTATAAACATTTCTAGTAAACTATATACATTCCACACTGACAAAATTCGTATCTGGCGTGTCCGATTTTGTCTCTCTGGAGTGCGTGTACTTTACAAGAAATACTTTTAGGTATATAATAAGGTTTGTTACTTTATATTATCACACGGTGCACGAATGTCATTCAATCAAAGTGCTGTTAGCACTGAAATCGGTCGCCGCTTAATGCTTGAGCGAAGTTTTGAATTTTACACGCATTTTTACTGTCATTTCCTTGTTACAATGAAATAAAATGAAATAAATAAAATGGTTGGCCGGACCTACACGTCGTAACTACATTGTATAAACTTTATTTACGATGTTTAAGCCGCCAAACCAACAATTATGCTTAATGTAAATGTCGGGGTCCAATTCTATTCTAAATAAATGGCGTATCGATTTTTTGATTGAAATCAAGATCCTCTAGATCTAACATATTTAGAGACAGGTAAGGTGTACAATTTTCTCTTTGTTTCAGTACGTTAATCTCGGACCGGTTACTTAGAGATTATCTGCGTTTTGTGTTATGAATATATTACAGTTTCTCTAACTAGCTCTTAATTGTTGAATAGAAACAAAACAACAAACACATAAATAATATAATTTATGATAATAAAAGAAAAATATTGAACATATATAAACGTTCAAAGATAACTTTTTATATCCTTAATATCTAAATCAGCAAAAAAAAAAAAAAAAAAAAGAACTTTCTTCTCCCAAATCAAGTGACTAATCGCGGCTGTTAGTGAAAGAATATATCGACCAATCAAATTATTCATTCAGATCCATTTCATTTTGTTAGGAAAAGCGGTCAAAATTATCGAGATGGTATTGACGAAACACTGTGTACAGCAAGAAAGTGCTTGTAACAAGAATGTCCTGTCTTTTTCCACAACACTTTTTCTTGTCTTTGCTATGTTCCTACTTACAAACGCATTAAGTTATTTATATGGATCAGTCCAAATATATTTGTCTAGTAATTGGTTTTGAGAATATTTCAAAAACTTTGTCAAAATACAGCTTTAAACATTCTGAACAGTTGTACAATAATCTAAGGTGCTAGATTCTTTGATTGATATCAAAATATAACAGCATAATTACAGAAATATTTTTTTCGTGGTTATAGATAAAGTAGGTGATTTCTGACTAAAGGGAAAGTTATTATATACTACTGTTACGCTTTGATTACACAGGTTTGAATCGTTCTCCATTCTCATCACGTGATCCTTTGTGTACAAGAATTACAGAGGAGAAATATCGCTACTTTTTTGCATTATTCGCGTGGGGGCTTTCGGTCACGTGATGCGGTTCGGCTTTGATCGTTGTAGAGATCATGTGACTCCTCTTCGCGCATTGTTTGGCGCGTAGGAAGGTCATGTGACCTATTCATATTAATTTTTTTTATCAAAACGGGGGCTAGTAATGTGATACGAATAGACAAGTTAGATTTGTTCATATTTCTTGTTATTGTCACATGACGACTTCTGCTTTCCTCTACCATAGTAAAATGCGATGAATATTTTGTTAGTTAACAAAATTCAAATTCGAATGTTCAACCCTTTATTGAATGCACTGAAAATCAAACTTTGACTTATTCAAAGAAACACTGGTGTTTAGTTTATAACAGCAATCGTCGAAACGGTTTGTTTATATAATGGTGATGTATGTGTCCAGTTGGACTAAAGGCAGTTTGGGGAATTGGGACAATTCAAATCTCGACATTGTGGTTATACTAATCTGTCGATTATAGATTAAAAATTGATTTTCCATTTTACTTAATCTTACGTAATTGTTAACCTTTTTATCTTTACCTGGCGCATATGTGTAATGATTTGAAATGTCACACATGCGCTCAATTATTCTGTTAGCGTGAGTTTTGAACTTTGTCGTCTTAGATCTACATATAACGCAACGTAGCATGTTAACGCATGGGTCAAGAGGCTCCTATTTGTAACGTTTAGGGCCATTGTGATGTGAGGTCAGACCCCAACAGGTTTTGGGCCTTCTTTGTTCCATTACACATTTATAATGATGTGGTAGATTACAAAACATTCGTTGATATATGACTTCTTTAGTGCTTCATCCTCATCCATAGGTCTGTATTTTAAGACCCAAAATTATAGGTCATGAATGAATTATTTTTCTATTCTAGCCATCGTAGAGACACCGTCTTTTTTCCACCTAGGAAAAGGTCGGTTAGTTTAGGTACGCCCTCATCCGTTTGCAGTCCTCAGGAATATGAAGCCAAGGACGTAGACGGCGTAAAACTACAGAACACTTACTGGACTCCTGAAAAAATAAACATTTGAGCATGTCGATCACTTAAGTGCACTCAAAAATATATCAGACTTTTACCAAACAACGACCTCCGGGAGTAAATTCCAGTGAGGTTCTCCTTTGATCAAAACAGAGCTTGTGTGCGAGGAACTTGTTTCGCTCCCTTGGTCTATAAATGACTTTCTCATCAAATTGAATGTGGGAGAATGACTTTGAGGCATTCATTTCTTAAAAGGATTCCCGATCCTTCGTTTTTGTATTTCTTCTCTCTCTAAAAATATATTCATCCGCAGCGTTTAAATCATGAAAGTTTCAACTATTTTATATCCAACAATTATCATTGTCATTGTTATTATCATTTTTAATTATTTTGTTTTTTGGCATAATCGTGTGAGGGGCGATCAGGGTGAAAATCATGTTTTTTCGCAGATTTATATAGATTTTATCAAACGCGGCTGTCAATTAATGAATCATCTAACCAATCAAATAATTTATTCAGCACGGACCTAAGCTTACAACTCCAACATTTGTCGCCATTTTTGTTTACTTTTATTGTTGGTTTGACGACTTAAGCCTTAGGTCACAAACTAACCATTTTACTTTTTTGTTACATGCTACTGGCCATAAATCTTGCAAAATAACGCCATTATGAATCGCATCGAAACTTCTTGTCGGAGTTAATGGGCGGGGCCAGCTATTGGTCAATTGATGGATCTCGACTGTCACTCTAAAATGGATAGATCAATCAAAGCATATATCAAAACCAGAAATGAGGTTTGAACTCAAACATTGGTCGATATTTATGTAATGCATTTTTGTTGGTTAGGCGATTTAAACGTCGTAGCTACATATTACTCAAGCGTTAGTTACGACGTTTATGTCGCCAATCAAGCATTTTTTTCATGGAGGTATGAATCAAAACAACTAATATCATTTTATGAATACGCGAAGCGGATTCATCCATAAGTGTGATTAGGTTTTTCGGTTCATACCGCCATGAAAAAAAAAAAAATTCTTCATTTCTTATAATTTTATAGCATTGAGCGAAAAAAGCAAAAACTTAACAAATTTTTATACATTTTTGTATAGGACTATTTTGTGCGGAAGGATTCAAAATCACTGCGTGCTCAAAATGTTGTTCATGGAGTAATGAATAATTTTTTTCGACCAATCAGAACGGCTGTTTTTGATAGACGACAGTAAAAATCAAATTATTGTGTCGCCTCATAGGCGACACTAATTGTGGTATACTCATTCTAAATTTAGATATTACGTCATGAGGGATAATTAATTTTACCTGAGAATCGCAACTATATTCTACGAACGATTGTTTACAAGATAAACTTTTAAAGCAGTACTATAAACCCTACAATGGAGTTCATCTAATCTTGCAACACGCCAAAATTTCATGAAAACAACGTTTTCACTGTTTTATTTTGTGCATGTCACTGGAAAGTCCCTATTTCCGGTTTGCCCATGAAAGATTTGTCTAAAAACCAACCGATTATGCCGTTATGTATTTTTTGTTACACTCCACTAAATTTTATATTGTGTTGCGCCCATTCTATATTAAGTGCTAAGTACAGATATATGGTATTGTGTACATTGTGTTATATCTTATGCATTAACAATAGGAAATATCCGTAGTGATCCTTATTTTATACTTTAATTTTGTGCGAATCAATTCATGTCCGCTAAGATTTGGTAGTATTTATCCATACCAAATATGTATTGTTCACGCGAATTTAACTTTTGCGATTCCGTCATTTCGAGCGGGATTTTGACGTCTATATTTCCGGTTAATTCACTTTTAGCTCACCTGAGCTAAACGTGCTCAAGGTATGCTATTGTGATCGGTATTTTTCCTTCGGTCCGTCCGTAATCAATTGTTTAAAAATCTGCGATCCCTGATTTAAAAAAGGAAATCTTTAAAAATCTTCTTCTCCTAAACTATAAGACCAAGACTTTTGATTTGTGGTACATTTCATCAGCTATTGACCCTAAATCAAAATACTTCAAAGAATTATCGTCCTCTGAAAAGAAGCCTTTTTCTGTGTGATTCCTGATTTTACAAAGGAATAGAGAAGGAAATCTTTGGAAATATTCTCCTCCCAAACCATAAGGCCTACAGCTTTGATATTTGGTACATATCATCACCTATTGACCTTCTACCAAAATGCTTCAAAGAATTATTGTACTTTCAAAATTAACCCTTTTCTGTGCGATCCCTAATTTTACAGAGAAAATCTTTAAAAATCTTCTCCTCCTAAACTATAAGGCAAAGAACTTTGATATTTGGAACATATCATCACCAAATGACCCTCTATCAAAATTCTCCAAAGAATTACTGTACTCTCAAGATCAACTCTTTTCTGTGCGATCCCTGATTTAACAGATGAAATCATTAAAAATCTTCTTCTCCTAATTCATAAGGCCAAGAGCTTTGATATTTGATAATATCATCACCAAATGACCCTCTTCCAAAATACTTAAAAGAATTATCGTACACTGAAAATTAGCCCTTTTCTGTGCGATTCCTGATCTTACAAAGGAATAAAGAAGAAAATCTTTGAAATCTTTTTCTCCCATACCATAAGTCCTAGAACTTCGATATTTGGTATGTATCATCACCTATTGACCCTCTACCAAAATACTTCAAATAATTGCCGTATTCTGAAAATAAGCCCTTTTCTGTGCGATCCCTGATTTTACAAAGAAATAAAGTAGGAAATCTTTGAGAACCTTCTTCTCCCAAATCATAAGGCCTGGAGCTTTGATATTTGGTACATATAATCCCTCTACCAAAATTCTTCATGAAAATTAGCCCTTTTCTGTGCGATCCCTGATTTTACAAAGGAATAAAGAAGGAAATCTTTAAAAATCTTCTTCCAAACCATAAGGCATAGAGCTTGTTTGTATTGATGTCTATAATTCAAAGCATTGCCATATTCAGGATATTAGCGCTATATGGTTGGATCATCAATATACCTAGGTTTAAAAGGGAAAATATTCAAAAATCTTCTCCAAAATAATTAAAAAGGGGTTTTGCTTTTTTGTATATACCACAAAGCCTTTAAACATCATACTCAGTAGAGTGATTTAGGACAATCATGGTGCTCTTGTTGTTGCTTTTTGTTTTGTTTTTTGTTTGTTTGTTTGTTTGTTTGCGCAGCAGTGGTTTTACTTTAACGTTATTCTCTCAGTGAGTTATTGTGATCAGTCGTTGTGCATCATCTGTCCGTCTGTCTGTCTATCTGTCCTTCCATCCATCTATCAATCAGTGCATCCATTCACATAAAAGAAATATTTTTCCTCTCCTATACTAACCATAAAATTTCAACCAAATTTAACAGAAATTGTCCTTAGGTCATACTCTTTTAAAATACTTAAAAAAAATCCATGAAGAACTCTGGTTCCCATGCCAACCGAGTAAAAACACTTGCATAATCTTCTCCTTCCAACCCATAAGGCCTAGGGCTTTTATATTTGGTATATATATTCATCTATTGTCCCTCTACCAAAATATTACAAACAATTACCATTCTCTGAAAATTAGCCATTTTCTGTGCAATCTCTGTTTTTACATAGGAATAAAGATGGAAACATTCAAAAATCTTCTCCGCCCAAACCATAAGGCCTAGAGCCTTGATATTTAATATGTATCATCATCTATTGACCCTCTGCCAAAATACTTTCAAGAATTACTGAACTCTGTAAAGTGTTCCATTGCTATGTGAACACTGTTTTTGCATAGAAATAAAGGAGAACATCTAAAAAAGATCTTACAGCTACATTTATTGATGAATTTCGAAATAACTCTGAACTCTAGAAGCATTTTTCTGAGGAATTATGCTTCTCTTTCAACTTAGACCTTAGATATTTTCAATATATAAGCTGTCAACTATATCCATTATAAATTAGTCAGTGCATGTAACTGACCATTTTTACGCCCCACCCGCATCAATCCTTTCACGGATAATGGTTACCACTGTCCATCTGTCTCAAGATATTGATTTTTAAGGGCGACACAATTAACTTTGCTGTACATTACAGCAATATTATACTTGTTAGTATATCATAAAAACTTGTAAGAATTCAAGTTGGAGATTTGAAAAAACATTGTAGCATCTGAGATCAATTATGTTATCTTTAATATAGTGCTTATTTAATATACTTTTAAATTAATGCAACGTGGGTGTTTCATTGTATAGATTGGCAGTCAGTTCCATAAATTCTCTATTTCAAAAAGAAAGCTATATTTCTGTTATCTAGCCTTGCCAATTTTTACGAGGGTTTCAATCCTTCTTAGGGCGTTGATGAAATAAAGGAACTTTTCGTTCACTCCGTCTGTGTTATTTAATATTCTATTAACCTGTTATTAAACGAAAGCTGGCCCCGCCATCGGGCTTCACTGTACTGGTTAGCAATTAAGTTGCCTTGAATAACAATAGTGGGAGACCGTCTTTGAGCACTAAAACGTTCATATACCATAACAACCCCCCTTCAAATCTGCCCAACTCTCTGACGCATGCTTGAGCATAACGTTTTCCAGGCCTGCTATAAAACAAACAAAACAAAACAAACAAAAAAAAAACGCAAAACTGTAATGTGAGTCACGATTCCTCACTAAAGACAGTTGAGTTCCATTACCTTTAATTGCACTGTAGGTGCCATGTGACCCACACATACATCTTGCTATTATGATAAAGTGTATAAATCGGTTCATTATGTGGCCTTCGAGCTGATGGCCAACGGTTCTCAACACTAAACACTGGACTAAATCTATCCTTTAACGCCTTTTTACTAATAGATTTTGCTGACACAAATCTGTTTAGGAAATGTCTCAGTCGCATTTCACGAGCATCCAGATGTGACGTCACTCGTAACGCCTCTGTGTGCCGTTTTACTTAAGTCCTTACGATGGTCTTTTTCGTAAGTTTTTGCGTACGTTGAAATTTTAATCGTAAGTGCTTTTTACTAAATATGTTCGTTATTAAGTTTTACGTAACTCTTTACGTAACGTGGCTTGAGTAGGATCGTCAGTCTTTGAAATAGTGAATAGGACATTTTCATCACAAATATCGCACAATGTATGACATATAAAATGATTAAAAATGTCAAGCTAGAACTCAAACGAAATTAGTACAGGGACAGACCTTAGATTTCGAATCTTGTTAAATAAGATCGTAGCTTGACCTATGTCGAGATGGTCTTATTTAACCCATCATCTGACGAACGTTTCATATGTCAGTCCAAATTCAAAGAAATCTAAGACAATGATTCAAGGTTTGTGTGAAATTGAAAAAACAGAGCGAATAAATGATAGGGTTAAACAGATTGTGACAAAAGGAGAAACAGTTTGTAAATTTAATTTCTACTTTAACCAAAAATGTTCAATAATGAAATTATTCAGGAGGGTAAAATTGGGGATTGTCATAAAATGGACTCAAATTCGAAGGGGTCTTTATACAAATAAGTAAGTATATAAATGTAAAATTAATTTCTCCCTTACCCACACAGTTTTCAGATAAATGTAATTATTAGAGTTAGTGAGAATGGGGAATAGCTATGAAATAGGTTAATATTCGAAGGAGCCTTTGTACAAATAAGTAAGTACATGAAAAATGATTATCATAATAATAAAAAACTATTGAATTAGTGCATACGAGAATTTGTAGCGTCTGCTTATATTGTAAAGTGTCTGTTAATCCAATCCCACACAATGACGCTTTTGGACGCCTTTTAAGAAAATAATTGGGGTAAAATGTGTAAAATGAAGAAATTGCTTGTCACAAGCAATTTCTTCATTTTACAGAATGTTTTCTGTCCAGAAAGTTGAAAAAATCTAGAATTTCATAAGCTTTAAATTGTTGTCTGCAACTCCTTTCAATTTGGACCTTTCTAAAATTTTACAATCTGGTGAATGCGTTAACATGAGGAGTCAATGTCAACTTGAAAGATGTAATCATTGTTCACAAGTTTCAAAAGGTCAAAATCGGACTTACAAAAGGTACACTTGCAAAAGTACTCTATATTATGCGTTATGTAAAACCAGTAGGACCCTAAAACTATTAGGTACATCTCATTAAAGCTGTAGTTACGACATTTTAGCCGTTCATCGCCAACATTTGACTTCTGTTGCAAGTAGCAGAGCGGGGTGATATATAACTACCCATTACATTTCAATCGTTTGGAATAGGAAGTCATGCAGATGTCAATATCGCTGTTTTGTCTTTATTCACTTGCTCTCTTCTCCGGTGAGTTCCTTATTAACCCTTTAATAGACTGGTCCAATTTAACAGAGGTTGCAGACTACAATGAAAATAGGACGCAATTTGAAATAAAACTATCCTATGTGGTAATAAATATTGTAGGAAAATAAGAAATATGTATTGAAGTACTATGATGGGTCTCTGAAGGCATAGTGCTGCGAGCTTTGGCTTCAGGGGTAATAAAAGGTGCATATCATCTCTTCAGTAGTATTTAAATGTTTGTTTGTTTGAATGAGGTTTTGCGCCGCTTTCAACAATCTTTTCAGTTATATTGCGGAGGCTTGAGCACCTAACAATGGAATCCTGGTATTTCTCACACCAGTACTATACTATTACATCTTTCCTAGCCTCCAGCTGCTATCCCACATAGGTCTACGATTATCGACCCATTGGTGAGAGACAAACAGTCGGAGAGGATGAGTGCCGCCGTCGGGGATCGAACACCTGACCTCTAGATTGACAGTCCGACGCGCCACCAACTGCGCTATGACGGGTGTAGTATTTAAATGTACAAACATAAGAGATGGTTTGCTTGTTTGAATGGGGTTTAAAGACACGTTTAACAGTAATTTTAGTCAGATCGCGGCGGCTGGAGCACCTAACAATGGATTCATAGTATTTCTCACACCGGTACTACCACTATATCCTCTCCGAGCCTCCATCAGCTCATTTCACTAAGGTTTTTGATTATCATCTCATGGGTGGTAGAGAAATGTCGGACTGGATATTTGCGCGGCCGGCGATAGAACACTGCACCTCATACATGTAATTGAGAATCCGACGCGCTACCAACTGTGCTATGACCGCAGCACATGAGACATTAACCTTCCAGCCTCGTTTCCGGTAGGGAACAACTCACTTTTTTAATATTACGAAATATTATTTTGTACTTACGATATTATTTTTGCATTATCTCCCTATGCCTGAACCTAGTTAAGCAAACTTTAGCATTAAAGAAAATATCGTAATAACGAAGTAGCATTTCGTAATTTTGAAATGGTATGTCGTAATTGAGAAATACCATTTTGTAATTGCGAAATATTTTGAAGAGTATTTAAGAGATGAAGAGAATAATTTTTTGTTTTCATGGAGGTATGAACCGAAAAAACTAGTAACACTGTATGAATACGCGAAGCGGATTCATACATTGTGTGATTAGGTTTTTCGGTTCATACCTCCATGAAAACAAAATCAACCTGAAGGGCCTGAGAGTTGCGACAACAGACAGACTGTCTGGAATTCATTACTAAACATAAACTGAAGTCTGTTGGCCCTTGACTGATCAAATGAGATTGATCCACTTAAAATTCAATTCTGTGTGTGTATTTGTGTTTATTTAATTCTGTGTTAGTGAGTTCTATTTTTAAAGCCTAGTTTGATAGGATCTTGCATTTAGGTAATATTTTCTGACAATTGACTTTTTATCACACAGGTTACTTGAAAGAATCATGGATTAAATTATCTGAGGTGAATTATGTTTTGAAATATGAACATTTTCCAAATATTTATAGAAATCAGAGAATATTTCTTCTCAGTGTTGCACAACAAGGTCTAATAAGCAGTTTTTAAATCACCATAGCAAATTCAGAAGACAGAGTTAATTGGGTAGAAAGTAACTTCTAGTTGTATAAATCTGGTTTCTGTTTCTCAATCAGAGGTACTTTTAGTGCTTTGATTAGACAAATTATTGAACTTCAAATCCCAGCTGAAAATTGAAATGAATACTAAAATAAATAAACCTCAATCCATATAATAAAAAGTTCGTACATATCATCTAGGAAAAAAATAAATAGGGATTAGGTTGAAAATTTTTGAGTACGCATGATGTAATGAAAATAATCTTTTCTCTGCTTCATATGGGTATGTAACTAAGAGGTCTTCAGGTATCTTTAGAAAATATATGCCTTAATTCGCCTGGGCTTCAAAGTTGAAAGTATTTCAAACGTATATTTCCTTATATCGCATTCAACGCGGGAAGGTTCGGTGCGAGAATGACAGAAAAACGGTTCGAAAAACTATTTCACTACATTGGGGAAAGCCCGGGCTAGGGCGGCACAAACACAATTTTTGTACAAGATAAATTATATTTGACATGCAATAAAATTATAACCTTTAACAGGAAGCGCAGAAATTGCGGTAAACGTCTTGAGAAAACCATGACCTAATTTGGCGTTTCCATCCATCTGGTAGGTAAGTCAAATCAGCCTATCGAAGATATGACATTAATCTCGGATATAACCATCGTCTCGAGGGTGAATGCCTTTACTCGTCACTAAATAATCTTAAGCGATTGTCACGAATCAAACTACAACTCGGATTTAAATCAGGAATCAACATTCTCGTTTAGTATCAGGGCAGGATATAAGCAAGTGCGCGCGCATGCGTCGTACACCAAATAGTGTTGATAATAATGTGCATTCAGTAGGTTAGGTTTGCCCCAGTATATTTGAAATCACAAATAACTTCAAAAAACCAATATTAAATGCATTGATGTTAGTATAAATGACAGATTATAGCATTTTATCCTTAAAAATACCAAAATAAGTTAATATCGTCTATGCAATTCCCTACGGACCCATTTAATATATACGAAGCAGTACGGCCCACATCACTTATACGGCGTGTTTCAAGTATCGTATGTATTTATCCTCAATTTCGTTGATAATTTGTTTGTTTCATCGGAGGTAACCGATTTGTATTGCATTTGCAGATATATTTCTAAGAAATATAAAATGACGTGAAGATACACGCTGTCCTTTCGAATTTATGGTCTTTTAATCAAAACTGACGATCTAATTATTTGTATGTATCGAGGTTATTTTCGCGTTGAATGTAGTTCGCTTGTAAAATAAAAAAATTCGAAAAAAATAGGATAATTTTGTAATGAAACCATCTTTTAAAAGAGTGTCCAAAAATTTATAATTTGGGCTGGTAACACAGAATGAGCCTATTTAAGAAACGACAATGTCAGGGAGATTATTTGTCCCGGGCCATCGGAGGAATACACAAGATAGTTAAATCATGCGACGACAATGAGTAGCTTCAAACCTTCGGTTTGCCGCAACTCAAAAATATTCTCTTCATTTCTTATAATTTAATAGCATCGAGCGAAAAAAAGCAAAAACTTTACAAATTTTGATACATTTAAAATGAGACTATTTTGTGCGGAAGCATAAAAATCGCTGCGTGCTCAAAATTTAGTTCATCGAGTTATGAACAATTTTTTTTCGACCAATCAGAGCGATTGTCTTTGATAGACGAAACTAAAAATTAGATTATTTCGTAAGTACGAAAGACCATTTCAAATTTACGAACTACTTGTATTACACAACCATTCGTCAAAATTTGGAACAGCCAGCTATTTCCGAGTCGATTGCGGTGATGATTAAGAGTGTGGAACAATGTCCTCTTTCTGTTGCTCTGTCTCTGACCTGTGAAGCATTTGAAAAGCAAGAGTACTGCCCAAGAACTTCGCCTAAGGGTACCTAGCACACAACTGTTGAGTGCTGTATAGATGATAACAAATGTTTGTCGAAAATTTGTTATGTTAACACGACACTAAGATACAGACGAAGATGTTCTAGCAATACCTCGGGTTTCTTCCAAAACATCCAAACGAAACACTTTATTTATAGAGCTTGCTTGTGTCTGATGGACAGAAACCTTGGTCGGTCTGAAATTCTCGATTTTAATATTTCCCCCTTTTCTAATCATAATATAAATAACTGGGATGATTTTTCTGGTGTATACGAAATTTACATTGCCTTTTATTGTTTTAAGATCGAATATTGTACGTTGTAGGAACTGAATATAAATAATCTCATATATAGCGCATCCTCGAGATATTGCGCCTGTACAATTCTTGATAATATAGCGGTTTCGTGCATATTTACATAAAATCAAATGTTGAATCATTTATCTAACGAAAAAGTTGATTCCGTCTTTAAATGCTATCAATGTCAGCTAGCACATATAGACGTGGAAAGTCGCAAATCGTTATCAACCCTAGGGATTCGTGGTATATAACGCATGTATCTTCCTAGACTCATTTATTTGATGTCATTCTTACGAATTTCAGCTGACCTGTGATATATCAATCCATTTGGCCTACTATGCTTTAACCTGCGACGTCTTCTAAAATGTATATATGAGTGTCATTCCTGCCTGGCCAGTCATGAAGAGAATATTCGCATTTCATGAATTTTTTTAACTTATATAGAAGAAGTTAGACAGTTTCGAAGAGTTTCAATTTTCTTTCTTTTTTTTTTCTTCTTCTTCTTTTTTTTTTCTTTAAAATATATATCTAAGTGGACTTTCTGATTTGCTATAAAACTCGTTATATATATATATTTTATTATATACCTGTAAAAGATATGGAGTAAAACCTGGCTGTCAAATACAACTCGACAGAAAAAAAATCAATATTCGGCGTGTAGCAAAAAGCCGTATTCGTCGAGTACCGTTAAACAGTGACTTCTTTTTTTGTGTATTGACAATCCGGGTTTTTCGGAAAGTTGGTTATTTCTTAGCCATTTAAATGTCATTTCCTAAAAGGTATATAATAAAAGGAATATTACAACAGTATCTTTTTCTATTTGTTGTTATCGTGATCTCGAATCGTGTGTAGGTATTTTTTATTGGATTCGACCTTCGGTCTCATCCAATAAAAAATACCTACACACGATTCTCGAAACACGATAACAACGCATAGAAAAAGACACTGTGGTAATATTCCCTATTTATTATATACCTATAAACATTTCTAGTAAACTATATACATTCCACACTGACAAAATTCGTATCTGGCGTGTCCGATTTTGTCTCTCTGGAGTGCGTGTACTTTACAAGAAATATTTTTAGGTATATAATAAGGTTCAATCAAAGTGCTGTCAGCACTGAAATCGGTCGCCGCTAAATGCTTGAGCGAAGTTTTGAATGTTACACGCATTTTTACTGTCATTTCCTTGTTACAATGAAATAAGATGAAATAAATAAAATGGTTGGCCGGACCTACAAGTCGTAACTACATTGTATAAACTTTATTTACGATGTTTAAGCCTCCAAACCAACAATTATGCTTAATGTAAATGTCGGGGTCTAATTCTATTCTAAATAAATGGCGTATCGATTTCTTGATTGAAAGCCATGATCCTCTAGATCTATCACATTTAGAGACAGGCAAGGTATACAATTTTCTCTTTGTTTCAGTACGTTGACCGGTTACTTCTATTGTCTGCGTTTTGTGTTATATATTACAGTTTCTCTAACTAGCTCTTAATTGTTGAATAAAAACAAAACAACAATCAAATAATTAATATAATGTATGATAATAAAAGAAAAATATTTGGCATATATAAAAGATCAAAGATAACTTTTTATATCCTTAGCTGCTGCAGTTAATATCTAAATCAGCAAATAAACTAAAAACTTTCTTTTCCCAAATCAATTGACTAAGCGCGGCTGTCAATCAAAGAATATATCGACTAATCAAATTATTCATTCAGATCCATTTCATTTTGTTAGGAAAAGTGGTCAAAATTATCGAGATGAAGGATTTTATATTGACGAAACAGTCTGAACAGGATGATAGTGCTTGTAACAAGAATGCCCTGTATTTTTTCACAACACTTTTTCTAGTCTTCTATTTTCATGCTCACAAACGCTTTAAGTGATATAAATGGATCAGTCCAAATATATTTGACTAGTAATGGGTTTTGAGAATATTTCGAAAACTTTGTCAAAATACAGCTTTAAACATTCTGAACAATTGTACATTAATCTAAGGTGCTAGATTCTTTGATTGATATCAAATTATAACAGCATAATAACAGAAATATTTTTTTCGTGGTTATAGATTTTGTAGGTGATTTCTGACTAAAGGGGAAGTTATTATATACTACTGTTACGCTCTGATTACACAGGTTTGAATCGTTCTCCACTCTCATCACGTGATCCTTTGTGTACAAGAATTGCAGAGGAGAAATATCGCTACTTTTTTGCATTATTCGCGTGGGGGCTTTCGTTCAGGTGATGCAGTTCGGCTTTAATCGTTGTAGAGATCATGTGACTCCTCTTCGCGAATTGTTTGGCACGTAGGAAGGTCATGTGACCTATTCATATTAAAAAAAAACTATTAAAACGGGGGCTAGTAATGTGACACGAATAGAAAAGTTGGATTTGTTCATAGTTCTTGTTATTGTCACATGACGACTTCTGCTTTCCTTTACAATAGTAAAATGCAATGAATATTTTGTTATTTAACAAAATTCAAAATCGAATGTTCAACCCTTTATTGAATGCACTGAAAATCAAAGTTTGTCTTACTCAAAGAAACGCTGGTGTTTAGTTTATAACAGCAATCGTCGAAACGGTTTGTTAACATAATGGTGATGTATGTGTCCAGTTGGACTAAAGGCAGTTTGGGGAATTGGGACAATTCAAATCTCGACATTGTGGTTATACTAATCGGTCAATTACAGATTAAAATTGATTTTTCATTTTACTTTATCTTACGTAATTGTTATCATATGCCTTATTTTATGAAATCACACTAATGTCATTTGTCCCTTATTCATTTCCTTAATTGTATCAAACAAATCTTTTGTCGTAAATGTATCGAAGACCATTCTAAAATTCTAAAGAGATTGTACTCTTTGGTTATGGAGTACAGGCAATTAAGTTTCAAAGTCACAAATGTTAAGCTTTTGATTAATCAAAAAGTGGCTGAACTTAGTACCAGCATAACGCCTTGTGAGAAGATATACACTTGAAATGAACTTATGATTTACCCTTAAGAATATAGCCAAATGTTTGTAAACGTTTAAAAAATCTGCAAACATAAAAGTAGACAAAATAGCTAGTACATGCTTCATGTGTATCCATTCGAAAGTATTAATGCAATGCTATTTTGATTCAGGAACCATCTCTCTGGATTGTTTCAAAGGTGGATCAACATCTCTTTTGTTGATTGTATATTGTGGTGGAACATGTGTTACCTTTACATCAGAGTGTAAGTCTAGTTTTCTATCAATCAAAATATCTAATCATTCAATTAAACTGGAAATAATTTAATTTTTAGTTTCGTCTATCAATAACGAGCGTTCTTATTGGTCGAAAAAAATATTCATAACTCCATGAACAAAATTTTGAGCACGCAGCGATTTTGTATAATTCCGCACAAAATAGTTCCATACAAAAAGGTATCAAAATTTGTAAAGTTGGTGCTTTTTTCGCTCGATGCTATTAATTTATAAGAAATGAAGAGAATAATTTTTGTTTTCATGGAGGTATAAACCACAAAATCTAATCACACTTATGTATGAATCCGCTTCGCGTATTCATACAGTGTGATTAGTCTTTTCGGTTCATACCTCCATAAAAACAAATAATACTTTCTTCATCTCTTAAATACATTTTGCGCAACAACGGCGTTTAATATCCAAGTTGAACTCCCTCTCGGAGTCACTGGGCGCTGCCAGCGATCCGTAAGGTTACAACTCCCCTCTGTAACAAAACGACCGATTTTCATGAAACTTCAAACGCTTCTTTACTACCATCTGTAGTTATGCAGAAAACGTTCTTTTTTTTTCAAATTGGCATTTTGTTTATCGACTTGTTTATAGAAATAAACGACGAAAGTTTAATAGCGCTCGAATAGTAAATGAACTTTGGGGGGGGGGGATTCGCCGATGAATTTTCGACTAGTCTCAAAAAGTTTAGAATACTCCACCAGTAGACTTCTTAAAGCGGCTTTTGAACAGATTTTCATAAAAATGTGATAAAGGAAAAAAAACTGGTTTTCCTGTCGAATATTCCTGATGCCCAACTCTTAAACATCGGAGTTTTTTCGGGTGAGGTCGTTAGTCCTCGGGAGATGTCGATGTCGATGACGAGTGTATTGTTAGCGGAAAACAATGAAGTAATTGATTCGTCATAGAAACCATGAAATAGGCAATTTTCATTGAAATCGAAAGATAACGTATGTTATGTTGGTGCAATTCGGGTTGTAAATCGTTGTCTAATTTGACGTTACGTGATGTGAAATTCTTTTTGCTTTTTTTCCAAACTTATATGAGCAGTAATGTTCAGTACCAACAACATAACCACCTTCTTGCAAATGACTAAAAATATTAAAGTCAGGAACTTGAATTTGAGAACCAACTTTTTTCACCCATAATCTGTGCAAGAGCCCCTTAGGGCTTATTTGACCAATCACGGCTGCCAATCAAGGAATCGATCAACCAATCAATTCGTTCATTCAGTCCGTAATTGAGGTTTGAACTACGACATTGGCCGCCATTATTTTGAAAGATTTTTTGTTGGATTGGCGACTTAAATGTCGTAACCAAAGCTTATTCAAGCTGTATCTAGTAGTTTAGTTCGCTAACGAACCATTCTTCTTTTTATTACATACTACTGGTATAAATCTTGCAAAATAACGTCGTATAAAATCGGGGCGGAACTTCCTGTTGGAGCCGATGGGCGGGGCCTAAGGTATTAGTGGGCGATGCCAGCGATTGATCAATTGATATTTTTTTTTTTTTTTTTTTGCTTTTTTCAGATGGAATCACTACGAGATACTGCAGTATGCTTTACCACGAGACAGGGTGTTACGTGAGAAACGACGGACTTGTCTGTTATTGCAATAGTCCATTATGTAATGGTTAATATTGCTGTTACAATTTGCAGCTGGTATCTCTGTCATTCTAAATTGAATTATTTATTATTGTTTTAGTTGTCCATAATTGACGGATCGCTTGCCCGCCCACTGACTCCGACGACCAGGCCAACTTTCTCCGACAGGAAGTTCCAATTCGATATTAAATGGCTCTATCTTTCAAAGCTTTTGGCTAGTGAGATGTATCAAAATGTAAGACGGTTGGCTTGCAACTGATACATTGAAACTACCGTTTAAGTCGCCAACAAACAAAAATGTCTCACAAAATGGCGGCCAATGTTGGGGTTCAAACCTCATTTAGGAACTGAATAAATGGTTTGATTGGTAGGTCGATTCCTTTATTGTCGCCAAAGTTGGCAAACAACAAAATTGCTTCACATAAATGTTGAAGTTTTTCAAAGTTCACTCACGGTCTTAACCCTTGCCATGCTGAGCCCGAAATATTCCGGTTTTGGCAGGAGGTGTAGACCAAGATCAGTCTGCAAATAAGTGCAGTCTGATCTTGGTCTACACATCCTGCTAGTGCTTTCCCTGTCAGAGATATTTATGAAATTGATTTCTAAAAGAAACATTAAATTTTTTTCACAACAAGTTGTATCAGTGCTTTCAGCTCTTTGATTTTACAGTACTTCATTAAAGTAGTTTATACAGCATGACAAGGGTTAAAAAATGACTTAATTGGTAAATTGATTGCTTGATTGGCAGTGGCGCCCCGTCAATTGAAATCTGACTCTATGGGGTTTAAACATAAAACTGTCTAGACATTTTTGGTTATTTCGAGATGTTTGGAGCACCTTACCATAAGTTCTTGCAAATTCTCAAAATACTATTGGCACAACATCCTGTTCAGGCCTCCAGCTTGTGAAGTCGGAGCACACTCGGCCATTCCCGTAAACTTGGGAATAGACCTCGGGCGGAGGCGGAGCATTATGTAACAAATTGTTGCATTTTGTTAGCCGGAAATAATGTAGGAAAACGTAGTATGTAATTTGGGTAAAACCGAATGGTTCTGTAGTCTAAATCGCCGAAAAACTAAACTTTCCTTTTGTTATTTCGTCCTTTGTCCTATTTTCCACTGATATCACGTTTTCTTTTGAAGAACAAACAGAGGTCTTACAAAGCATTATGAGATGCATTTTTACACTATTACTTCACATAACGGAAAGCGCTATTTCTAAGGTTTGTAACGTGATTCTTTAAAATAGTCCTACGATGTACATCCGAGACTTGACTTCAAATCTCAAGATCACGGGTTTGAGCCCTTGGCTGACCATATCAACTAACAAAACTAATTGTCTTTCGGATGAGACGTTAAACCGAGGCCCCGTGTGACGGTGCTATCCATCGAGCACGTTAAAGAACAAGGCGGAGCTCCCAGCAGTTTCGTCCTGTATCCTTGCAATATCCCCCGTAACTACTAACCGTCTTCTGGGGGCGTCGCTCATATGGGCATATGCTACGGTAGCGACGATAAATAAACGGAAATATACAACATCAGTGACTGACAGACCGCCGCTGTCTATCAAATGTTTGATCTAGCAGTCGAATCAGTCATTTTGACTGAAAGTGAATTTTAACTGACAGCATCTATTTTAAACATTTTATTGTTTTTGTGATTCAAACATCGTGTTCATAGCTTAATCAAGGTCGCAAACAAAAGGCTTTAGCTTCTTTGTTTATATAAGTAGCTAGTAAAGCGTCAGCTTTGATAGCCTAGGTTTACAGACAAAATAGGGGGTTTTCTCAGAGTTCAATGAGAGAAAACTGCCACTGGAGGCAATGTATTTCAGAAATAATCTTTTAGGTATTTTAGCTCACTTAAGCGTACCGAGTTCAAAATGAGTCTGATCAGAGTCTTGCTATGTCTGGCTACTTGAATAAACTTCATTCACATTGTAGAGAACTCCTTCAAAAGCACGTTATTTTATTCCAGAGTTTCTTTAAACCTAGTTTATTTATCACGATAGCCTTTGATAAAGAAGGGAACAGAACAAAAGCATGCTTTGCCACCTTGCAGTACTTTCGGTACTTCGATTTTAGACTTACATGGGATACGAAACCACTCGGATATGACAATGTCGCCTTGACCTCTCTTTATCCATTGCATTAACGAAACATCCCCACATTTTATTATTATTTTTCTTTTTTTATTATCAACATTTCATACATTCACAATATTTCATATAAAACGTTTTTTATCCTTGGCATGCAAAGGACTGAACATATTTCAACAGCAAAATTGTAAACATTGTAGTGATGATGTCAAAATTTATTACACTTGGAAATCCCAAGATTCCGCCGCTAGTAATATAATTAAAAAATAATTCTTTCGCAGCAAAACGCAAATAGAAGATGTTGTATCGCTTTTGTAACATAAGATTCCATTTACCATATACCCATTTTTACTGTACATATAACGAAATCGATAAAAAATAACACAAAATTATTTCCATCTTTACTTGGTTACTGATAACATTTAACATTTCGTAACATGACATCATCTACAAAATGAAATTCATCTCAGACTAGCCAAGATGGAAGCGAGTTTGACACCGTCAGATACGGCTTCCTGGCGTGTCCGTTTTTGTCTGCGTGGAAAGTATATGTATCATAATCCATGATTCGAGCCTATTATGGAAGCTGTTATATTTTTTCATGAGTAGCCACGGTCTGACTCTATGAAATCAATACTAAATATTATGTTGATTGGTCGAAGATAAACACACCCATCTGCTTCCAATACTTTCTTGGATGAACACTTTGAGAGGAAGATGCGAAACAAGATATTTGATTTGATGACATAGTATTTTGGTCTCATATAAATAAGGAATCAAATGCGGAAGACAGGAGGAGAGTCGGAAGTTTGAAATGGGGTAGATCGAGTATATGACTATTTTGGCTTATGCTCCCAGAGTAGTTAGAAGTTATAAATATTGTATGATGCAAACAGAAGTTATTGTTCATTTATCCACTATACGATCACTGAGAAGAAACATGGAAGAAACAGGAGAACAGAATATTTTACTAGAAATATTTATAGGTATATTATAAATCCCCTTAAGTTACGAAAACCAACTTTGAATTCAACTACAGTTAAGATATGTGTTAGCTTTAATGAGTAATTGCTATAGAAATATGTGTCAAACGTAACTTTAAAGTTCTGTTGATATCTTCATCTACCAGTGACAGTGATTTGTGCTATAATATAATATCACTTTTTACTGCTTTCCTTTTCTTTGTTGTTTATCCTAATCAATTAAAGATAATTGATGGTGGTTTGTGTAAAACTGAGTTAAAGTAAACCCCGTTTATGATGATAAAAAAATCACCAATAACGAAATTGATTCCATTGACGTAACGGGGTCTTCTTCTTTATCTTTATTTCCTCCATTGTGAAGATTTATATAACAACATTGAACAATTACATAACAAGAAACACACACAAAGATAAATACAAACACATAAGTGCATATAAAGTAAAAGAACAAATACAAAGGCACATGGAACAGAGGGAGGGAGAGACAGAAGTACAGAAAGAGAAGACAAGAGAGAAAGGTCTGCATATGGTATAGAACACATATGATTATAGTATTTACATTCATTATTTGCGAGTTCAATACTAAATTCTCCACGTTGCAGCTTATTAAAAGTATGCAGTTTCGAGACTGCGGTAATAAAACGACTATTTGGGAATCCCTCATTATGACCAGTTGAACTAATCTAAAGTCTCGCCAGAAGATACCTAAGTAATTAACCTAAAGGTGTATCTGTCCGTAGATTTACTATTCTTTTGAGCATTTCCCTCCATGTTTTGTTTGTTGTTGTCAATCAAACTCTATACGCATGTTTGTATCATTTTATCATTATCAGTAATCATTTTCATGATAGCGAAGGCAACATTGTAAAAAAGACTATTCGGGTATTCTAATTTGAGAATATTTTAATTTTCCACCTGCATGAAATAAAGCTGTTATTAAGAGGTATTATAAGAGCCAATGCCAATTTCATAGTGACTTAATCGAAAAGAAATGAGAAGTTGCAAATATTGGCACACTTGCTTAACTGTCTGAGTAAGAATTGGCCAATATAAATGGTTAAGGACACAGTGGACAAAATCAAATAAAACTGGACAGAATAACGTGCAAAATTTTAATTACAGCACTATAGAATTCAAATCAATTGTTTTTAATAAGCCGTGCATTACGGGGTTTACACCAAAGAGTGAACATAGGAATTCATTTGGCGCTATATTCTGCAAAACAGTCATCATCCGTCGTAGTCAAATGATAAGCGAAATGTTTTCTAAAAATCTAATTCTACGTGTTTCAACTGGATCACAAGTTAACAAAATGTGACCCGAGAGATTAACGTCAATATTACAGGCACTGCAACGCGAGTAAAAATTCAACGTTAGCGAAAAACAGGCATATAACAATTCTGGGTATTGCGAAGCAAAAATCCACAGCGGCCTAGAGGAAATGTAGGCTGTATTTTTTTATATAATGCAAATTCTGCATACAATCTCACGTTCCACTCAGTCGTGAAATAAGACGATACAGCTTTAGTTACAATGTTTTTTCCAAAGAAACTTACTGGGAAAAGTACTGTATGATATATAATCATGTAAATGTCTTGATAGACCGTATTTGCTGAATAAGGAATGTATATAAGTAATGAAACCAGAATTCGACTCTTCGGGGCGCGAGCGGACTCTCCCCCACACTCTTTCTCTACCCCCTCTCTCTATCTTTATATTCATCTTCATTTCTCTCAATCTATCTTTCTCTAATCTTCATTATTTGTTTGGGTTTTTTCTCTCTCTCTCCCTTTGTCTTTAAATTCCTGCTTCTCCTCCTCATCTTCTCCATTTGTCTGCCCAAAGCCTCTGTGTGTGCCCCTACCTCTCCCGCCCTCTTTCATTCTCTCTCTCTCTCTCTCTCTCTCTCTCTCTCTCTCTCTCTCTCTCTCTGTTTCTGTCTCTGTGTCTCAGTCTCTGTCTGTCTGTCTCTCTCTGTCTCTCTCTCTGTCTATCTCTCTGTCTCTGTCTATCTCTCTTTCCTCTGTTTCCGTCTCTGTCTCTCTTTGTCTCTGTCTGTCTGTCTCTCTCTCTGTCTCTCTCTGTCTCTCTCTGTCTCTCTCTGTCTCTCTCTGTCTCTCTCTGTCTCTCTCTCTCTCTATCTCTATCTCTCTCTCTCTTTTAAAGAGAAGTATAGAAAGAAGACACAATCCTTGAGAGATGCTAGAATGTATGAAGCGAAAAAGATGAGAGAGGGACACAAAAATAGAAAGTGAGACAGAAAGGCAAAATGTAACATGATAACATTTAAGAAAAAAAGTACGGAGGGTGGGAGCAATTTTGTATGTTAAAGAAGAAAACTAGAGGAAAAAACAGATCTTGCTTGCCAATGAACATACATGTACATCAAATGCTTCTTGCATTAGCAGTTTCCTTAACCCATTCCCAGACGGCAAAATTTTAGACTGGTCCAAATTGAAAGGAGTTGCAGAAATATATAAAGTATATGAAATTTAAGATCTTTTTAAGAGCTTGTTACAAGCAATTTCTTCATTTTACACAATGTTTTCCAAATTATTTTTCTTGAGGAGCGTCCAAAAGCGTCCCTGTGCTGGAATGGGTTAAATCATTTTGCTCGATAATAATACTCCTTCCCAAAATCAAATAGAACACTGATATTCAAAGAGAAAGTTCTATACTTTCAAACTTTGGAAAACAGGTGAAGACAGACTTAATGATGCAGATGACGAATGGTGACTTTATATATCAAAATAAGTATGAGAAGCTGAGGTTAATTAAGCCATTTTTCTACTGATCATAGCGCACAGATGGTTCATTTACCTGTCGCTCATCTACCGTACCGTAAAACTGTGTGGCTAGAGTCTATACTTAACGCAAGAATAGAATTAGTAAAAAGAAAAAAAATGTTTGGTTAACAAATATCTCGTATATTCCGTAGTTTCGAGGTTTGTTTGCCCTTTTAACGAGATCGTTTTCCACACTACAATTTTAGATACGAAAATCCAAGTCAAAGTTAATGTTATCGTAAACTAAAAAAAAATCTTCTTGTTGATAGCCAAAAACAAGACTTTGTTCTACATTGTGTCTCCGATAAACAATTGATTGAAGAAATCTATAACGTTGAATGAAGGCATTAAGGCCTTTCAGTCGGGGAAGAACACACTCACAAATCAAATTACTGAAAGTACTGTAAGCTAGCAAAGCATGGATGAATTAAGAAGATCTTTCCCTGGTTGAGTAGAAAAAATTGTGGACATTGAATAAATTAATTATTACAAGCAATTTCTTCATTGTCCACAATGTTTTCCAAAGATTTTTTCTTTAGATGCGTAGAAAGCGGAATTGAGTGGGAATGTGTTAAATGGTATACTTTTTACAGAGTTCTTTACAATTTGCAATATTCCTGAGATACATAAGAACTATATTTTATGGCGTAGGCGTTCCATGGTTTAGGTGGTTAAGCCTCTAGTGGCAGTTAGTACTCGTTGAACTTTGAGAAGACCTCAAAATGTATTCGTTAACTTAAGCTATCAAGCTGACGCTTTGTTAGCTAAAATCATAAAGCCAAATTTGTGAATTTATGAAGCAGCAATTTAATTTGTTAAAGCTACCTGCAGAAAAATCATGCTAGGTAGATTAGCCAACTAACAGCAGCACTGACATGTATAGTATAAAGGTGAAAATATTCTCCACGGATAGTACTGAAACAATTGATTGATTCGTTGAATGGGGTTTAACACCATTTTTAACAGTATTTCAGTCATATTGCGGCAGCTTGAGCACATAACAATGGATTCCTGGTATTTCTCACACCAGTACTACCACTACATCCTTTGGTAGCCGCCAGCTGCTATCCCTCTTAGATTTACGATTATCAACCCATTGGTGAGAGACAATTGTCAGAAAGAATATTTGCCGCCGCCGGTCCATTAATAGTACTGAAACAAGGAAGATCATCAATGTAGCCGGGTAGTGTATAAGGGATTCTTATACTGCCGTGCTGTACAAGCTAGATTTCATAGAGACGTGGTAGAGCGCTTGCTTCTGGACGGATGGGTCACTGGTTCGAGTCTCGACGGAGACTAATATTTACTTGCGAGTAACATCAATAACTTAGAAAATAATCATATGCACACACAAAAGATATCTTCCTATTTCTTTGGAGCCGCCGTCATAATGTAGTCGGTAGCGTGTCAGACTCCTAATCTTCAATCATGCGTTGTCATGGGTTCGATCCCTGGCGGCGGCACAAATCTTTCTGGCATTTGTCTCTCACTCATGGGTGAGAAATACCAGGAATCTATTGTAAGGTGCTCTAGCTGCCACGATATGACTGAAATACTGTTAAAAGAGGCGTTAAATCCCATTCAATCGATCAATCTGATCCTAACATGCGATATCTTCCTATTTATTATACATACGGACCACAGAGATGATTTTTTTTTAAAAAAGTAGTAAGATCTAAATCAAGACCGCGCTCAGTTTCATACGTCGTTTGCATGCGCTTTCTTTTTTAAAACCTTTTTCTGTTTTGCAAAATTTTAGACCCTCCAAATTCAAAGGCTTTGTTGATGAAAATTTATAGTGGATTTTGAAAATTGACCACTCAGAAGGGTATGAATATTGTATAAAAAGAAGAAATTGTTTTTACAAGCAATTTATCCCTTTTTTGTACAATGTTTTCTCAATCATAAATTCACAGGGCCGTAAAAACAGGGATGAACAGGAAAGGGTTAAATATGCTTTGAAATAAAGTTACATCCAAACAGAATACTTCTTATGAAATATTCGAAATTGCTGAATCAAGGACAGCATAATTAATAGTCTTTTTCGCTTTCAATACTTTTCGCGTTATAGGTTAAACCTTTTATTAGCTAGCAAAGCGTCAGCTTTCAAAGTTCAACTATCGCAAACTGCCACTGGAGGCTTAACCACTAAATACGTTAAATGCCTACGCCATAAAATGTAGTTCTTATGAATTTCAGAATTTTGCAAACTCTGCATTAAAGTTCATCTCCTAGGTATTTAATCTCATTTGAGTACATCGACCTTCAAAGAATTTGCGGGCGACAATTTCAAATTGTTGAAAATTCTAAAATATTTATCACTTAAGGTGGAAATAATGTGGAAAATGAGGAAATTGCTTGTAACAAGTCATTTCTTTATTTTCCACATTGTTTCTCTCAAATATTTTCTTGATGGGCGTAAAAGGAGACATTGTGTGGGAATGAGTTAACTCCTTGGTTACTTAAACCTCGTTTCTTTATCATGATAACGTTTGACATAGAAGGTTATTGAATAAACAATGCTTTGCTAGCTTACAGTACTTTTCAGTACTTTGATTATATTAAATTTCTAACCAAGTTGGAAATACAGTTCGTTATCAAGTGAGCAATAAACATTTTCAAGAACGCAGTGGCACAGACCCTACAGGCTGATCCCAGAGAGAACCCCCTAGTTTTAACTCAAATTTGAACGTTTGACACGGAACCTCATCTGATCTCAAATGTTTACAGATTGAAGTTGAAAAAGATGAGAGCCAAAAATCTCTTTCATAATCTGTGCATGAGTTTCTTTAAGATCCCTTGCTTCTTTTCCAATGAATATATAGCCACAATTACAAAAAAGGATAGAAATCGAAAAAAAAAATGCTTAGAACAAATAAATTTCCTAGCCATTTTCACGGTCATGACCTAGGGATCTTAAAAAAACTCATGCAAAGATTATGAAAGAGACATTTTGGCTCTCATTTGTTCAAATTTCAATCTGTTATGCTTTCAGACATTTGGAAGAAAAAAAGAGAGAAAAGGTCTAAAGTATTAGACGTTACGAGACGTCAAATAAATAAGCGAACTTTAAACCAAATTGAACCGGAATTCATCTGCAAAATACCTTACCTTTTACGTAGTTTTCATGACGCATCAATTACGTCATTATATTGCGCTAGCAATACAGTCGTTTCAATATCGCCCGAAGACTAACGACCTCATCCGTAAATTTCCGATGTTTCAAAGAGAAACGTATGAAATATATCACATGAAATTGAATTTATAATGAATTCAGTACCGAAATAACACTTATCGAGAAAATGACATTAATAACTATTGGAAAACACTTAATTTTCCCATATAGAATTTTCTTGAAAATCTGTTGAAGAGCCGCTTTAAAAATTGATGTGTTTGCAAAAGAGTTAAATATGACATAATTAGATGAGGGCAATGGCTTCAGTTTTAAAAACCCTCAACCGAATTAAATATGAGTTTGGCCGACCGATATTCCATCATCTGTACATGTAGAATCGTATAGTCACGAGGTTGTTTAAACTTGCCATGCGCAGGACATTACAAGGTTCGATGAGAAATATTTGTAGCTGTCTGTATGTTTTAAGGCAGTAACAACTGTTTCGCACTGGACCATTGTAATGCCATCGGCTTGGTCCGGTCTCTTTTCCATCTTTTAGTTACATAATTCTTAGATAACTCTCTTTCTCATGAAATGCCCAATGTAAACCCATTACCAGAAAGCAAAATTCTAGATCAGTCAAAATTGATAGGTTGTGCAGACGACATTTAAAGTTTATATGATTTATTTTTTTCATCTTTCTGGGTAGAAAACATTGTGTAAAATGAAGAAATTGCTTGTCACAAGCAAGTTCTTTGTTGTACACAATGTTTTCCACATATTACTTCTTGAGGGGCGTCCAAAAGAGTCATTTTGTTGGAATGGGTTAATTCAGTCTTTAACAATTGTTCGGTTGGCGAGCGAAATGTCGTTACAACAGCTTTTTTAAAACTGCAGTTACGATATTTGCTCTCTCACTAACGCTATGTGACCCGTCAAGCGAGAGGGGAACGAAGAGTATCTACCGTGGTAGGTCTGTTCGGATTACGCTTTCTGATCAGAGTTGAACCTTTTTGCTCTGTATTTTCTTAATCCAGAGAGGTCATTCTACCTTACTATACATTTGAGAAAAAACATATTATAATTGACCTCTGCTGGGTCCTATCTGCTTTTCAAATATTTCTCTAATGGAAACTCCAAGAGGTTCCCCTTTTTGTTTAGCGGGTCAGCGAACAGTCTTAATATCGATTAAGTGAATTTCGTCTTTGTTATTAAAAAACCTCGTAACTACAGCTTTTTTCAAGCCGTAGTTACCAGGTTTTAGGATGACAACGATGATTGAGAATATTCGCTCGTATTGTGAGTTAGAATTTACCTACACACCGCAAATCACTAACCAAACAGTGCCAAGCAATATCTTCTTCACTCACTATGTTTTGTCCAAAAAGACAAAAAGGTTTTTGTTTTGTTTTTACCTAGCAAAGCATCAGCTATGATAGCTTAAGTTAACAGACAAAATTTTAAGGTGATCTCAAAGTTCAGCGAGTGCAATCTGCCACTGGAGGTTTTACCACAAATCAGTTGAATGCATACACCATAAAAAGTAGTTCTTGTGTATTTTAAGAATATTACAAACTCTAATCAAATTGTAGTAGACTCTTTTCAAAAGCATGCTATCTAACCCATTCCAAATCAATTCCGCTTTTTAAGCATCTCAAGAAAAAAGCCTTGGAAAACATTGTAACAAGCTATTTCTTCAATGTCCACAGTGCTTTCTTCCAAATTCCCATGTCTTGATATTTTTGTCTGCAACTTCTTTCAATTAGAACCAATATAAGATTTTGACATGCCGTAATTGGTTAACTCCTCGGTTACTAAAAACTAGTTTATTTGTCATGATAACCTTTGACAAAGTGGATTACTTAACAAAACCATGCTTTGCTAGCTTGCAGTACTTTCGGTACTCTGATTTTAATTTCAAGGTCTGAAAAATGTCGTCAGTAATTGCTACGAGTTAATATTATTCTAAACAGTATCCCCCCTTTTATAACTGATTAACCAACTGCATTATCAACAATCAATTTGGAAATGAACAAATAGTCCGTGCGCAAGCAAAATGCTTTATTAAAGCTGTAGTTACGATACTTTCCTCGCGCACCGACGAAATAATTATCAATGTCACCGTGACGTCGCTTAAAGTAATGTTCGCAAGCTTGAAAGCGGAATCGATTTTCGTGCCAGGAAAGCTTTCTTTCCTTCATAGAAAAAAATATGAATAAAAAATTAACCATTCCTGAGGTAGCGTTGTTTCTAGCTCCAAATGTCAGACGAGCTATAGCAATGACGTTTTCCCGTCCGGCGTCCGGTCGTCACGTCGTCCGTCCGCCCGTTAACTTTTTCCTTGTTAACGCTCCTGAGTCCAAAGTTTTCATTCTTAGAATGATAGTACGTTAATAAGGATCGTTCCTTTCGAAATTAGATTCGGTGAAGAAACACGGGAGTCTTATTGAAATTTAATAAAAAAAATCTTCGTTAACACTCCATAGTCAAAAGTTTTCGTCTGATTCTCTTCAAACTTTCACAGAATGGCCGTACCATCAATAATTCTCGTTAACACGATTATGTCTCCAGATTTTAAATGTTTCCCTTCAAACATTTACAGAAAATTTTGTGCAAATTTAAGGATTGTTTCTTCTACGTAATGAAGTTCACACTTATTATCGGATTGTCTTTAAAATTTCATAGGGTGGCTGTAGGATTGTAAGGAAAGTCCCTTTCGAAAATGAAGTGAATCCATAAGAAAACACAGAAAAATGGGTCTTATTGATTTTTAATCAAAACAATCCTGTTTACGAAGTCAACAATTATTATCTGATTCTGTTGAAAAATTCAAAGGATGATTGAAGGGTTATAAGGAAACTGCCTTTTGGAAATTGAGTGGAAACACGGTAAAAAAAAATCCCCCAAATCTGAAAGAAGCAAAATTGAGAACCTCAAGTAAAGTCTTCTTGATCATCCCCCTGCTTACTCGCTTACAACCCGCTTTACACAAACACTTTTGTCGAGAGCATATTTCAAGAAGAAAGCCATTGTCAGGGTGTTTGGGAATTCATTTTTTTTTTGTGACAGCCTCTCGGGATATCTCTCGGATATAAAAGACAAATAAAAGACCCAAGCTTGTTTTCGCTCCTCGGAATCGAACTCGCGAACAATTCATCACAAACCAGTCCCGATATGTTTAAAACGAACATTGACTGCCGTTTTTACAAAAGTCAGCCCGATTAGCTCAGTTGGTAGAGTACTTGACTTCAAACCTCTAGGTCACGGGTTTGAGTGCTGGGCTGACCATAACAACTAACAAACTAATTGTCTTTCGGATTAGACGTTAAACCGAGGCCCCGTGTGACGTTAAAGAACCTGGCGGTGCTCTCAGCAGTTTCGTCCAGTTTCCTTGCACTATCCCCCGTAATAACTAACCATCATGTGGGGACGTTGCTCATATGGGAATGTCCTACGGTGTCGACGATAAATAAGCGGAAATAAACACACGTATTGACAAACATTGTTTGTCCTACCATTTGGGAAGAGAGACGCTCATGCGCAAAGGTTGTTTCTAATCTTAGCAACAAATTTATTAAACGATCGGTGATATAGCGTAGAGAACAAATGCCGTTGTATACGGCAAATATACCCCAGCGAGAAGTTTTATCGCTAACTTAAGATTTCACAAAAACTGTGTACATATTCTTTGAAACATTAAAAAAAAAAAACAAAAAAAACAACATTTGATATGATAATTACCTATTTTTTTTTCTAAATTAATATTGGGAGCAATGCACCTGGTTTATTATGTCTGTGTATACATACCAACAGTATATGCTTTGTTTGAAAGTCTGTGAGATATGAATTAAATCTATGGCAAGGTTCCAACGCTGGTGTTATATTACTGGAAAAGTTTTACCAGAATGAATAAGCCCGAAAAGGTATACGTGTCGATCACAGTTGTTCTTTATAATAAGCTAAAGACAGGTTGCAAGACATTTTCCATGTCTTAGCCTCTATAAGAAGGCATCTAGATATTCACCGCCTTAGGTTGAATCTTTTAAATGTGCTTTTGAAATACAGCTCACTGATTGGTCAATTTACTATATTCGTTGTCTGACGTCTAGAATAAGGTTAAGTAATGCTCAAATGATCAAAGTTCAAACACCAGGGCTAAAAAAGTGGGAGTGCTGACGATCTGAATCTCTTATTTCCCAACCTAACCTTAGGATGTAGGTACTTGTTTGAATTAATCGTATTCGCGATTCAAATGAGCACCCAAGACAAAGGGTTTGATGAATAAACAAGTGCATATTACATTTTAAAACTGAAATTTCATTCGCTATCTGGGACATTGTTGTATTCTACTTGAGATAGTTGTGTGCAAAAATCTTTATTCAAAACATTCATTATGGAGGTGTCTTGTTTTACCAGAACGTTGGGTCTTATGTTGATGCTTATGCTGATCGCAGGTGATTATCGATTTTTCTTTCTCTTTTCTGTTACGGAACATATAATTGACCAATCGCGGCTGTCAATCAAAGATTCAATCTACCAATTAAATAATTCATTCATTCCAGAATTGAACTTCGAACTCTGCCATTTGCCGCAAGTTTTTGTTTGTTTGCCGACTTAAATGTCGTGACCAGTGCTTATTCAAGCTGTCGCTACGGCGATTAGGTCTCCAAACAACCATTTTATTTTTCGTTACGTGCTACTGGATATAAACTTTGCAAAATAACGTCGTTTAGCCATTTTTTTACAAAAAAAAGGTTAACAAAAATGGTGGCCATTGTCGAAGTTGAAAGTTCAGGTCCGGGCTGAATAAATATTATGATTGGTCGGTTGATTCCTTGATATACAGCCGCGATAGATCACTCACAGCTGACTCGGACTATACGAAGTCCGCAGGAAAAACAGTCGGAACCTTTCAGATCCTAAAATTATTAAACTTGTACTCAATTGAGAGTTTTCTCACACTTCAAATTTTCGTAAATCGTTCATTTCACGTTTAACTGTGCATTAGGTGTCACAGGAACTTCTTCATCAATGAAATTCTACTTTGAGTTTTATTTATGTCTATAACAAAATTAACCCATGTCATGCTGCATAAATAACCTTACTGAATTACTGTCAAATCAAAGAGCTGAAAGCACTGATAGAACTAGTTGTTAAAAATCAATAGTTTTTTAGAAATCAACTTCATTAACAAATCTGGAGGGAAAAGTACAAGCAGGAGTTATAGACTAAGATCAGCCTGCACATAAGTGCAGTCTGATCTTAGTCTACACCTCATGTCAAAACCGGAATATTCCGGGTTCAGCATGACAAGGGTTAAGGTAATTAAATATGACGTGTCTTGAGTGAATTACCCTCACTTAAGGTTATGTCTGGTTCTTTAAAAACGTATACGATCATACAATTGACGGAATACTCGCCCCGTCCAAAGATTCCGCTAGCCACGTCAAACGACTCCGTCGGGAAGTTCCACTTCGATATTAAAGAGCGTTATTTTGCAAAACTTATGACCAGTTTCATGCTACTAATGTAAACCGTTGATTGGTGACTTAAATGTCGTAACTACAGCTTGAATTAGCTTCACACAAATGTCGACACTTGTTTGAATTAAAAGTTCAATTCCAGTTCAAATGAATTATCTAACTGGAAACTTGAATCTTTTATTAACACCGGAGATCGGTAAATTTCCGAAATGTGTGTGTGTGTGTGTGTGTGTGTGTGTGTGTGTTTCGTTTATTTAATCGTCGCTACCGTAGCACATGCCCATATGAGCGACGCCCCCAGAAGACGGTTAGTTGTTACGGGGGATAGTGCAAGGATACAGGACTAAACTGCTGAGAGCTCCGCCTGGTTCTTTAACGAGCTCGGTGGATAGCACTGTCACACGGGGCCTCGGTTTAACTTCTCATCCGAAAGACAATTAGTTTGTTAGTATATATGGTCAGCTCAGGGCTCGAACCCGTGGTCTTGAAGTTTGAAGTCAAGTGCTCTACCAACTGAGCTAATCAGGCTGACAATTTCCCATATTACTGGATCGTCGTTAATCATTAATTGACCAATCGCTGGAACCGCCCACTTACTCCTTTGCCCACGCCCAATGAGTCAAACAGGAAGTCTCGCTTCGGTTTTTTATTGGCGTTATTTGTTAAATTTAAGGCCAGTAGTATGTAAAAAATAAGGAGAAAGGTTGGTCGGCGACCTAAAAGTCGCCACTACATCTTGAATAACCTGTAGTTACGACATTTCCGTCGCGGCCAATGCCGGAGTTCAAAATGAATCATACAGGCTAAATGGATGATTTTATTGGTCGACTGAATATTTGATTGATAGCCGCGATTGGTAAATTTGACGACTCTTACATTTAGTTTTCTATTTTCATCAACATACGTCTCTCAATTCATTGAATATAGCATGCCTTGGATAAAAACATTTACGCTTAAAACTAAACTCTAAAAAAGATCCATCTTAACCCTATCCTGCATTTCGTAATCATAGACTTGTCAAAAATTCAAAGAAATTGTAGACGGCAATTTAAATCGGGTGCAATTTGAAAAGTAAAGACTAGAAAATTACTAGGAAAAAGAAGAAAGTGCATGTTATAAGCAATTTCTCCATCTCCATGATGGTTTTTTAAGCATAAATTCACAGGGACGTAAAAATCAGGGATTGTACAGGAGAGGGTTAAAAAGGGCTGCCAAATTAGACTTTGTCTTTCCTGAAGAGTTCTATTTCAATGGTAAAGTAACTAGATTACATAGTGAAAATAACCAATCACGGCTGCCAATCAAAAAATCAATCAACCAATCAAACCATTCATTCAGACCTGGAGTAAACCTTGAACTCCTTCATTGGCCAATATTTATGGTTTTTTTTTTTTTTTTTTTTTTTTTTTTTTTTTTTTTGACAATTTGGCGACTTCAACTGCGTAACTGAATAAGCTTTAGTTACGACGATTCTGTCATCGACCAACCATTTTTTGATAGACTGCGAAGGCGTCCATCAGTGTTACCCAGTTTGGAAATTCCAGTAGGATGTTATTGGGTTAGAAGAGAAGTAGTGCCCAGTTAGGTTCGATTTATTAATTTACAAAACTAGTTTTCTCAAAAAAAATGTTCATTTTGAAAATGTCGTAATACGAGGGTTCTACATAATTCGCAGAAAACGTCAAGACTCCTCTTGAATACGAAAACAACTGCCGCTTCATGTAGATGCGGTCACGGTTTCAAAAAAACGCGTAGTCTTTCAATTATAAAGTGAGTAATTAGCCTTATATTTTTATAACTCAGCACATCAGCTGTGTACCGCGGGTTTGAGAAAGCCATACAGTTACATATGACAAAAGACGTTCCCTTTTTTTTTTTTTTTTAATTAGCCTTTTCGATACACTACCAAACGACAAAATGCTGGACTTGTTACAGACGTCAATTCAAATCGCTTTGAAATTGAAAACTAAGGCCCAGATATGTAGAAAACAAAAAGAGAATAAATAATACTAATGATATATATATCATTAAGGTATAAACGTGCCATACAATACTATTACCTTATGTTGTACCGTTTTAGTCAAACGCCCAATTTAAGTGGACTGAACATAAGGAACGCGTGCACGCTTGAACGACTCGAGTACGCGCGTTAATTATAAGCGTGCACTTATATTAAAAATACACGTGTGATTTATTGCGTGCATTTTTGATATATGAGCGCGCATGCGTATTAATAAGCTCGTTCATATTGTACCTTTACTTGTAATTATATTCGTACGCGCACAATTTATACTCTTGAACACTTAGCGTTAAGCGCAAATGCCAAGATTTGGTTAGAGTACCTGTATTATGTATGCGAGAAAATTTTTGCACGCGTAGAAAATATACTGGTGAACTGACAAAATTTGGGCACATGCGATTAGATGTTCAGTGTTTAAATGTAAAAAGTGTGCTCTTAAGAATATAATTAAAAGCTAAGCTAAAGTGGACTTCATACCTATTTAGAACGTCATATTATCCTGTTTACTTTCAGACACGTTTGGACTCCTTTGTTATGACACCACAGGGTGCAAAGTGCATGTAGTTGAATGTAAAGGCAGTTGTGTATGGAGAAAAACTGGGGGTAAGACTTTCGGAGCTTTCCGTTCTTTGATTTGCAGACAACCTCCTTCTTCATTTCTTAGACACGTTGAGAATCTTATAACGCAAAATCTAATATACGGATCGCCGCTGTCTATCAAGGAATCGACCAATCAAATCATTTATTCAGCCCGACCTGAGCTTTCAACTCAAACACTGGCCGCAATTTTTGTTAAAATTTTTGTTGGTTTGGCGACTAAAACGTCGTAACTACAGCTTGTAACATACTATTGGCCATATTTTTTTAAAAAATAACGACGTTTAAAATCGAAGCGGAACTTCCTGTCGTGGTAAATGGGCGGTGCCTAGGGATTCAGTGGGCGGGGCCAGCGATTGGACAAAAATAACGTTAGTATATGTTGAGATCCGGCATTTATGTTTAGCATTTTGTCGGTTTGGCGATTTAATCGTTAATCAAGCTTTCGATGTGTATGTCACAAACCGACCATCTGCTCGCTATCTTATGTCCATAAATAAATTTATATCACACTAACGTCTGTCGATATGTCAGTACAAATAAATTAGTGGGAGGTCAGAGGTCAATTTACATGTTCAATCTATTTATCTAAAGTATGGTTCTTTTAGGTTTTGTTCGTTTGTTTGAATGAGGTTTAACGCCACCTCAGTCATTTCAGTCATATCGCGGCGACTGGAACACCTAACCGTATATTCCTGGTATTGTTCGTACCAGTACTACCTCTACATCCTTTCCGAGCCTCCAGCTACTCATCCCATTTAGGTTTTCGATTATCCACCCATTGCTGGGATAGAAATGACAAAAAAGGACATCTGCCGCGACCCTGGACCGACCCCAGGACCTCTTGGTTTAGAGTCCCAAGCACTCTACCATTGCCTCGGCCACAAGGATATTTTTAGACGAGACAAGATGTTGATTTGGTTTAAACCTTATTGTATACTATTGACTTCAAATCGATCAGAAAAGGAGCGTTTATCCCTATCTGGTCCGATCCTAAAGAATACAACTGAACTAGTACATTATGAGTGTCAAATACACTTTGGACGCGGGAGGTCGAAGGCCCGAAACCCGGTGGGATCCGGCTCACTGGGTAGCAACTGAATCGGCCGGTTTTAGAGCCGCAAGGTAGTTAAATGAATAGTTACCGAAAGTACATCTCTGCCAGGCGCCCGGTTACAAGAGAATGGGTTCGGGAGGTATGGTGCGCACAAGGAAAAGAGTTTCATAAGTCAAGACAGACTGGCCCTTTTAATAGGGGGTGAAACTATAATTAGCAAAGCGTGTTATAGCCCGAAGATCTATGTTCGCTCCCTGATATCGAACCCGGGATCTCTGGATCCCGAGAACATTACTCTTCCTCATGATCTTAGATAATGAACTGCAAAAGAGCTGATTTAGATTGGTTCGTTTAATAATCCGGATTCTTTTCGTCCCTCAAGAAATCTAATCGAGAAAACATTGTTGAAAATAATGATTTGCCTATAATAAGCAATGTTGACATTTCCCGAAAACTGACGGATCGCAGACTCCGCTAGCCACCCCCTCCGAGATCATACAGGAAGTTTCACTAAGAAAAAACGGCGTTATTTTGCAAAATTTATTGCCAGAAACATGTTACTCAAATAAGATGGCTAATCATCGTAAAAATAGTTTATTCAAGCTGTAGTTGCGGCGTTTCAGTCACCAGTCCAACAATAAACCGTCAGATACATGTCGGTCAAAGTCAGAGTTCAAAGTCACTTTCGGTCTTACTGGGTTATTTGATTGGTCGATTGGTTTGTTGATTGAAGCAGCGATTGGTCAATTAGAGAATAGAAAGTTATCTAATGTTTCTTCCTTTTTTGTCTCACTCTGACCTTTTAGGATCTGTCACTCGCGCCGTCTAGAATGAAATAGTAAAATAGACTCGAATAATTTAATCTTTAGTTTCGTCTATCAAAAACGGGCGTTCTAATTGGTCGAAAAATATTATTCATAACTCTATGAACAAAATTTTGAGCACGCAGCTATTTCGTATGCTTCCGCACAAAATAGTCCCATACAAAAAGTATCAAAATTTGTAAAGCTTTTGGTTGGTCTTTTACTCATTACTATTAAATTATAAGAAATGAAGAGAATATTTCTTGTTTTCCTTGAGGTATGAACCTTAAAAACCTAATCACACACTGTATGAATCCGCTTCGCGTATTCATACAGTGTGATTAGGTTTTTCGGTTCATACCTCCATGAAAACAAGAATTATTTTCTTCATCTCTTAAATGACAAATATTTACCCCAGTCTCAGCTGACTTATTTGGAGTCTCGTAACGCTAAATATTGTTTAAGTCATTTTCATTACATATCACCTTTTTATTAATATCTGTAATCAGTTTGAAAATTGAGGGCCAATTTTGTCTTTCAAAGTCTGTGTAATACACGCTTTGGTGTAGATTTTTTCATAATGAGGTATTTTAGAACATTGGCAATCGTCGGGTGAATTAGTACCTTTTGAAATAGTCAAATAGCCTGGTCAGTACGTCATTAAAGTAACTTTAGTGACACAGAAATGTTATGACGTCACTCAAATCAGAACCCATTTAGCCATTCACGTACAACAGGCAATCGGAACTCCTCTTTGAATCGAATCTCGGATGTACATCATACTACTATTTCAAAATTCACGTGACATACTTCCAAAATGGCGCTATCAGTTATGCGAAACAACTGCGGTAAAATGCGTCTCATAAAGTTTTGTAAGAACCCCCTTTGGTCTTCAAGCGAGACTTGATACCAGAGCAAAGAGGGCGGACCCTATAACAACGAAAGTAAATTTAAGTTTTTCAGCGGTTTTGAGACTTCCGAACCACCAAGGTTTTTCAAGATCACGTACTACGATCGGCTAACAAAATGCAGGTTTTTTTTTTTGTTTGTTTGTTTGTTTGTTTGTTTTTTGGTTTTTTTTTTTTGGGGGGGGGGGGTGTCTTGCTTAACGCCGCTTTGTACACTTTTCAGTATATCGCAGCGGCTTGAGCACCTACCATTACGTCCTTTCCTAGCCTCCAGCTGCTATCCCAAGGGTTTACGATTATCCACCCTTTGGTGAAAGACAAAAGGCGGAAAGGATATGTACCGCCGCCGGGGATCGAGCCCATGACACCCACTGTTTTATTTTTGATTATTTTCGTTTATTTATCGTCGCTACCGTAGCACATGCCCATATGAGCGACGACCCAAGAAGACGGTTAGTTGTTATAGTGCAAGGATACAGGACGAAACTGCTGAGAGCTCCGCCTGGTTCTTTAACGTAATCGATGAATAGCATCGTCACAAGGGGCCTCGGTTTAAAGTATCGTCCGAAAGACAATTAGTTTGTTAGTGGATATAGTCAGTCCAGGGCTCGAACCTGTGAAACTGTTTTGTTACATAATGCTCCTTCTTATTTATGTCCGAGGTCTGTTCCGAGATGAGATGCATTTTACCACAGTTGCATTCCATAACGAATAGCGCCATTTTTGAAGTTGTCACGTGAAGCTTTAAAATAGTCCTACGATAAAAATCCGAGATTTGAATCGTAGACTTGAACGAGGACTTCAGAATGGACGTCACTCTAGGAATCGTGCCGATTCCAAAATTGACCAGTCGCGGCTGTCAATCAAAGAATATATTAAACAATCGAATATATTCATTCAGCCGGGAATTAAGAACTCCGACATTGGCCGCCATACGTATGAATTTTTTTTGGAATGGCGACCTTTAACATCGTAACTACAGCTTATTTAAGCTGTAGTTACGATGTTTATGTCGCAAACCAAGCATCCTACTTTTTGTTATTTGCTACTGGCCAAAATTTTACAAAATAACGAGGCGGGACTTCCTGTTGGAATCATTGGTCTTAGCCAAAGGAGTAAGTGGACGGGGCCAGCGATTGGTCAAATGGGCAGTACGGGTTCACTATTTTAAATTAAAGGGAAGGGGGATCAATACTCCTGAATATTACACTATCGGGAACCTCATTTAACCAATAACCAGACGGTAAAATTTTAGAATAGTCCAAGTTAAAAGGAGATGCAAGCATTCTTTATTTTCAACAATGTTTTCCCAATAGCTTTTTCTAAAGGGGCGACTAAAAACGTCATTATGTGGGATTGCGTTAAAAGTGATTTTCATACATGTGTTATACAATACTATTCCTCAAAGCTGTTAGCTAGAAGACGGGTTAGAGTAAATGATAAAACGAGATTCCCTGTTGCTTAACCCTTTCCTGTTTTTCAAAATTTTAGACCTGTTCGATTTCGATGGTTTTGCAGACGACAATTCAAAGTCGATTTAATTGAAAAATAATCATTCTGTAGAAAAAAATTGTCGAAAAGAAGAAATTGCTTGTTACAAGCAATTTCTTCATTTTCAACAATGTTTTCTCGAGTATTAAATCACAGAAACGTAAAAAACAGGTATTAAACAGGAAAGGATTAAAGAAATGTTTCCAACACGCGCAAAGGTACGTTAAACATCAATCCTTATCGGACTGCGTGAAACTTGCTCAATCCCTGGTTTTTACGTCCTTGTGGTATTATAATTGAGAAAACGTAGGAATAGTAGAAATTGCTTGTTAGAAGCAATTTCCCCTTTTTCCATAATATTTTCAACTCTACTGATTGGTCACTTTCAAATTAAATCCTTTTTTCAATTCTCGTCTAAAAAATCTTTGAATTTGGACAGGTCTAAAATGTTGTAAAATATCAAGAGGGTTAATATATCTGTTCCACAACCTTTGCATCTAACAACTGTCTGATCGCTGGCACATTTAACCTTCGTCCAATACAAAGTTTATTTTATTTTATTTCATTTTCAGACAAAATTCGAGCTGGCTGCTCTCCGGTCCACGTAACAACAGGCATCTACAATTATCCAGGCAGCACCTATATCTTCTGCAATATTGACCTCTGTAATGGAATCGCTTAAAAGTCTCTCACATCAGAATGTTATAATCACAATTGACCAATCGCTGGCTTCACCTACTTACCCCGTTGGCCACGCCCACTGACTCCGACAGGAAGTCCCGCTTCGATTTTTAAAAGCATTATTTTGCAGAATTTATGGAGAGTAGCATGCAACAAAAATGAGAATACTTGGTTGGTTTGGCGACCTAAACGTCGTAACTATACTTTGAATACAGCTGTAGTAACGCAATTTAAGTCGCCAAACCAACAAAAAAGTTTATCAAAAATGGCTAATGTGTGACTTAAATGTCGTTTCTGGTCAAACGACCAACACCTTCAACCTTTTTTGTTTTTAGCTAGCAAAGCGTCAGATTTGATAACTTAAGTTAACAGCCAAAATGTTGAGGTCTTCTCAGAATTCAACGAGTGCAAACTGCGACCGGAGACTTAACGACTAAATCCATTGAATGCCTACGCCATAAAAAGTAGTTCCTATTTAAGGAATATTGCAAACTCTGTCTCTGCTTTTTTGGCCTCGTAAATTAACTTTATTCAAATTGAAGACAACTCCTTCAAAAGCCTGCTATTTAACCCGATCTCACTCAATCACGCTCTTGGTGCATCTTGAGAAAAAAGCTTTGAAAACATTGCACGGACCATGAAGAAATCGCTTGTAACAAGCAATTTCTTCATTTTCCACACTGTTTTCTACCCTACAAGGAAAAGGTTTTCTAAATTCTACTAATCATGATAATCTCTGACAAAGAGTATTACTTAATAAAATCATGCTTTGTTAGCTTACAGTACTTTCAGTACTTTGATTTTTAACATCATGTACATGAAAACATTATCACCATTTAGGGAACATTTGACAATATGACTTGTATGATATTTTTTGTTTGTTTGTTTGGGTCGTCTCCCCTTTTTTACCTTTTGTGATATCATATTCTTTTAAAAAAAAATTCGCGTAAAATAACCAAAGCAGTTGATGCACTCTTCATTTATTCATTCCTTTTTCATTCAAACAATAAAGAGATGAAGAGAATATTTTTTGTTTTCATGGAGGTATGAACCGAAAAAACTAATCACACTGTATAAATAGGCGAAGCGGATTCATACATTGTGTGATTAGGTTTTTCGGTTCATACTTCCATGAAAACAAAAAAAAAAATTCTCTTCATTTCTCATAATTTAATAGCATCGAGCGGAAAAAACAAAAGCTTTACACATTTTGATACTTTTTTGTATCGGTCTATTTTGTGCGGAAGCATAAAAAATCGCTTCGTGCTCGAAATTTTGTTCATGGAGTTATGAATATTTTTTTTCGACCAATCAGAACGCTCGTTTTTGATAGACGAAACTAAAAATTAAATTATTCACATATGTAAAGAAAATGTAGAGGTTTCTTATGAATTCTTGTGTTTCATTTCACTGTTGGTAGTTAAAGTCGCCTCGTCAAATTGACCTGTCTATACCTCTTTATAAGTGATCACATGATAAACAGTTCTCTTTCCTGTTCAATCCCTGGTTTTTAAGTCCCTGTGATTTTATATTGAGAAAAAAAATGTAGAAAAAGAAGACATTGCTTGTAATAAGACATTTTTTTCTTTTTCTCCAACATTTTCTATCCTACTGAGTAGAAGTTTTTTCAAATCAAACCCACTTTAAAAATTTCGTCTGCAAAACCTTTTGATTTAGACAGGTCTAATATTTTGTAAAACAGGAAAGGGTTAAAAAAATGAATGTAAATTTGAAAATAAACGTGGCTTAAAAATATGCGGTAAACTTCTTGAATATTTTCTATTTTTAAACAACAAAAATGAAAATAACGCGTGAAATGGGGAAGTCCTGTTGTAGTACTTCAACTGACCAATAGCTGGCCCCACCCACTTAATTTTTGGCCACGCCTACTGACTCCAACAAGAATACCCGCTTCGTTTATTTTGTGGCCAGTAGCATGTAACGAAAAAGTAAAATGATCGGTTGGCAACATGAACGACGTTATAAGCTTGTATAAGCTATGGTTACGTCGTTTAAGTCGCCACACCAATAAACATGTTTAACAAAAATGGCGACCAATGTTGGAGTTCAAATCTGAATTCCGGGCTGAATGAAATATTTGATTGGTCGATATATTTATTGATAGACATCCGCGATTCGTCCATTGGACAGGAGATACATAGGACAGTTTGAGAGTCACTTTCCCAACTCTATATCCAGGCTACATAACGCTATTCAGATTTTGTCATTTAAGTGATTAAGGGAACATCTTTTGTTTTATGGAGGTTCGAGCCGAAAAGACTAATCACACTGTATGAATACGCGAAGAAATAATAACCTCTTCATTTCTTATAATTAAAAAGCTTCGGGTGAACATAGCAACAACTTCACAAATGTTGATACTTTTTTTGTATGGGACTATTTGGTGCGGAAGAATACAATATCGCTGTGTACTCAAAATTTTGTTCATGGAGTTATGAATATTTTTTTCGACCAATCAAAACACTCGCTCCTGATAGACGAAGCTAAACATTGAATTATATCTACATATATTCAACATACAAAGATATATATATAAAGCTCATGTTTACTGCGTGTCGCCATTTTACAAGGAAATTGGCGTCATTTGAAATACAGGTCAAATCTAAAAATATATGTGTATATATATGTATAATTCATGAACGATTGTGTTCCCATATAATGCATGTGTAAAACGGGCAAAAATGGAGTCATGATAATAATTTTAACATGCGAAGAAATAATTCTATTTAATTAAGCTATATACTCCCCCAAAACACATAACAATGTTGATAAGAAAACTTTGCTCGAGGTTTAAAACAAAATAAATATGATGAATAAAACAAGGTAAAAAAAATCTATACGTTAAAGCCCACAACTCGAGAAAGAAGTTTTGAAATTCTAAATTGTGACCCACCACAATTTGCTGTTTGTTTACATCAAACTATGACGTCAATGATGACGTTTTACTTTTGCTAGTCATTCACTCAATTAACTAGGTCACGGAGATTAACGAAATCGTCCGTAAAGTTTAGTCTTCAGAACATAAGCATATAACAGTGAATGCCTAAGATTACCGGACATTTCCGGTAATGAATCGGGTGCATTCGCAGAATCTAATTATTTTTATTTCTTCTCATAAACTATTTGAATACAATATGCCGCATAGTAGTTTTTCAAAAATATGAGGTCGCTTATCATAAAAAATCTGGGTATTTCCCTAATAGCCTATGTAGGCTATTAATCTATTTTTAGATTAATCCGAGTCAGTTACGAAGATAAAGGTGCATTAACCGTTGGACCCTTGCATTTAGTTCAAATTACATCAAACCAACGTCATCGTTACGTCATCAGGAGTTATGTTCGCTAGCCGGTCTGTAAAGATCAGTCCTTTCGTGTGACATGATATCGGACGTTGGTTGTTTCGCTAGTTAATTTGTTACCTTCATTTGACTTTGGGTCATAAGCAAATGAGGTCATTAGATGTCGACAGTCGAATTTCGTGATATCTAAAAATAACCTGGAATTCCGCTGAAACTTTCCAATATAACCACAAAAAGGCGACTTTAGGTCTATTAGATTACCACCAAGACAATACCTGACCTGTTCGTTTTAGTCTGTTTTTCGGCACTTGGTTATTTATTTCAATTTAGGTTTCAGAAACATCGATACCTCCCTTTAAACTGTTTTTCCTTCCTCGAAGGGAAGATATGACTATGGAAAAAGTCCATTTACACTTACCATATAATACTTTTAAAGAAAAACGAAAATTCATCTTGAATGCTTCAGAGCATCGCCTTCGGTTTCCGGAGCTCGGCTCTTGGATGCTGGATAGTGGTAGAAAAGGGGATATACATTGTAATTCTAACGAAAATGCATTAAGAATTATTACCCTTGAAAATATATATTGATCCTTTGGCGGTGAGCATATTCCGGGTCTCAAATGAATGCGTTCAATTGAATCGGAGATATTATGAAATTATATAATTTCTAGTTTCGTCTGTCAAAAACGGGCGTATTGGTTGGTCGAAAAAGTATTCGTACCCCCATCAAAAAATTTTTGAGGGCGCAGCTATTTTATATGCTTACTTACAAAATAGTCCCAAGCAAGTATCACAATCTGTAAATTTTTTGTGCGTGTGTGTGGGGGTTTTTTTTGTTGTTGTTGTTTGTTTGTTTTTTGGTTTTTTTTTTTCAATTACGGATACCGTGAGCGACAACTATATATTTTGTCACCGAATTTCCAGATTTGATATTTTTGCTATCCCGGTTCCCTCCGATACAAATCTATAAGCTTTCCCCGATTAAGCTAAAAGCTTTTCTCGCTTTATAAATGAAACCAAAAGATATTGTAACGGGTCAGGGGACAGCGGGGTTCTCTCTCAACCTCTCTCTATTTCTCTTTAAAAGTTGCTTATCTTCCTGCAACACGTCCATGGAGGGTTGTTATACTGCAAAAACTGAACCAAGTCAGTGAAGGAATTAAAGAATGACCAAAGAAGATCTCTAAAAAAACATTCAAATATAATTTGACGACTGTAGTTATGTGAAACGTTTTGATTTACAATAAATTCTTCAAATGAATTCCTTAATTTGGTAGAGTGGGTCAAAACAGCGATGTCATGTTAGTTCTCTAACCCTCGAGATCGGACTGAGCTGGTGACCAAAGACACGTGGCCTTTTTAGCGTGAAATTGCGTAGCAATCTGATGCTACATTTACCACGGTAAAATTTCAACCCACGCAGTGTTTAATGTAAAAACCTCCAACGCAATAAATATAATATTCTGCCACATTGAAAGTAGATCGGACCGAATTACACGACTACGAGTATTAATTAATACGCCCGATTGAGACCAGAAGGACGAAGGCAAGATATGTCGCTGTATAAAGCTGATAAGCGGAGTTATCGGTTTTACGCACGATTGAAATGTTTTGTTTAAAAAGTTAATGGGTCATACATAGGATCATATTCGCACTGTCTTGGTCGCGCTCGGACTTTGTGTCTATTATATATTTACCTCCGAATTCTACCCATAGGGTATACATGTAACAGCAACGTCTGCATATCGCTTTTTAGCCGCCGTCATAGCGCAGTCGGTAGCGCATCAGACACCCTAATCTTCAATCCCGGTATGTCATGGGTTCGATCCCCTGCGGCGGGACATATCCTTTCCGTCATTTGTGTCTCACCCATGGGTGGATAATAGTAAACCTAAGAGAGATAGCAGCTGGATGTAGGGATACTACTACTGGGAGAAATACGAGGAATCCATTGTTAGGTGCTCCAGCCGCCGCGATATGACTGAAATACTGTAAAAAGTGGCGTTAGACCCCATTCAAACAAACAAAGCATATCGCTTTTGAGAGGTGTACATGATCATCTTAACCTGGTAAACAACCGCCTACCCGATCTGAAAAATATGTAACGATATATACATGTAAATATATCGGCCTCAAAAGCGCGAAGAAAATTATTGTGGACAGGTTGTTCCCCTAGTGCACAAATTGGCAGATCTGCGCTTATTCGACAGTAGATTTGGGTAGAAAGTGACACCTCCGATAACCCGACCATCAAATTTTTTTCTGCCAAGGTTATATATCTTGTGTATACATATCTCAGGCTTTCAATGCTTTCAGCTCTTTGATTAAACCATCAAAGTACGTGCGACCAAGATTCTCGGTAGCTACCGACGATGTGACCAAAATAATTGGCTGTACGGCCAGAAAAGTTGGGTCACGACCAAACAAATTGGCCACGATGTCGATGGTCGCATGAGATGACCTGTGAACGGACGGTAATACAAGAAAATGCGATCAGGATTGGACGTAAACAATCTAATGTCGATCTAAAACATTGTGGAAAATAATGAAATGAAGCAATCGTATATTGCTCATTCTCAACAAGAGCTAGTTGCCTGGGATGTGTGTATGTGCACGACGACCTTCCGAGATGATCCAATTCCACTGAATATTACGTGTTCCGTCTTTACAGGCTAGTCCCCTTACCTACATTACCGAGTAAAATAGCCTACACAGCGTATGCAAGGACGGGAAACAGCAAATGCTTTTCTGTACTTAGATAGGCCGACTCCATTCTGCGAGGAGTATAGATACATGACGATTTTAAATGCTCAAATACTGCAGAAATGCGGTTGAAAAGTCTACGTGAGGCTAGATACCATTATATTTAAGTCGTTAGTTCAAACGTTGATAACATCGAGACATTAAACATTAAATCGATGTCGTATATTTTACAAGTTGTTTTTAATGACACAATCTTTCATGAAATCAGTCAGTGCTAAACCACGAAGCTGGCGGAATATACTAGGAATTGTTATGCATACAATAATAATTCAAGGTTACAGATAGAGGGCTTAATTCGAATTCTGTCATAAACCCTATGTTGTAGGTACTCAATTGAATCGTCTCGACGAGACGATTTAAATGAGTACCCACAATATAGGGTTTCGTTGAGAAATAAGGATTTTATGAATGCTGTTACCCCCTCTTATCTAGACCTCTGCATGTTATATTGGGGTTTTCATCCTACTCTAGAACAAAGATCATATGGAAACGGGTCTGGATTTAAAGGTCGGAAGAGCGGGGACTCGAACTAGGATTTCCTGAGAAATGTGTTTTGCAAGAAAAAGTAAGACAGTTTAGAAAAGTGTTTCCCTTGTCGTTGAGAATACTTGACACATTTTGAAAGAGTCATTTAAAAAAAACTTTGACGAATGATGGCATACATATGCTTCAACTCTTCTGGTATAAGGATCCTTAAAACTGAAATGAGACATTGTTAAAAAATAACCAACTATTCCGAGTTTGGTTTTTTAGCTCAAAGGAAACATGGAATTTCAAATCTACACAACAATTTCCGTTTTTCTTTTAACAACATATTGTATAACAGGTAAGCTTTTTTGTTTGAATTTTATTTTTTCTTTGTTGCCCAACGAGCGAATTGGGATCACCTTGAATCTTCTGGGAAGACCGAAAGGTATGATACTGGGCAGACTGCACGGATCGCGATTTAACACATAACCCGACGGCAAAATTTAGACCTGTCCAAATTGAAAGGAGTTGTAGACGACAATTATGAAAAAATAGATATTTCTAAATTCTGTATACAGCTTGTTACAAGCCATTTCTTCATTTTTCCACAATGTTTTTCCATTTTTTTATTGAGGGGCGTTTAAAAGCGTCTCTGTGTGGAAATGGGTAAAGAAGATCTTCTTAGAATAAAATGGCATTTTTATTACAGAATATGGTAACCTGGCAAAGATCAACACTGACTGACCTCTGATTGATCTTTTGTTGGATATCATATAATTGACAGGAATACCTCTGATTTCATATTTAGAAAATATGATTGGTCAAAATAATGGGTGTTGTCGGCAGGGGTCATCCGCACAATTTGAAATGTTTCGTTTTCTTGTATGTTCCGTTTTCTAGACATCCTCTACATATCCTGTGATTTTGTTTGAATAAGCTGCAGTTGCGGCGGCAAATCAACAAAAATATCGATCAATGTCGGAGTTCAAGTAACCTTCCTTTCTAAACGTATTATTTGATAGGTCTACAGATTTTATATTTGGCAGCCACAACTTGTCAACTGTAAGCTGTAAATTGTCTAGATCAGAGTCTCTTTTACTATTTGAAACGATCAGTGCGAGACCTGCATCGGTTTAACCCTTTCCGGTTCAATCCCTGTTTTTACGCCCCTGTGTTTTTATACTTGAGAAAACATTGTGGAAAAAGAAGAAATTGCTTGTAACAAGCAATTTATTCATTTTCCACAATGTTTTCTACCATATCGAATGATTGTTTTTCGAATGTGATGAGCGGAGTCAGTTGATGTGGTCAGCAGAGTCAGTTGGTGTGGTCAGCGGGGTCAGTTGGTGTGGTCAGCGGAGTCAGTTGGTGTGGTCAGCGGAGTCAATAGTTGACCAGCGGGGTCAGTGGATGTGACCAGCGAAGTCAGTTGGTGTGGTCAGCGGGGTCAGTTGGTGTGGTCAGCAGAGTCAGTTGGTGTGGTCAGCAGAGTCAGTTGGTGTGGTCAGCAGAGTCAGTTGGTGTGGTCAGCAGAGTCAGTTGGTGTGGTCAGCAGAGTCAGTTGGTGTGGTCAGCAGAGTCAGTGGATGTGGTCAGCAGAGTCAGTTGGTGTGGTCAGCAGAGTCAGTTGGTGTGGTCAGCAGAGTCAGTTGGTGTGGTCAGCAGAGTCAGTTGGTGTGGTCAGCAGAGTCAGTTGGTGTGGTCAGCAGAGTCAGTTGGTGTGGTCAGTGGAGTCAGTTGGTGTGGTCAGCGGAGTCAGTTGGTGTGGTCAGCGGAGTCAATAGCTGACCAGTGGGGTCAGTGGATATGACCAGCGAAGTCAGTTGGTGTGGTCAGCGAAGTCAGTGGGTGTGGTCAGCGGAGTCAGTTGGTGTGGTCAGCAGAGTCAGTTGGTGTGGTCAGCGGAGTCAGTTGGTGTGGTCAGCGGAGTCAGTTGGTGTGGTCAGCGGGGTCAGTGGATGTGGTAAGCGGGGTCAGTGGGTGTGGTCAGCGGAGTCAATAGTTGACCAGCGGGGTCAGTGGATGTGACCAGCGAAGTCAGTTGGTGTGGTCATCGAAGTCAGTGGGTGTGGTCAACGGAGTCAGTTGGTGTGGTCAGCAGAGTCAGTTGGTGTGGTCAGCGGAGTCAGTTGGTGTGGTCAGCGGAGTCAGTTGGTGTGGTCAGCGGGGTCAGTGGATGTGGTCAGCGGGGTCAGTTGGTGTGGTCAGCGGAGTCAATAGTTGACCAGCGGGGTCAGTTGGTGTGGTCAGCAGAGTCAGTTGGAGTGGTCAGCAGAGTCAGTTGGTGTGGTCAGCAGAGTCAGTTGGTGTGGTCAGCAGTGTCAGTTGGTGTGGTCAGCAGAGTCAGTTGGTGTGGTCAGTGGAGTCAGTTGGTGTGGTCAGCGGAGTCAGTTGGTGTAGTCAGCGGAGTCAATAGCTGACCAGCGGGGTCAGTGGATATGACCAGCGAAGTCAGTTGGTGTTGTCAGCGAAGTCAGTGGGTGTGGTCAGCGGAGTCAGTTGGTGTGGTCAGCAGAGTCAGTTGGTGTGGTCAGCGGAGTCAGTTGGTGTGGTCAGCGGAGTCAGTTGGTGTGGTCAGCGGGGTCAGTGGATGTGGTAAGCGGGGTCAGTGGGTGTGGTCAGCAGAGTCAATAGTTGACCAGCGGGGTCAGTGGATGTGACCAGCGAAGTCAGTTGGTGTGGTCAGCGAAGTCAGTGGTTGTGGTCAGCGGAGTCAGTTGGTGTGGTCAGCATGGTCAGTTGGTGTGGTCAGCGGAGTCAGTTGGTGTGGTCAGCGGAGTCAGTTGGTGTGGTCAGCGGGGTCAGTGGATGTGGTCAGCGGGGTCAGTGGGTTTGGTCAGCGGAGTCAATAGTTGACCAGCGGGGTCAGTTGGTCTGGTCAGCGGAGTCAATAGTTGACCAGCGGGGTCAGTGGGTGTGGTCAGCGGAGTCAATAGTTGACCAGCGGAGTCAGTGGGTGTGGTCAGCGGAGTCAATAGTTGACCAGCGGGGTCAGTGGATGTGACCAGCGAAGTCAGTTGGTGTGGTCAGCGAAGACAGTTGGTGTGGTCAGCGGAGTCAGTGGGTGTGGTCAGCGGAGTCAATAGTTGACCAGCGGGGTCAGTTGGTGTGGTCAGCGGAGTCAGTGGGTGTGGTCAGCGGGGTCAGTGGGTGTGGTCAGCGGAGTCAATAGTTGGCCAGCGGGGTCAGTTGGTGTGGTCAGCGGAGTCAATAGTTGACCAGCGAAGTCAGTGGGTGAGGTCAGCGGAGTCAGTTGGTGTGGTCAGCGGGGTCAGTGGGTGTGGTCAGCGGGGTCAGTTGGTGTGGTTAGCGGGGTCAGTGGGTGTGTTCAGCGGGGTCAGTTGGTGTGGTCAGCGGAGTCAGTGGGTGTGGTCAGCGGGGTCGGTTGGTGTGGTCAGCGGGGTCAGTGGGTGTGGTCAGCGGGGTCTGTTGGTGTGGTCAGCGGAGTCAATAGTTGACCAGCGAAGTCAGTGGGTGTGGTCAGCGGAGTCAGTGGGTGTGGTCAGCGGGGTCAGTGGGTGTGGTCACCGGAGTCAGTTGTTGTGGTCAGCGGAGTCAGTGGGTGTGGTCAGCGGAGTCAATTGTTGACCAGCGGGGTCAGTGGATGTGACCAGCGAAGTCAGTTGGTGTGGTCAGCGGAGTCAGTGGGTGTGGTCAGAGGAGTCAGTGTGTGTGACTATCGGGGTCAGTGGGCGGGGCCTGCGATACGTTATTAAGTCAGAAACAAAATGATAGACACGTATATCAATGTTAGAGACGACAACACTCATTCTCCAGTAATATGTATTAGAAATAGTTCAACATAGTTACCAATTAGTTTGATATATTTATTGATCAATCGTTGGCCCCTCCAACTTCCTCCAACTTCCTCTGTTGGCCCCGCCCATTGACTACCATTGACTCCAACGGGAAGCTTTTAAACGGTGTTTTGGGAAAAAAAAAACTATAGTCAGTAGCATGTAATAAAAAGGTAAAATCGATGGATAGCGACATAAAAGTCGTTAATACAGCTTGAATAAGCTGTAGTTACGACGTTTAATTTACCGAAGCAACAAAAATATTACACACAAATGGCGGCAAATGTTGGAGATTAAAATAAATAATTTGACTGGTCGAAATTTTCCTCGATATACGACCGCGAATAATCAATTACTTTTAGCAATTGGCTTGATACTGAATACTTAATTTGTTTAAATATTTCTTTAAAATTTCGGTATATTTCGGAATATTATAAATGACCTTTGGATCTAAGGGCGTGGCCAGCGGAGTCAATAGGCGTAGTCAGCGATCCACAAATTGCAATGTAATAAGACTACCAATTAACAGTGATGAATACAGCAAAAGATCTTTTTTATTTTTCTTTTAATTTTTTATTATTATTTGTATATAAATATAAATATCTTTTTCTAACGATTTCTTGTTAACAATTGAGATATAGCGGTGGCTTATCACTAATTAATTTCAGCACCTCAGCAACCCCCCCCCAAAAAAAAACAAAAAAAAAAAAAACGGTGTAAAAATCAACTCACTGTTTTGGTAGAATAATCCCTTCTTTTGTCCGATTCGTACCGGTTGATATCATTTCAGCGGGACTACATACATTTATGACGTTTTCTGGTTTCAATGAGGGACATTCCTGTGTTATCTTCCCTTTGTGCGATTCGTACCAGTTGATATCATTTCAGCGGGACTACATACACTTATGACGTTTTCTGGTTTCAATGAGGGACATTCCTGTGTTATGTTCCCTTTGTGCGATTCGTACCGGTTGTTATCATTACAGCGGGACTACAAACACTTATGACGTTTTATGGTCTCAATAAGGGACATTCCTGTGTTATCTTCCCTTTGTCCGATTCGTACCGGTTGTTATCATTTCAGCGGGACTACATACACTTATGACGTTTTCTGGTCTCAATGAGGGACATTCCTGTGTTATCTTCCCTTTGTCCGATTCGTACCGGTTGTTATCATTTCAGCGGGACTACATACACTTATGACATTTTCTGGTTTCAATGAGGGACATTCCTGTGTTATCTTCCCTTTGTCCGATTCGTACCGGTTGATATCATTTCAGCGGGACTACATACACTTATGACGTTTTCTGGTCTCAATGAGGGACATTCCTGTGTTATCTTCCCTTTGTCCGATTCGTACCGGTTGTTATCATTTCAGCGGGACAACATACACTTATGACGTTTTCTGGTTTCAATGAGGGACATTCCTGTGTTATCTTCCCTTTGTCCGATTCGTACCGGTTGTTATCATGTCAGCGGGACTACATACACTTATGTCGTTTTCTGGTTTCAATGAGGGACATTCCTGTGTTATCTTCACTTTGTCCGATTCGTACTGGTTGATATCATTTCAGCGGGACTACATACACTTATGACGTTTTCTGGTTTCAATGAGGGACATATTCCGGTTTTATCTTCTCTTTGTCCGATTCGTACCGGTTGATATCATTTCAGCTGGACTTCATAGACTTATGACGTTTTCTGGTCTCTATGAGGGACATTCCTGTGTTATCTTTCCTTTGTCCGATTCGTACCGGTTGATATCATTTTAGCTGGACTACATACACTTATGACGTTTTCGGGTTTCAATGATGGACATTCCTGTGTTATCTTCCCTTTGTCCGATTCGTACCGGTTGATATCATTTCAGCGGGACTACATAGACTTATGACGTTTTCTGGTCTCTATGAGGGACATTCCTGTGTTATCTTCCCTTTGTCCAATTCGTACCGGTTGTTATCATTTCAGCGGGACTACATACACTAATGACGTTTTCTGGTCTCAATGAGGGACATTCCTGTGTTATCTTCCCTTTGTCCGATTCGTACCGGTTGATATCATTTCAGCTGGACAACATACACTTATGACGTTTTCTGGTTTCAATGAGGGACAAACCCGTGTCATCTCCCCTTTGTCCGATTCGTACCGGTTGTTATCATTTCAGCTGGACTCCATACACTTATGACGTTTTCTGGTTTCAATGAGGGACATACCCGTGTCATCTCCCCTTTGTCCTATTCGTACCGGTTGATATCATTTCAGCGGGACTACATACACTTATGACGTTTTCTGGTTTCAATGAGGGACATTCCTGTGTTATATTCCCTTTGTCCGATTCGTACCGGTTGATATCATTTCAGCGGGACAACATACATTTATGTCGTTTTCTTGTCTCAATGAGGGACATTCCTGCGTTATCTTCCCTTTGTCCGATTCGTACCGATTGTTATCATTTTAGCTGGACTAAATACACTTATGTCGTTTATTGAGTTCAATGAGGGACATTCCTGTGTTATCTTCACTTTGTCCGATTAGTAACGGTTGATATCATTTCAGCTGGACTTCATACACTTATGTCGTTTTCTGGTTTCAATGAGGGACATTCCTGTTTTATCTTCCCTTTGTCCGATTCGTACCGGTTGTTATCATTTCAGCTGGACTACATACACTTATGACCTTTTCTGGTTTCAATGAGGGACATCCCTGTGTTATCTTCACTTTGTCCGATTCGTACCGGTTGATATCATTTCAGCGGGACTACATACACTTATGACGTTTTCTGGTCTCAATGAGGGACATTCCTGTGTTATCTTCCCTTTGTCCGATTCGTACCGGTTGATATCATTTTAGCTGGACAACATACACTTATGACGTTTTCTGGTTTCAATGAAGGACATTCCTGTGTTATCTTCCCTTTGTCCGATTCGTACCGGTTGTTATAATTTCAGCTGGACTACATACACTTATGACGTCTCTGGTTTCAATGAGGGACATTCCTGTGTTATCTTCCCTTTGTCCTGTGAGCATTAAATCAGAGTAGTGCCAAAACGTACATTTGTCCTTTCACTTCATTACCTTTGTTTTTATCCGTGTTCAGTATGGGGAAGTTGCCAATTTTTATTTGCCTTTTCTAGTTTTATTATAAATACAAATCACTCGATGGTGTTAGTTTATGGTTCAGAAATAACATAGAAATGTATTTTCAAGATGGAACGAATTTTCCAGCTCTAAAGTTTGCATTATACAGATGATCTTAAAACAATCAATGCAAAGAAACCTAGGATAAAGTCCAAGTAAAACACTGATAGGGACCAATGTATTTCTGGAGAGTATTCAAGAGAGATAACCCAAGAATGTCCCTCATTAAATTCACATGCTAAATGACGCGTTCTTAAAGATTTTCTTAGAAAATGTCTCTATTAAATTCCTAGCAGTAAAATCCTTTCCGACATTTGTGTCTCACCAATGGGTGGATAATCGTAAACCTATGCGGAATAGCAGCCGGAGGGTAGTGGTAGAATTGGTGTGAGAAATACCCGGAATCAATTGTAAGGTGCTTCAGCCGCCGCTATATGACTGAAATACTGTTAAAAGTGGTGTTAATCAAATTCAATCAATCAGTCAATATTCATCTCGTGTAAATACATTTCATCGCTTTGAGTATTGCGATTCGAGCAATTCTCTAAAGTTTTCGTTGAACCAAATAAACATCAGTGACAATGTGCCGTAATATTCAAAATTTGTAGATCTTTTGTTGTTTTTTTTTTTTTTTTTTTTTTTCGCTCGATTCTATTAAATTACAGGAAATGAAGAGATTATTTTTTCGCGTATTCATACACTATGATTAGGTTTTTCCGTTTTGTCTATATTTTCGTATCTGGTACAAATTCTATTACGACTAGTCCCAGTGCTCCAATGCATCAGGTGATAATTTATCGAATAAATAAATAAATCAGGATGATATGGCGCTTTACGGGTACCTCTCGAGAGCTATTCAGCCTCCAAGAGTGTATCTCCAAACCTTAATCCGCCAAAAAAGCCCAAATTACACCGAAAGCAACTCCCTGTGGTCCTGTGTTTATTTAGTGGTTATAGAATCCAACAGTACCATGCAAGAGCAAAAGCGGCTTCCAGTTTAGAAAATGTATTAAACATGGCGCTTCAGGTCCTTGGCATCCCGAATCACACTGGTCAACCTTTACGTTGATTTGCGGTGTTTACGTAGATTTTACGATGATTCATACGCGGATTTAGTGGATGAAAATGGCGGCGCCCATGAAGTAAACAAAGAAAGTAATTGGTAATTTCAATTTTGCTGTTGTTTATACTATGTTGTGAAGCATGTCGTATGTCAAAGGGACTATAGAAATTGTCCATTTTCAGTATAAGATTATTCGTTTGGCGTTTTGAGTAAAGAAGAAGGATTACATTCGAGTACCGACAAGAAGGTGGGGTCGATTTTGAAAGATTCTTATGAATTACCGACTTTCAAGAAGCATTTCTCCCATTCTAATCACGTTCCTTTCAGCTTCACCGCTCACAACCCATCTTCTGGTCCCATGGCATGACAAAGTAGTGGTAGTTAGAAAGCACAACTTGTTTCTTGCGAGATTTTTCATCAATATTGATTTTACGCAGGAGCTGCTGCAACAGTATGATACGCCGCTTGACGGGTACCATTTTTGAAACAGCCGGTAGAGTGGAATTTATCTCTAAAATAGCCTGAGTAAACTAAACATTTGAGTTTCTTTCCACGTAAATGTATTTGTAAGTATTTTGACATTAGTTTTGTTTCATTCTTTTTACAGAACTTCCAAAATGGACGTGCGTCTGGAGTACATGGGATTTTGTAAGGGGGGTGGGTTCAACACGCCTGGCGCGCGTTTTTCATATGCTAATGTGTGACTGCTGTTCTATGACAATGCGTTATAGAGTATAAAACTGTCTTCGAAATATAGCAAAGTGTATTTTTTGGTTGCACAAAAAACTGTAAACAGTTCAAGACATGAGTCTCCGAGACATCATTAGAGAACACGACTTTACATATGACCCCCACCTGGCTGATAGCCAATTTTTGAAGCACACTTCCGGCCCCTTTGCTTAAAAGTGTATGCAATGCATGACTGAATGGCATATCTTAGAAATGGTATAAATGAAATTTTTGTTAACTCTTATGAGCTTTATGAAAAATTGATTAATGGCACCATTGCTTTTCTTTTTTGTATGGTATATATTAGAATTATTAGTCTAATTTAGACAAAATAACATGCTTGGTATGACCAGTTTTCTACCTTACGGTAGGGGCACGTGGAGAATTTCATCTATGTTTTTTGCGTGCAAACTTAAAATCAATTTCGCCTGAAATCATGTAATACCGACGTCTTTTACCAATGGTGTTGGCGTTGGCTAGCGTATGGTTTGAATTTTGTGAATATAAGTTCAGAAGCAGTCCGAAAACAATTGCCACGCACGTGACGTAATTTGGACGTCTGAGAACAACTTGTTTCGTTAGGGAAATTTCCAAAACTTACGATTGAATTGCTACTTACAGCATCAAGAAAGCCATAAACTTGTCAGTCAGTAGTTTGCAAGTGGCATAGACGGTTTTCTGATGCCCTGAACAGCGCCTGTGATGATACAAGGCGCGAAAGGGTATCCGTTATACATGTTTATCGTGAGGTAATGGTCTTACACGCTCAACAATTTATAGAGACTTGGGTCAGACCTGTATTCGACAATAAATTCATATTGATATTCAAGAATCTAATGTGCAAAAACTCTGAAACTGTTTCAGCAACATCGGATGAATTTGTGAAGAATAATCACAGGTGCTTGAAGTTATAACCATAAATCATTTAATATGCCCTAAACCAATAGTGTCTACATGGCAATACCGTATTGCGATGTAGACACTTGTTTGAAGCATTATTTTTTATGTTTTATGGCTATAACTTCCAGCACATGTGGAATAATATGCGTAAAAAGTCAAGTAACGTCAATACGATGTTGACCCTTGCCCCGTGCCAGGTCGGGAAGGTGCACACAAATGGCTACAACGATGTAGTTTTTGTCCGATTTTCAAAAATGTCATGTATTCACTCATGAAATATTTCTGCTAATGTCAATAAATTCATTTTGTTGGCATTTCTTTTCTGTTGAAAATATAAATGACATCTACGAATTTTCCTGATGAACCATTACGAAAACTTGCCCATGAAATATACAGAAAAACAATTCAGAAGCAGAAATGGAAAATTTCATTGGAAAACATTTGATATTTTCTACCTTTTTGCTCAAAACATACATTGTGGGTACACGTTAGAACCGCCTCGCTGAGGCGGTTCTAACGAGTACCCACAATAAATGTTTTGGTTCAAAATAAGAAAATTAGCTATACCCCTGCAAACACCAGTTTTTCTATATAGAAGTGATTTCAAGGGGGTATACATTTCACGGATATATTATCCTGATGCCTCGTTCGTAGAACCTATTCCATGGTTGGCTGCCATGTTGGTAGAAAACGTTTTGTTTATGCATGCCTTTTAGTGACAAATTCCACTCCACCGGCTGTTCTGAAAATGGTACTCGTCAAACAGCGTATCATACTGTTTCAGCAGCTCCTGCGTAAAATCAATATTTTTGACTGATCTCTCAGAAAACAAGTTTCACTATCAAACTGTTACTATTTGACGATGCTATGTGTACAGACAACGGAGTTTGGCTTGATAGAGTTGATGGAAAGTGGCTCAGATCAAAATAATATCACTTGAAAGTTGATGATTTACAACAAATTTTCAAAATCGACCCGACCTCCGTATCGGTACTCGAATATAATCATATATGATGTAATAAATCGTAATGTGTGAGTTAGAATGCTGAAAATGGACAATTTCTATAGTCCCTTTGACATACGACTTGCTTCACAACATAGTATAAACAACAGCAAAATTGAAATTACCAATTACTTTCTTTGTTTACTTCATGGGCGCCGCCATTTTTATCCACTAAATCCGCGTATGAATCATCGTAAAATCTACGTAAACACCGCAAATCAACGTAAAGGTTGACCAGTGTGCGAATGGCGTTTTTAAGCCTCACTAGTTGGCTAATGGTGTTTCTGGACTTCGACAGCCGGATCGGTAGGGTTTAATTTTTGTTTTGTTTTTGTTGTTGCTTTTTTTAATGTTTTTTATTCTAATTGATTTTTAACCATCACCATGCTTCAGTGTTGATTAATTAAATTCGTCGGGTTAAAAGCCAGGTTCTAAAGTTCTGCGTAATCAATGCTTTAAAATATCAATCGCCGTTTTATTACTAGAAGCCCATAGATTTAATTTTTCTTACAAAAATGAAATCGTCGTTTTCCTCTCATTTCGTAGGGCTTCACATGTAAAAGTAAAGTGACCAATCGCAGCTGTCAATAAAGGGATATATCAACCAATCAAATTATTCAATCAGTCCGGAAATGAGACTTTACTTACAACATTATCTGCCATTTGTGTGAAACATTTTTGTTGTTTGGCGACTTTAACGTCGTAACTTCAGCTTATTTACAGATACGGCGCTTAGGTCGGCAAGCAACTATTCAACTATTTTGTAACATGCTCCTGACCATGGATTTTGTAAAATAACGCCATTTAAAATTGAAGCGGGACTTCCTGTTGGAATCAATTGGCGTGGCTAAAGGAGTAAGTGGGCGGGGCCAGTGATTGGTCTATTGCAGTTGATTGTGAAGGGAAGGTCTATTTTCCTACCACCTAAACTGTTCTACTGTAGAATATGATACCATCACTAGCGTAAACCATTTATAATGCCTTTTAATCGCAAAAGATCTACATATGGTAATAAGAGATATAAATTAAACTTAATGAGTAAATTCAAGTAAAACTGCGGATGTTTGTAATATTTTGCGATATTCAATAATTTAATTGTTTGTTTCGTCTATCAAAAATGAGTGTTCTGATTAGGCAAAAAAAATGAATTAATTCAACAAGAAGACCTAAAAGAATTATTATTTTATGAACAAACTTTTGAGCACACAGCTTTTTTGTATGCTTGCGCACAAAATAGTTCCATAAAAATGTAACCAAATTTGTAAAAATTTTCGATTTTTTTTTTCTTTAATTTTGCTTGATGTTATTTAATAATAAGAAATGAAGAGAAAAAGTTTGTTTTCAAGGAGTTATGAAACAAAAAAAAACCTAATCACACTTATGTATGAACCCGCTTCGCATATTCCGACAGTCTGATTAGTTTTTCCGTTTAATACCCCCATGAATACCAAAAAATATTCTCTTCATCTCTTATATGAACTACATTTGTTCTTGCATGCATGTTGCGCGATCGGCACCGAGCGAAGCATGACAACACTAGTATTAACTCTACAGTTTGGCACTAAACAGTTAGATCATTTGGATGGTTACCTAAAAGTCGTAAGTATAGCTTGAATAAGTAACGTCATTTAAGTCGCTAGACCAACAAAAATGCTTCACATAATGTCGGGCGATGTCGATATCTAAAGTTCGATTCTAGAATGAATGGATTAGCTCGTTGATTAGTTGGTCGATTAGCTGGTAGATTAGCTAGTCGATTTATTCTTTGCATGGCAGCCGCAATTGGTCAATTAACAAAAATAAAAAAATATTCAAGTAATTCTTGTTTCAAGTGTTAAACAATAGTATATCAATTAAACGAAGTATTCAAACAAAAATGGCCATGTATGCAAGAAAGAGATGATTAGAACAAGAATTAACATATAATCTTTTTGATGATTGTATTGGTTTTAATATAAAAGTGAGAAAGATATTTTAATTTCATAATTTGATAGATAAGATGTGATTCGTCAGTTTTGTCAGACTTCATCTGGGAAATCTGAAATCAGGGGGTTCCATGACGAATAGTGATTAAAAAAAAATACACGGTGAAATTCCTATTATTTTAGTTCTTATTTATCAGACCCCATATAAAGCGATTTAATCCGTGTGTAGTTAGTTCTTCCTAACTCGACTCAACGTAAACGTGTCTAACTTGATTGAACTATTTTTGCAGAATATGTTTAGTTACTGCCAAGCGAGGGGACCTCTTGTTAAGTGAAAATGTTGCAAAGTAACCAAGAAGAATCAATTTTGTTTTAACATATAACATCCTGATTTGGCAAATATAAACTGAATTACAGACAGACACTGGTCAAAAAACGAGTCATCTAGTAAACTAAGCAAAATGTTTCCTGAGAAACCAGATGTCGGATAACAAAACCGAAATCACTTCGACATATTCTTGTAAGAGCCACGGTAATCAATTCTATTACCAGCCACTCTCTTGGAGATACTGTGCCATGTAAAGCAGCGAGATAATAATTGTACAATACCATGAAAGATAAACTGACTTTCAAGTCGAACCTATTACCAGCGACTCTCTTGGAGATTCTGAGCCATGTAAAGCAGCGAGATAATAAGTGTACAATACCATGAAAGATAAACAGACTTTCAAGTCGAACCTAGTACCAGCGACTCACTTGGAGGTTCTGTGCCATGTAAAGCAACGAGATAATAAGTGTACAATACCATGAAAGATAAACAGACTTTCAAGTCGAACCTGTTACCAGCGACTCTCTTGGAGGTTCTGTGCCAAGTAAAGCAGCGAGATAATAATTGTACAATACCATGAAAGATAAACAGACTTTCAAGTCGAACCTGTTACCAGCGACTCTCTTGGAGGTTCTGTGCCAAGTAAAGCAGCGAGATAATAAGTGTACAATACCATGAAAGATAAACAGACTTTCAAGTCGAACCTGTTACCAGCGACTCTCTTGGAGGTTCTGTGCCAAGTAAAGCAGCGAGATAATAAGTGTACAATACCATGAAAGATAAACAGACTTTCAATTCGAACCTTGGCGCTGTTTTCGCAGTCAGAGGAAAACACAATTTCAAATCCCTACTAGAAAAATAAGCTTCGGAAAAAAATTGAGGAAAATGAAGAAATTGCTTGTTACAAACAATTTCTTCATTATCCACAATGATTTCTACAAAAACAAGCACACAAAAAATCAGGAGCATTAGTTGATACATTAAGATCTACTGTACTGGACAAATATTGAAGGATCCTGACGGAATCCCTAGCCTGAGATTGCTGGGGTCCCTTCCAATTTTCAGGGATTCTCGGGATCCCGGGGCACTGCTAGTGCTGACCCCTGTTCAAACGATGAAATCCCTGTACTTAAACGGGCATGATTAACCCTTTCCTGTATAATCACTGGTTTTTACGTCCCTTTGTTTTTATACTTGGGAAAACATTGTGGCAAAAGAAGAAATTGCTTGTAACAAGCAATTTCTTCTTTTTCCACAATGTTTTCTACCATACTGAATGATTATTTTTAAGATAAATTCAACTTTGAATTGTCGTCTGCTAAACCTTTGAATTTGGACCAGTCTAAAATTTCAAAAAAAACAGGAAAGGGTTTAATAAGGAAATGGACTAGATCTTCCCTTGAATGTTATGATCAATACTTAAATCAATTGACCAATCGTGGCTGTCAATCAAGAAATATGTCGACCAAACAAGTCGTTCGGCATTAAGCTTTTTATTCTAATGTTTGCCGCCATTTTTGTGAAACATTTTTGTCGGTTCGTCAATTAACGTCGTAACTACAACTTGAATAAGCTGTAGTTACGACGTTAATTGACAAATCGCACTGTCAATCAAATAATCGGTCGACCAACGTAATGATCATTCATTACGAGTGGTTGTAAAACCAAAGTTATTTTATTATTTTTTTGTGTTTGTTTGTGTGTGTGTACGTGTTTTTATGTATTTATTTCTTTTTTTTTTTTTTTTTTTTTTTAATATTTTAAAGTTTTTTCGCATGCCTAATTTTTGTGTTGAAAAATGCTTACATATTTTACTTTGTGTTATAATTAAGGTTCGACCAGTCTCATCAAAAGGTGTTGGCAAAGCGATAAATATGAACTTGATAAGATTACCGAAGTATATTGTAAGGAGCCTTGCATGACAGTAGAGATAGATTGTAAGTATAAATTTATTTTCTCTCTTGTTCTTTTGAGTATTTGTTTTGAACATATCGAGGGTTAATTGCGATATTGTTCTAAGTGCCTATGTCTTGACAAGACACTTAGAGCAATATAACGATTAACATTCTATATGTTGCATTATATAGTTTATAATTTTGAAATACTACCCATTATATACCTACCGATTTTATTCCATGTTCGCAGACGAAATCGGACTCGACAGAAAAAAAATATATGTACTGAACTGATGCGATATTGTAAGATGGCTTTCTTTTTTGTGTCAAGCAAAGATTAGCGTTATTATGATTAAGAAAAAAAGAAAAAGTTTGTCAAACTGATTTAGCTTCTTTTTATCTTTAATTGTTGAAATTTATGGGTATTAACTAAATGTAATATTAGGATAGAGTAGTGATACAAGTTATTGCATTGAAATTTCGTCCCGTGGGAAAATTCGATATTAATATCCAATTCTTCCTATGTAGCTCGAATCCAATACAAGGCTTTGTATCGCAACATAATATTCCCTATGTATTAGATCGGGTTGATTATGTATGTACGGTAAAACTTGATAGGTACGTGTAGCACAGGTACTAAACAGTAAGGAAACAATATTATTGAATTAAGGAGATTTGCTGATTATCTAAAGAAGTTTTAACAAAATCATAGGCACTTGGATTCAGGAATTTGAAATAATTTTCGAAAGTCTCGCTCTCTACTAAAATATTTACAAGGTAGTGCAGCTGCCATTTTTTAATATAACGGATGTTTTGATGAGCATCACTGGTTCCGTCATGAGAAATGTTTGACTCGTAGGAATACGGAGCCACTGATGCTTGTCAAAACATCCGTTCCCATAGAAATGGTAGCTGCACTGCCTTGTTAATATTTGTTATAGAGAAAGACATTTTTGTAAGTTTTAATAAATTCCTGAATCCAAGTGCCTATGGAGAAAATATATACTAGTGAAGACTCTAAACAGACTTAGCTGTTCCACACGATAATCTGAGTCTTTACTTGCAGCACTTGTATAGTTTCGGACATGTCATGCACTCGCTAAATACTTTACATCTATTTGTAATTTTAGAATCCAAATATCTCGTAAAAAGCGACATACTAATGGCATTAGCTAAAGTATTTTGGCGTGACTGCATTTTGTTGCATTTCTAAGGACAGATCACATTAAGGAGCACAGTTCTCTCTTGCACAAACTTGGTCAGTGGCATGTAACAAACAAGTAGAATCGTTGATTTGCGACCTAAACGTCGTAACTACAGCTTGAATAAGCTGTAGTTATGACATTTAAGTCGCCAAACCAACAAAAATATTTCACACAACTGGCGGCCAATATCGGAGTTTAATCTTTATTCCGGGCTGAATGATACATTTGCAATATATTCCTTGATTGACGGTCGCGTTTTGTCAACTACATGATCACTGCCTACTTAAATTTTATTATTGTTTATTTATTGTGTTTTTTTTTTTTTTTAGTTTTTAGTTTTTAATCGCGACCTTTGGGAAGCGATTAATGTCCGAGTTTTCAATATTTCGTAGGTGACCCTATCTCCCGAAGCTTCCTTTAACTCAACTGGACGCATACACAATTCAAGTAAAGATCTTTTTTTTTTTCAGAAAAAAGATAAGCGGGTATAATCTTTACACCAAATATTATCCCTAGTCTGAAGTTTGAGCTTCAAGACGTTTTATTTTTTATGACTGAAATTCGGCGAATATTACGTTGTAAAGATTCTAAACAAACCGGTGTGTGTAAAAATAGATCGACGCTTGTTTAGCTCTAAAATCCAGATTGTTCTGAATTTATGTATAGAGTTAAATAATCATAGGCCTCCAATCGGAAGTGCGATTTAGACAGCAAACGATTAGATTATTCAAAGTTTATGGTCAGTAGCATGTAGCTAAAATGCGATAATAAAGAACGAAAAATGAATTGTTGGTTGTCGACCTAACGTCTTAACTACAGCTTGAATCAGCTGTAGCTACGGCGTCTTAGTCGCCAAACCAACAGGCGTTTAACATGAATGTCGGAGTTCAAAATATACTACCGATCGACAGTGGCGATCAAGCAGTTCTACATTGGACATAATTATAATACGTGAAATCATTCAATTAACCCATTATCAGACGGCAAAATTTTAAACTGGTCAAAATTGATAGAGTTTCAGACGACAATTCAATGTTTATGAAATTTAAGTTTTTTTAAACTTCCTTGGTAGAAAACATTGTGGAAAATAAAAAAATTCCTTGTTCAAGCAAATTTCTTCATTTAACACAATGTTTTTCCAATATTTTTTCTAGAGAGGCGTCAAACGGCGCCATTGAGTGGAAAGCCTACAATTCGTGAAAGAAGTTTTGATATTTAGATTGTGATCCACCACATTTCAAAGTTTGTTTACATAAAGTAATAAAGTCAGTGATGACATGTTAACATTCGCTAGTCATTCAAACAACTTGCTCGATCACGGAGATTAACGAAATCGTCCATAAAGTGTAGTTATCAGCACCTGTGCAAGTAATAGTCAATGCCGAAGATTCGCGAATATTTCCGGTTATGAATCGGGTGCATTCGACTCGATGTCATTATTTAAAGAAATGCGAGTTGAAATTGATTAGAAAAACACAAAATAAACTTTTCAGAGAACTTCTCCAATCCCACCTTTTGGGATATTGTTATTAACAAGGCTCTTGTTTGCCTTACTGACCAAATAAACGAAAAATTGTTTTTAGGTAGCAAAGCGTCAGCTTTGATAGCTTAAGTTAACAGACACAATTTTGAGGTCATCTCAAAGTTCAACGAGTGCAAACTGCCTCTGGAGACTTAACCACTAAATCCGTGAAATGCCTACGCCATAAAAAGTAGTTCTTGTGTATTTCAATCTCTGACTGCAAAATCATCTACTTAGTATCTTTTCAAATTGTTGTAAATTCTAAAATATTTATCTCTCTATGTGGAAAACAATGTGGAAAATGAAGAAATTGCTTGCAACAAGCAATTTCTTCATTTTCCACATTGTTTTCTACAAATATTCTGTACCATGATAACGTTTGACAAAGAAATTTACCGAACAAAGCATTGCTTTGCTAGCTTACAGTACTTTTAGTACTTTGATTTCCTTGGAGGGAAGATATGGCTTTAAAAATAATAATCGACTGAAGCATAATATTAATATTCTTTTTTTTTTTTTTTTTGGTCAAAATCGCATACTTTTATTTCATTTTCTTATTTCGAAATGAATTGAATGATTCACAATTTAAACCCCTCTATTCTTTCAGATAATGTCGTCGTGAGGGCATGCAGTAAGAAGTATCATAGACCTGGCTGTTTATTAGATAGAGAAGGACTAGTTTGCTTCTGTGATTTCGATTTATGTAACGGGCCGACAGTAACTAAGGTGGATAGCAATTCGGAAAGTGATCAGACTAAACAGTCACAGAAGTTGAATGCGCTTTTCTGGAGAAAGTTTGAACAGAAGGCCAACGTTGACAATATTTTCCTGAGAAAGTTTGAACAAAATGCCAACATTTACAATATTTTCTTGAGGAAGTTTGAAAACAAGGCCAGCGGTGACAATATTTTCTGGAAAAAGTTTGAACAGAATGCAAACGCTACAATAATTTCTGGAGAAAGTTTGAACAGAATGCCAACGTCGACAATTTTTTCCTGAGAAAGTTTAGTTTCAACGTAATTTAATTGCTACTAAGATATTAGACAAGGGAGTGTTCATTTGAAATTTGGCAGTTTGTGTTCTACTAGTACAATATCACATTATCATTCTAATTATCAACCGAGAATTGAACAAGAATAATTTCATTTCGAGAATCGTTTACTTTCGCGGATAAAGTAATGGATTTCAAGAAAAATCTTTTGACTGTCGCGGTAAGTCAATTCATTTTTTCCAAAAATAAGCATGGTTTTGTCGATATTATCAAACACTGAAAAGGGGTTTAAGAGACTAATCCTAATAGTATCATAGTCTGTACAATCGAAAAAAAAGGTTCGCTCGTTTCGGCCATACAACAATTACAGAGAGGGGAATCGACAATGTTTTTGTCAAATAAATGCTGATTAAGAAAGCTGCAATTATTTCTAATTCGTGTATGGATGACTTGTAGCTTTCTTTCACCTATAGAATACAACTTTTTAAGATTTGATTTAATTTGATTAAACGATTTGTGAAAGTTTGAACAAAATGCCAACATTAACAATATTTTCTTAGAAAGTTTGAACACAAGGACAATATTTTCTGGAAAAAGTTTGAACGGAATGCAAACGTTACACTATTTTGTTGAGAAAGTTTGAATAGAATGCAAAGGTTACAATATTTTTTTGAAAAGTTGAATAAATTGCAAACGGTGACCTTTTTCCTTATTTAAGTTTATAGAGAATGCTAACGTTACAACATTTTCTTGAGAAAGTTTGAACAGAATGCAAACGTTACAAAATTTTCTGGAGAAAGTTTAAATAGAATGTCATCGTTACAATATTTCTGGAAAAAGTTTGAACAGAAGATCAACGTTACAAATTTTTCAGGAGAAAGTTTGAACAGAAATCAAACCTTACAATATTTCCTGTAGAAAGTTTGAACAAAAGGCTAACGTTAACAATATTCTCATGAGAAAATTTGAACAGAATGCCAACGATACAATATTTTCTGGAGGAAGTTTGAAAGAAGGCCAACGTTGACAATATTTTCGTCGATAAAGTAGGTGGAGCCAAAAGACTACTATACTAGGAAAGGATTTCATATCTATCGCCAAAGTAATTTACCGATCGATGGCTCGGCCTACTGACTAACTAGGCCCCGCCAATTAACTCCGATAAGAAGTTCCGCTTAGATTTGTAACAGCGTTATTTTGCGAAATTCTTGGACAGTAGCATGAAAAAAACACACAAGAAAATGGTTTGTTGGTATCTAAGCGTCATAACTACATCTTGAATAAGCTGTAGTTACGACGTTAAAATCACTAAACCATCAAAAAATGACGGTCAACGTTGGAGCTGAAAGCTCGGGTCCGGACTGAATAAACGATTTGATTGGTCTGTTTATACCTTGATTGACAGCTGCGATTGGTCAATTGACGTTTAATCTGAAGTCCTGAAAATGTGATGTGTCATGAGAACTAGTCATTCAACAGCTTAAAGTTATGCAGATGAAAAAAGTTCTGAAATTCAAACCCGCTGATAATATTCAAACGTCGCAATGAGGGACATTCTTGGGTTATCTCTCTTGAATACTCTCCAGAAATGCATTGGTCCCTATCAGTGTTTTACTTGGACTTTATGTTAGGTTTCTTTTCACTGTCTGGTTTTAAGATCAGCTTTATAATGCAAACTTTAGAGCTGTAAAGTTTGTTTGATCCTGAAAATATATTTCTAAGTTATTTCTGAACCATAAACTAACACCATCGAGAGATTTGTATTTATGATAAAACTAGAAAAAGCAAATACTGAACATCGATAAAAACAAACTAGGTTATTCGTTCCATGCCTCCATGAAAAGAAAAATCTATAGAATGCAGTAAAATTGACAAAAACACAGATGATATAGGGTCTCCGTTTCTAAACCAGGATCAATAAAAACAATCGAGCGGGATTTATCAAAGCTGTAAAAACTTGTTTAACAATCGATACTAAATAAATAAGGCTTCAATAAAAGAGTTTCGCATGAAAGGGAAATTTCGATGTTTAATATTTTGATTGAGAAGTGGTGAAAATAATTGGGTAAATACTCGTTATCTAGAGCTAATTAAATGGAAAATTCATAACTTCCTGCTATAATTACATTTTGTGATTTTTTTTTATTAATATATGATTAACCAATTCCGACACGACAAAATTTTAGACTAGACGGAACAGAAATAGGCTGCAGACGACAGAAAAAGTGGTTTGAAGTGAAAAATAAGGGCCATATGCATTCTTTTTGTTTTGGTATATTTCTTCAACGCTTAAAATTGCGGGATTGCGTGGGAATGAGCGAAAGTGCCTTCAAACGCTTTATTACTCTGTCTTAACCCATTCCTGATCAATCACTGATTTCTATGTCAATGTGAATTGAGGAAACATTGGTGGAAAAGAAGAGTTTCCCTGTAACAAACAATGTCTTCTATACAATGTCCTCTATATTTTCAACCTTAGTGAGAGGTTATGTTTAAAATTAAAACCACTTCAAATTTTGGTCTGCAAAACCTCTGAATTTGGACAAGTCTAAAATTTTACAAGGCAGGAAAGTGTTAAGGAAGTAAAACCTTGCAACAAGTCTGAACATTTCGGTTTCGGTTTCGGTACTATTTTTTTACATGTTCACTGTATGGACTCAGCCCTTTCAACTCAACAGTCTCAGAGTCTTCACATGGCGCTGTGTAGATTGCTACGGCCTCAATGTTTCTTAACCCATTCCCACGTAATTCCGCTTTTTCGAGCGCTTTAAGAAAAAGGTTGTGGAAAACAATTTCTTCATTTCCAACAATGTTGTCTACCTAAAAACACAAACATTTTCAAATTTGATGATTTCTTTGAAGTTGGACCAGCGAAAGTTCTATGATCTACATATATGTGTGAATTTCCAGTCTCCTTGTTTGGTTTCGCTTCACATACATATGAATTTCTTGACAATGTCCCGGGAAGGTTCCAGTTTGCATTTACATGTTGATTTGATTGGGTTAAATATCACTGTTATATAAAGCAATGGACATCTCTGTCAATATAAGGATTAATCGACCAATCAAATCATTCATTTAGACCAGAAGTGAACTTTGAATCGATACGTTCGAGAAGTAATTTTTGTTGAAAGGCAAATAACGATTCTGTGCTCAAAAGCAGATCGTATTAGACTCCGGGAGGGGGGATTATCAACTTAGATATTGTGATTCTTTTATTTTGTACCATATAATCCCCCTTTCTGGCCTTCTCAAGAAGTATACATAAAACAAAAGAAAACTAAAAGAAAAGAATGTTTTAAAATGTATTTTCCCTTTTTTTCCCCTAATGTTTTCTACCTTATTTGGCACTCAAATTTCAATTTTGTAATACCGTGCCAACTTCTTTCAATTAGAAAATGTCTTAACCTTTTCCCGTTTTTGGAAATTTTAGACTAGTCCAAATTGAAAGAGTTAGCAGACGACGATGAAAACTGGATGCCATTTGAAATGAAACCATTCCATGTGGTAGAAAACATTGTGGAAAAAGGAGAAATTGCTTGTTACAAGCAATTTCTTCTTTTTCCACAATGTTTTCTCCAGTATCACAGGAACGTAAAATCCCGTATTTGAACGGTGTTAACGATGTCTTCTGGTAATGGGTTAAAGGTTAAATGTTGTTAATCAATTTAGAGACGTTAGCTCAAGAATATACTGGTTGTCTGTGCATTGTGAGAACCCTTGATATATCTTTTTTTAGCGCGAAATAGTTGTAACTGCATATAAACATATAGACAGTTACATCTGTTTCGCGCTGAAACATTGATATTTAGAATTTTGATCACCAAGTGACCATGGTCGTATTTTAATTTACTTAAAAATCTGAAACGACTTTTACTTTCTTTTAACGAATAACCACACGGGGGCGCTTTTTGAAGCCCCAAAAGTAAAATGCTTTGGAAAACATGATGAAAATTGAAGAAATTGCTTGTGACAGGCAATTTCTTCATTATCTACCATGATGTTTTCTAACTGCAAATAAAAAGATTTTTATAATTTCATCAACTTGAAACTGTCGTCTGCAACTTCTTTCAATATGGACAAGTCAAAAAAAAAAAAAAAAAAAACTGTGGTAATGGGTAAATTTTATGACCTGGCAGTGCGCGATTATCTCGTGACGTTAATTAATGGTTCGCCAGCCACGCCCACTGAGGAAGTTCAATTTCGATGTGAGACGGTAATATTTTGCAAAATTGCATGTCGTAACTACAGCTTGAATAGCCAGTAGTTACGACGTTTAAGTCACCCAACCAACTTAAATTCTTTACATAGATGTCGGCGAATGTCGTAGTTTAAAGTTCACTTCTGTATTAAGAGAATAACTTGATTAGTCAATAGATCCTTCGATTAATCTCGCGATCTGTCAATTGGGTTCGAGTGGTCGAATATGACATTCGATATATGTACATGAAAAAGCTATTTGACCTCGAGTAACTTCCTGGTTGAAAAAATAAGAGAGAATATGACGAAACGAATGATCAACTTACATTTTTGTGAAAGGAAAAAATGTGCGGTTAAAAAATCAATTTGCGGAAATGACGGAGCGACGCTGTCAATCAAAAATCTTTTGACTAATCAAATGATTTATATATATTCAAGCTTAACCCTTACCACGCTGCAATCGAAGTATTCCGGCTTTGGCAGAAGGCATAGACAAAGATCAGCCTGCACATAAGTGCACTCTGATCTTAGTCTACACTTCCTGTTTGACTCATTCATAAAAAAGTTGTTTACAAAATTAATTTCAAAATGATTTTTGTCCCTTAAACGGTGTATTCAGTGCTTTAAGGCCTTTGATTTTCAGGTAATTTCAGATACGGGTTATATTCAGCATGACAAGGTTTAAGTTACGATGTTTAGGCCGCCAACCAACGAGTTGCTATTTGTTTTATGTTTCTTACCGTGTAGATTGCATCGTACGTCGTTTTATAAGCTAATAATTTAATTGTTAGTTTCGTCTATCAAAAACGAGCGATCTGATTGGTCGAAAAATTTAATTCATACCTCCATGAACAAAATTTTGAGTACGCAGCCATTTTGAATGCTTCCGAACAAAATAGTTCACTACAAAAAGGTATCAAAATTTGTTAAGTTGTTGCATTTTTCGCTAGATGCTATTAAATTATAAGAAATGAAGAGAATCGCGTATTCATACAGTTGGATTAGGTTTTTCGGTTCATACCTCCATGAAAACAAAAAATATTCTCTTTATCTCTTAATAAAAGAATGCCCTATCAGATGGTAGTGGGCGTGGCTATAAATCCTCAAGTAAGTGGTAAATGCTGGACAAAAAATGTGCTAAGAAATGAGAATTAACCAGCTCATCCAACTTAGTAAGGGCGCGGCCATAGCGTAGTGAGAGCGCGTAGGACTCCTATAGTCAAGGGGTCCCGGACACGATCCCCGGTCGCAGCGAATACCCTTTCCGACATAAGTCCGTCAGTGGATGGATAATTGTAAACCTATGTGAGAAGAGCTGCTGGAGGCTCAGACAGGATGTTATGGGAGCACTGGCGTACGAGAAATACTAGGAATCTATGGTAAGGTGCTCAAGCCCCGCAACATGGCTTAAATACTGTTAAAAGTGGCGTTAAACTCCATTCAATCAATCATTCCACTTAGACGCACTACCAATCATTCGTCCATCGGTTAGTCATAATGTCTTTCAGATTGAGATTCTATTTATAGTTTACCGAATTCTCTCAACTACGGACAGAGAATAAGAGAAAGCGAGAAAGAAAGAGAAGCTAAATTTGATTGTTTCATCGGTAGAATACGTCGAGATAAAGGGAGAAGTTGCTTTTCACTAGAAATATCTTCTATAACTCCGATTCGTTCTACAATATCATGTCACAGGATTGCAGTAGCTTGTGGTTGACAGTGGCTAGACTTCACCGTTGGAAGACACTTGTACTTTCCCTACCAAATAACGCTATGATCTCAAAATAAACCTAACTTGTGTTTGTACTGGATTTTAAACCACTCATTAAACCATTCTGAAACGATCCCACATTTTCATGTCCTTTAACCCTTTCCTATTTTTCAAAATTTTAGATCTGTACAAAATCAAAGATTTTGCAAAAGATAATTTTAAGATGATTTGATATTGAAAATAAACATTTAGTATGGTAGACAATATTTTGGAAAAAGACAAACAATTGCTACTTTTTTCCATAATATTTTCTCAAGTATAAAAGGAAAGTGATAAGAAAAACCTTTATGAAAATGTAGACAATGAAGAATTCGTTTGTAAAAAGCAATTTCTTCTGGTCCACAATGTTTTCTAAGCTAAAAGGCGAAGGTTTTTTTTTTCTTATATTTCACCAACTTGAAATTGTCGTCTGCTTCCACTTCAGTTTGGATCAGTCCAAAATTCTGTTGTGTGGTAAGTAGTTAAGCTGTTCTTAGATTTCATTAAAAATGATACAGAAAAAGAAATGGGTCTGCTTTTCAACAGTTTTACTGTATTTTTTACGATAAAGATTAACGAAATCAACTATGAATTGCAATTTTATTGAGCATACGTCTAATCCCTACCTTGAAACGATGTCATGGGTTCGATCCCCGGCGGCGACACATATTCTTTCCGACATTTGTCTCTCACCAATGGGTGGATAATCGTGAGATTTAGTGGAATAGCAGCTGGGGGCTAGGAAAGGATGTAGTGGTAGTACTGGTGTGAAAAATACTAGGAATATATTGTTAGGTGCTACAGCCGCCGCTATATGACTGAAATACTGTTAAAAGCGGCGTTAACCCCATTCAATCAATCAATCAAACCTACCTTGAAACATCGGAATTAATCGGGTGAGGTCGTTGGTCTTCGGATGAAGTAGCAGTATATTGACCTCTTTCATAATAGCTAAATTCATAACCCTCGGGTCCCAAGGGGCGGAGCCCCAGGGGGTAGGTTTATATAGAAATAAAGAACGATTTTTAAAACGACATGAAGTCTAGCGGAAGCTAATATACGCCATAAAAACTACAAATAAGGCAACGTTCGGTAATATGGACATATAACGTATTTACTTAATGGATTTCGGTTCCATTCGGGTTGTTTTTCGTTGACTTAATTGGCGTTTCATATTATTTTGCTGAATAATTTTGTTCTTAACTTCTGTATTAAAAGACTTATTATTACAAAATCAGCGTAATTTCATTCTTTCATCAATGTAGAAATTGAGAGCAAAAAATGCCCATTTGCAATCCATGAAAGAGTCGCTTTTAACCTTTTTCAGTTCTGACATACCAAAGTTAAAGTATAGATTTTGTTTCGTTGTTATAGGCTAAAATTTCAAATGAAACTTGGCTGAAAAGTAAAACTCGGCTGAAAAAAAAAATGCCCGAAATAAGAAAATTTGGTTGAAAATTGTATCCAGGAACAAGGTAATCTAACCCTTTCCCTTTTTTTAACATTTCGACTGGTCCAAATTGAGAAAGGTTACAGACGACAATGAAAATTGGATGCAACTTGAAAGGAAACCATCCTATGTGGTAGAAATTATTGTGAGAAAAGAAAAAATTAATTATCACAACCAATTTCTTCTTTTTCCACAATGTTTTCTCAAGTACAAAATCAGAGTGACGTAAAACCCCGGGTTTGTACAGGAAATGGTTAAGACATGGCGCATACGAGACGAAAAGATTACAGATTGCCAATGCCATTAAATGAATCTTAATCGACCAATTACCGCATTTATTGAGACCGGAAGTGAACTTTGAACTCTAACACTGATGATAGACATTTTGCTGTTTTGGGCGACTTAAACATTGTAACAAGGACTTATTCAAGCTGTAATTACGACGTCAAAGTCGCCAACAGACCTTGTATCTTTCGTTACATGATTGACCATATATTTGGAAGATTAACTCTGTTTTACAATCAAAGTCGAGCTTCCTGTTGGTGTCTGTGTAGGTTACCAGCGAGTCGCCAATTGTTACCATCGACTTTTCATTGACATGAGACCGAGTAATTAGTAGATTGCTTACTACGCTGCTTGTACTCCGACATAGCCGTTGGTCTGAGAAATTAATCGACAGTAGTTTATGGTCGAATAATTTAATTCTTAGTTTCGTCTATCAAAAACGAGCCTTCTTGTTGGTCGAAAAAGTTATTCATAACTCCATGAACAAAATTTTGAGCATACAGTGATTTAGTATGCTTCCGCACAAAATAGTCCCATACAAAAAGTTATCAAAAATTGTAAAGAGTTTGGGTTTTTCGCTCGATGCTATTAAATTATAAGAAATGAAGAGAATATTTTTTGTTTCCATGGAGGTATGAACCGAAAAACCTAATCACACATTGTATGAATCCGCTTGGCGTTTTCATACAGAGTGATTTGGTTTTTCGGTTCATACCTCCATGAAAACAAAAAAATATTCCCTTCATCTCTTAAGACATAAAAAGGCAGACTGTTGTTCAGCAACCTACACGTCGTATCTGCAGCTTTACTCTGCTGTAGTTTCGATGTTTATGTCGCCCGCCCATACATATTGAGTGAAAATGTCTACCGATCATTTTGGGTACTATCGATTGGTCAATCGATTTTTGATTGAGAGCGATACACTGTCAATTGACTGAAACTGTCTGTAAATCATAGAATTAATCCACCATCCAATCATTCATTAAGACCGGAACAGGATTACGAACTCCAACATTTGCAAGCATTTATGCGAAGTATTGTTTTGGGTTTGTCGTCTTAAACGTCGTAACTAGAGCTTATTCAATGTGTAGTTACGACATATAAGTCGCTAACCAACGACTAATTTTTTGTGGCAAGTTACAGACAATAAACTTTGCAGAATAACTTCGTGCCCAGTGACAGGAACCATCTATCTGTCAATCAATCACTTGCCCTGCTCACTTAACCTTTTCCTGTTTGGAAAAATTTTAGTTCTGTCCAAAATCAAAGGTTTTGCAGACGAACATTCAAAATGGATTAAATTTGAAAAATAACCATTCAGTAGGGTAGAAAACATTGTGGAAAAAGAAGACATTGCTTGTGACAAGCAATGTCTCCTTTTTCCACAATGTTTTTTTCAAGAATAAAAATACAAGGACGTAAAAACTAGGAATTAAACAGGAAAGGGTTAAGCCGTAGGCCTAGCATATTGACTCCGACAGGGAGTTCCACTTCGATTTTAAACGGCATTATTTTACCAAATTTATATTTAGAAGCATGCCGTCAAAAAAGTAGAATGATTGGTTGGCGACTTAAGTGTCCTAACTACAGCTTGTCGCCAAACCAACAAAAAACTTAACAAAAATGGCTGTCAATGTGGGAGTTCTAAACTTGTTTCTCGTCAAAATGAATGATTTCCTTTATCGACTGATTATTTGATTGACAGCAGAGATCGGTTAATTGTATGGACTCCTCAAAAGAGATACAACATTATGAAAAAGACCGTTTTTGTTATTGGTGTTGTTGTTAACAAATAAGATATTATTCAGTAAGCTATTAATTTGATGTTTATCTATCATGTCTTCCCCTTTTTTTAATTATTCATATTACACGGAATAATATTTGATACAAGTTTTAAATACAACACTTTACAGTTCAATACATACGTTATTCTAAGCGACAAAATATGCTTTAACTTTTTAACAGACGAATTTGATTTGTTAGAAGAGAAAAAAAAAGATAAATGTGTTCGATCTTGCTCCAGCGATCACTTCTAACGACCACTTCCAGGAAGAGACAAAAAAATCGAAATCTCCTTTTCGAAATCATATATTTCTATTAAGAAGTGGTCGTATTTGCTAAAAACACGTCATACCTAAATCCAATATAGTTGGGTCTCATTTAATCTTATCAGCGGGAACATTCTATATTAATATTTCTGAAAAAAAAGCTGTATCTAGAAAAATAATTTTATACATAGAACATACCTTTAAGATAACTCATAATAGCCATTTTGTTTTATCTAATAGAGTATATGGCGTCAACGTCGTTTTATAACGTTTGTACGACGTTAAAGTTCTGGTGTTTAATCAGACTTCCTGTAACGTTAAATGAAATTGCGCATCCTTTATGTTGCAACCAAATGGCTTTACCGTCTGCAATTTTTATCCATGCTGATTCACGAACCTGGCGCTCGATTCTGTCTGCAGAGTACATCAGAGAACCTTAAATCTGTATGGTTACACTCCTGTCCTATTTCACTAAAAATAGAGTAAAAGGGTTATTTTGTCAGTGTATAGCTCTTTTCGCAAGTTTCGTAGGGATTCGAACCTAGGTTTATCTTAAAGAGCGTTCGTTTGCCTTGAAATTTGTGCGAGGACAATGGTACCATTTAGGATAAACTTTTCGACGAATATACATTGGACACAATAACCATCGAAATTTCCTGAATTCAGGACGGCATAACGCGGGAGGAGGGATATTCCAAACCTCATCACTAAACAGCAAATTGTACCTACAAAAATCCATTAGCAAACATGAATACAGTGCAGCAGTGGTCTGAAATTGCTCAGAACAGGATTTTTTTAGACTTCTAGCTATCGCCAAGACTCGAAAGTACCATGCCAAAAGGGAAATCATGAAATTTTAAAGGAACTTATTTAGGATACAACGGGTCTAGGCTACAATGCAGAGTGGAGTTTGACCGTATACATGTGGTATTGTCTCACCTAAAACCCACGAAAGGGGTTCTCTGAGGACCTGTTTCATTCTCTCTGACTCGTACAGTACTCTTGTATGTTTCGAGACTACTCTCGGCTTTTATTGAAATAACACTATATCTCTTTTTCACTTTTTCATGAAATCATTCTCTCAATCTCATTCTCCATTCGGAAAGGTCAATTATCAGTTTCAGCTTGTCTATCTTATATTATGTCGGTATAAACTTCAAATCTTTTTCTAAAGGTGAATTCTAAGTTCGAAATTAGAAAGATTTGTAACTGAGGTATTTGGTGGGTTATTTTTTCCAATTTCTAACATTTTAGTATTTTTTTACGATCTTTCTTTTAACATGGTTCTCATTCAGTCCGCCTACTGTTTCTGTCGCATTTTGTATAGCAGTAATTGCATAATACTTTTTATGAAAAAAATGAAAAAAAAAAATCAACAATGAAAAATGATAAACGTCAAAACCATCCAACCAATCTACAAAACAGATCAGTTTACATAGATACCCATACAGACTATCGGTTTGAATTTAAGTATGAATTCGGGGCTAGAGAAATGTCTGATCGGTGACCACGCCCACTGACCTCCAACAGGAAGTCCCTATTAGATGTGTAGGGGCCTTATTTCACGAAATGAATTACGTCAAGTTACTTGGTTGAATACGCTGTAGCTATATAAGCCGCCAAACAAACAAAACAAAATAATTCACATAAATGTTAAGTTTAAAGTTCGCTATCGGTCTGAATAAATAATTTCATTAGTCAATTGGCTCTTTGATTGACAGTCGCGATCTGTCAAAGGTCTCCTTGTGACGCGCGGACTATTTTTCCGTCAAAGTTCTCCTTGTGTCGTGCATCGTTTTTGTATACATCATCTCCGACGAGAACGGATTGTTGGCGCAATAAAATTGCTGTTCAGGGACAAGATCAATAATTCATTCCAACACACTAGCCTTTTACAAGAAATATACACAAATTTCTACACTAATCCAAATTTGCCACGACATCAGAGAGTTCAACTTCGATATCGACTTCTTTGAAAAAAAAAAATTATGACCAGCAACATGTAAGATAAAACTAAATTGTCGGCTGGCGACCTAAACGACGCAACTGAATAAGCTGTAGTTGCGACGTTAAACCACTTCCTGTTCAACCCCAAGTTTTTATGTCTATGTGATTTTAGACGTGAGAAAACAAGGTGGGAAAAGAAGATTTTGCTTGTTACTTCGAATTTCTTCTTTTCCTACAATATTTTCTCCCCGGTAGGTTGATTTATTTCAAACTGCACCTACTTTCAGTTGTCGTCTACAGAATTGGACAAGTCTAAAAATTCGAAAACAGGGAAGGGTTAAGTCGCCAAATCAACAAGTAAATTCACATAGACTTCGGACAATGTCGAAGTTTTAAGTTTTACCCCCGTTCTAAATTGGTCGACATATTTTTTCCATTGTCAGCAAATTGTTCATGACGATCAAACAATGTGAAATAACACAAAAAATACCATAATACTATTCAAACGGAGTCATTATCCTTGTTAATGTTATCTATTGCGTGACAGAGAAGATCAAAGAGCCAAATCTTAATTACGTAAAACTATCATGGGCCGATATGATCAGTTATCCAACAAGTGCACCAACCGAGCTGTTGCGAAAATAAAAGGATTTATTTTGCAAGGGGACTATGGACAACGCACATCTTAACGGTGACAATTTCAATAGAGTTTAAACACATCTATTTGCAGCGCGGCGGCGGCACAAATCATCTCCGACCTTTGTCTTTCACCAATGGGTGGATACTCGTTAACCTAAGTGAGAGAGCAGCAGGAGGCTTTGAAATGATGTAACGGTGGAACTGGTAAGAGACATACCAGGAATCCATGTTTTGTGCTCCAGCCGCCGCGATATGATTGAATTTTTTTTTAAAAAAGCGGCATTAAGCACCATTCAAACAAAAGACAAACAAAAGATTGATACAATACATATCTAAGAAATTAAGAAATGTTGTTTTTTTCTGTTTTCATTGAGGTATGCACTTAATAATTAAATCACACTGCATTAATATGTATCTAATTTTTAGTTAAATTTTGCGAATTTTCATTATACCCAAGCATACAAAATAATTGCATTCTCAAAACTTTGTACATGGAAGAATGGAAAAATATTTCAGCCAATCAAACGATTGAACCGAGATTTACGAAACTAAAATGAAATTTTTTAATCCTTAGTGTTTGTGAATCGACTAATCGCTTCTGTCAATCAAATTATCAGACGACCAATGAAATCTTTCATTTAGACCAGAAATGAACAGAACAGAACAGAACATATCTTTTGTTTTCATCCAAGTACATAGAGGTACAATGTGGACAATATACAGTAATAATATTAAGGATAATAATTCAAAAGCTTCCGGTAAAAACACTGAAATAAGTGTATGCCAACAGCGAGGAAATTTTAGACTCATCCGAGGGATAGATGCGCTACAATGAAGTTGTGGTTACTAAATCCAGTATCGGGGGAAAAGATGACTATGCTTGTGTTGACTAGAATATCATAACTAGAGACAAGGTGGGCTGTAGTTATGACGTTTTAGTCTACATTCGATGTTAAAAGTTGAAGTTGGATCTCAGTTAGATGTAATACTGTTTACTTTTTTTAAACATACAACTGTATTAATGAATTTACAGTAACTCGTGCCAAAAAGGCTGTATCCCCTGTTTTCCCGTCCTTGTTCGAAACGAAAGAACAAGGAATGAGATATGGGGAAAATAATGCGAATTATTCTTTATCCCTTTCCTGTTTTGCAAAATTTTAGACCTATCCAAATTCGAAGATTTGAAGACAAAAAATTATGGTGGATTTAATTTGAAAAATAACCATTCAGTAGGGTAGGAAATATAGTTGAAAAAGAAGAAATCGCTTGTTACAAGCAATTTGTCTTTTCCCACATTTTTTTGTTGGTTTGGCCACTTAAACGTCTAGCTATAGCTTATTAAAGCTGTAGTTACGACGTTTAAGTCGCCAAACAACTATTTTCGCTTTTTATTGAAAGCTACTTGCCATAAATTTTGTAAAAAATTGGCGTTTAAAATCGAAGCGGGACTTTCTGTTGGAGTCGATCGGCGTGACTAACGAAGTAAATGGGCGGGACCAGCGATAAGTAAATTAGTGATTCAATCTACAATCAAACGTCTATATCAACTCCAACAGTCCTATAGGAATATGAAGACCAGGACAATATTCTCTTTCTAGGTAGAAAAACATACATTTTAGGAAAGAAGAAATAGCTTTTTACATGCAAATTTCTTCATTTACCACGCCGTTTTCAAAAGCTTTATTCTCCAGGGAGAAAGGAACCCGAATCGTATGGAAATTAGTATAATTAAAAACAACACGATCCTGTAATTAAATTTGCTTTGGAAAAAGTTCCGGAAAATGAAGAAATGGCTCGTAAAAATTAATTTCTTCATTTCCCACGAAGAATTTTTCTAGCTAGAAGATGAAGATTTTCTAAAGTATTTCTTCTGTGTGCGAAAGTATCCCCTGGCAGTTCTTTCAATTCGGAATGGTCTAAATTTTGTAATCTAGTAAAAGGCTAAACTTAATTGAATCAAATAACAACAAAATAAAATCGTTCATCATAAATACGAAATTGAGAAAATATCATTAACTAAAACTTGTCATCTACAACATCTTTGAATTTGGACCATTCTAAGATTGGGTCTTCTAGTAATTGGTTGACCGTTTCCTGTTTTGCAAAATTTTAGACCTGTCATAATTCAAAGATTTTACAGACGACAAATTAAAGTCGATTTCATTGGAAAACTAATCGTTCAGTACGGAAGAAATTATTGTAGAAAAAGAAGAAATTGCTTGTAACAAGCACCTTCTTCTTTTTCCGCAATATTTTCTCAAGTATAAAATCACCGGGACGTAAAAACCAGTATTGAACAGGAAAGGGTTAAATCATTACAACACTTATCAGCATTTAACGCCCTACAGAAACTAAACTGTTGAAACTAGTAAGAGTAAAAAGTAAGAATTTTCCAAATCGTTCACAATCATCACCCTAAATGCCATTTATTTTCCAATTTAAACCCACTCTGAAGTATAATCTGCAACTTCTTTCAATTTGAAGCAGTCTGAAATGTTATCATCTGATCACGAGTCAATAAGTGTGCACTTTTTAGTCTGGTCTCAAATTTCTTCAAATTATCAATAAAATTAGCTCTCCTACGGATCTGTCAAATACAAGTCTCGAATGGCGACAGATGTCGAGGAAAGGATGTGACGACAAATATCCTTTCTGACATTTGTCTCCGACTAATTAGTTGGTAATCGTAAACTTAAGAGAGAAGGGCAGCTGGAGGCTCGGAAATGATGTAGTGGTGGTATTGGTGTGAGAAATACAAGGAATCCGTGGTAAGGTGCTCGAGACACCGCGATAAGACTGAAATACAGTTAAAAGTGTCGTTTAACCAAACTCAAACAAACAAAAACGTTTCACATAAACGTCAACCAATGTCGAAATCAAAGCTCACTTTAGGTAAAAGTGAACGAGTTGATTGGTTGATTGATTTTTTAATTGTTCGTTTGGCGGCTTAAACGTGGTAAATGCAGCTTATTCAAGCTGTAGTAGTTCCTATAGGTCGCCACAACAAACCATTTCACTTTTTCTTACATGTTACTGACCATATAATTTGAAGAAAATCTCGCTTTCTGATATCGAAGTGGAAATTCCTATCGGAGATAAATTGGCGTGACCAGCGATTGGTCAATCGACGAATTTGGGCTGTCAATCAAAGGACCAGTCGACCAATCAAATCTTTTATGTAGAAAAATAGTTGTGTTTTGAGCGCCACCTTTTCGGTGAACCTCTTATATTAGTTGGCGACTTGAACGTCGTAACTGCATCTTTTTTCAAGCTGTAGTTCCGACGTTTAGGTCGCCAACCAACTATTCTACTTTTTCGTTTCATCTTACTCGCCATAAATTTTGCAAAATAATGCCGTTTAAAAGCGAAGCGGGATTTCCTTCGGAGTCGGTCGGCATCGTCGACGAAGTAAGTTTGGGGGACCAGCGGGTCGTCAATTCTCAAAGGATCAAACACTTTCGCGCCCATTAAACCTTTCCTGTATTTTTTTTTTCTTCAAAACTATAGACCTTTACAAACTCAAAGATTTTGTAGGCGATCGTTTTAAGTTGATTTCATGTGAAAAAATAATCATTAAGTAAGGTAGTAAATATGGAGGAAAAAGACGAAATTGTTTGTTACAGGCAATTTTCTCTTTTTTACACAATTTTCTCTCAAGTATAAAACACAGGGCTGAAGGAACAAGGGATTGAACAGGAAAAGCTTATGAAAAAAATCTTGTGAAAACATTGTAAACAATGAAGAAATCTCTTGTAACAAGCAATTTCTTCGTGGTCAGCAATGGTGTTTTTTTTATGTTATTTTTTTTTTTTTTTTTCTTTTTTTTTTTTTTTTTTTTTGGGGGGGGGGGTCTTTTAAATTTCACCGACTTAAAATTGTCGTCTGCACCCACTTGAGTTTGGACCAGTCAAACATTTTGTCATGCGGTAAGTAGATAAAACGGTTCTTGGATTTTTATAAAATAAAAAGAATGTCAAAGGAAACCAAATACGTGTATATCAACAGTTTTACTGTATTTTTTGCGATAAAGGTTGTTGTTGTTGTTGTTTTCCAAGTAAAATCTACGAAATTAACCATGAATTGCACTTTTATTGCCAATTCCACTTTGAAACATCGGAATTTATCGGGAGATGTCGTAGGTCCTCGGATGAAGTCGATGCGATTGAATTGCTAGCGGAAGTCAATGACGTCAGTCATACGTCATAGAAACTACAATTAAGTCAACGTTCGATAATATGGACATATAAGGAGTGGAATTTATTTCCGGAGGTCGTTGTATGGTAAAAGGAGTTCTATTACAAAAACTTGTCCGATACGAATACAGAATTTTCAGTGCACATTAGTGATCGACTTGCTCAAATGTTTACTTTTTCATGAGTCCTGCATGTATTCTACAGTTTTACGCTTGATTTAGCCATCTCCGCCCTTGACTTCATATTCCAGAGGACGGCAAATGGATGAGGGCGCACTCAAACTAACTGACATTTTCCTAGATAGGAAAAGGAAGGTGCCTCTACAACGGCTAGGACAGCAAAAAATTCTTCGATCATGACCTATAAATTTTGGTCTCAAAAGACAGACCTAGGAATGAGGATGAAGCGGTAAAGAGGTCATATAGCAACTAATATTTTGTAATCTGCCACTGCATCATTAACATGTGTAATTGCATGTAGAACAAAGAAGGTCGAAAATCCGGTAGAGTTTGACCATAACATATTTATCCAATGAATAAACCATTCCAACACAATCCTTTTTACGCCCCTGAAGAGAAACACTTTGGAAAACAATGTTGAAAATGAAGAAATTGCTTGTATCAAGCAATTTCTCCATTATCCACAATGTTTTCTACCCCCTCCCCCAGAAAAAAATACCATCAACTTGAAAGTGTCGTCTACAGCATCTCTCAATTTGGGCCAGTCTAAAACTTTTTGTGAGGGAACTGTTTAAGGGAGTTTGGTCAAAAATACTATCCTGCAGCAAGGAAGTGAATTTTAAGACAAAGGCGTATGCGAGGCACAGACAAAGGCGCATGCCAGGCGAAAAAAAACGGATTGCCAATGTTAGTATAAAAATTTAACCGACAAATAACAGCATTCATCAAGATCGGAAGTAAACTTTGAACTCAAACACTGATGATAGGCTTTTTGCTAGTTTGGAAACGACTTTCAAGCTGTGGTTACGACGTAGAAGTCCCAACAACCCTTTTATTTTTGATTACATGATTGATAATATAGATGGAAAATTAACGCAGTTTTATAAAGTCACAGTCGAACTTCCTGTTTGAGTCGGTGTACTTGGCCGGCAAGTCGTCAAGTGTTACCTAGTTCTCCTTGATTGTACTCCGACACGGCCATTGGTCTTCAAAATTAACCGACAGTAGTTTATGGTTGTTTTTTACGATTGTATAATTGATTTTTAATAACAATGTTGTTTATCCATCATTTCTTCTCCTTGATTTATTCATTTGTTTATTCTATTTTATTTATTCATATTGTTACACAAGTTAATATATGATACAATTTTACAGTTTAATACATACGTAATTCCAAGCAACAAAATATGCTTTAATTTAATTTTTGCTGTGTGAAAAGAGAAACCTTTTAACAGACGGAATTGCTTTTTAAGAAGAGAAAAAAAAGATAAATACACTCGATCTTTCTCGAGCGAACACCTCTATTAAACGACCACTTCCAGGAAGCGACCACAAAAAATCAAAATCTCCTTTTCGAAATGGAATATTCTCATACAGTGGTCGTATTTCTTAACCCTTGTCATACTGAATAAAAATACTAATCAGAATTGCACCAAAATCAAAGGACTGAAAACACTGGAAGCACTAGTTGCAGGTCAATATTTTGTTTAAAAACTGATTCTATAAACAATTCTTGCTTGAAAAGTACAAGCAGGTGGTGTAAACTAAGATCAGACTGCACATTTGTGCAGGCTGATCTTTGTCTATTTCTCCTGCCCAAACAGGAATAGTCCAGGGTCAGCATGACATGGGTTAAAAACAAGTCATTCCTAAATCCAATGTAGTATGATCTCATTAAATCGGCCAGTAGGAAGATTCTAATGAGTTCCAACAACATAGGAACTGTCGAGATTTCAGTAATAATGTATGTATGTCATCGAATCAATCCTTCATATTTTTTTATAAAAATATGTTTTAAGCGACCATTATATTTAAAGACCCCTTTTCGGTCGATCCTTGATTGGTCGCTTAACCTTTACTCAAACGACAAAATTCTAGACTGGTCCAAATTGAGAGAGGTTGCAGACGACAAAACAAAACAAGTTTTAATTGAAAAAGATACAGGTCATGTGAGGTAGAAAACATTGTGAGAAAAATAGAAACTGCTTGTTTGCAAACAATTTTGCATCTTCTCACAATGTTTGCCATGGCTATATTTCTTTGACGCGTAAAAATGCGTAACGGTGCGGTATTGGGTTAATACAAGACCATTAATTATATTGGTCAACATTAGTTCGTATTCATCACACAGGTAAAATAACAATTTACAATTTATTATAGACGACTTAATACAAAGTATACATATTCAGAACTAAACAAGATTTTTTGAATGTTACTTAACACGATACAAGCCACACTCAAGGAATACTTACACGCACGCACACACACAGCCACACACACATACATGTATATATATATACACATACACGCAATCACACATACACGCATACACATACACGCACTTATCACTAACACAACATCACTGTTGACGGATCCTGTCTGTCAATCAGGGATTCAATCGACCAATCAAATCATTCATTTAGACCGGAAGTTAACTCCAACACTGTCATTTATGTAGACCATTTTTATTAATTTGTCGACTTCACCTTTTCCTACACAATAACGCTTTTTGACGCCCCGAAGAAAAAAGTTCTGGAAAACAGGAAATACTGAGAAAGTTTGGATTTTTTTCTAAGTTCATCCCTTTCTATTACATGTAACTGCATGTCGCTGGCCCCGCCCACTTACTCCGCTGTCCACACCTACTGACTCCAACAGGAAGTTATAGTTCGATATAGAATAACATTATTATGTTAAATTTATGACCAGGAACATACAAACAAAAAAAGGACAAATTCAAAATTGGCGATGTAAACGTCGTAATACCGCTTAAATAGGTTGTCAATCCAACTAAAATGCTTCACATAAATATCGGTCAATGTTGGAGTTCAAAGTTTATTTCAGTTCTAAATGAAATGTTTGACCGGTCGACAGCCGAGATCGGTCAATTGCTTATTCATGCCTGAAATGTAATGAGACTCTATTGACGCGGTCTGTCTCCAAACAAAGTCGCTGGTCCTATTGATATATCACCCAAGATCTTTCTTTTTTTTATAAAAAAAAACAACTTCATCTAGAAATGGCCCCAATTCTCAAATTCATTTCTTATTTCTATGAACGAAACCTAAAAGCGAATAGCCTGTGGAATAAATATCGACTTTAAATACAAGCAATTGCGATGAAATAAAACACAAATCGAATGGTCACGAATTAAATGGTCACTTGTCCCCTTTTTGGGTGACACAACATTTTCGCTCTTAACCAAGGTTGTTTTTTAACTCTGAGATAGAACGACATTAGTAAAGCACTTTGTTGGTTTGGTGACTTGAATGTTGTAACTACAGCTTATTCAAGATGTAGTTACGATATTTAGGTCGCCAAGCAACTATTTTACTTTTGTTTTGCACGATATCCTGGCTCAGTGACTTTTGTCGCATTTCATACTTGTGGCCTTTTCTCGCGTTTCACACAAACCGACGAGTCAGGGGAAACTATTGTAGTGCTTATATTTATAAATCGACTTACGACATTGTTGCTCTAAGCCAATGAAATTCTTTGTTCACCTGCATGTCGGAAAACCGTCGACGTTTCTTCTTCAACGTGCCCTTGTCATGTACAAGTTGACATATTCTAAAACATTACCAAACACTCTCGTTTTTGACGCCGGCAAAGAGAACGGCTTTGAAAAATATTGTGGTTGATAGAGAAATTGCTTGTTAACAAACAATTTCGTCATTATCCACACTTTTTCTAACTGTAAAGACAAAGATTTGTTTTGAATTCCGTCAACTAACAAGTTGTCATATTACTTGAGGAAAATGTCCTTACAATTGCACAATAAATGCAATCTGCGTAGTCTTGTTAACCCTTTCCTGTGCAAACCCTAGATTTTACGTCACATTGATCTATTACCCAAAAACATTGTGGAAAAAGAAGAAATTGCTTGTAACAAGTATTTTCTCATTTTCCCACAATATTTTCTACCGTTTAGGATGATTTCATTTAAAGTTGCATCTTATTTTCATTGTTAGCTGCAACCTCTTTCAATTTGAACCTGTCTAAAGTTTAAAAAGGGGGAAAGGGTTAACCCATTCCCACACAATGAGATTTAAGACCAGTCCAAATTTAGAGAGCATGCAGATGACAATTTAAATATCATGAAATCTTTAAAAATATTTATTGGGGGGAAAAAAACTTTATGGATAATGAAGAAATTGCTTGTAACAAGCAATTTCTTCATTTTCCACAATGTTTTCGGAAGCTTTTATATTTAGGGGTGTTTAAAAGCGTCATTGTGTGGGAACGGGTTAAATCTCACTTGATTGGCATATTAAAGGGATAACTAGAAATTGACACCATATACTTTAGCGTGAGGAATTATGTTGAATATATTGTTTGTCGGGGATTCCTCGAGTTCCTTTCCGTACACGTGAAACCACGTGTGGTAGGTGTAGGCTAGATCACTGAGTGTTCTGTTTTCACGTCCTCTCTCCTTCCATTCTTTACAAACTTCTATAAAGAAGGGCGATAACTCTGCCTCAGTCACATTTACACACTTGGTTAATAGCAATATTTGTACTCCTTTAATATCATAAACGTCTTGAAAAAGTTTTGATGATTGCACTTCCGGTAAAGGTATTGTATCACCGTTTGTTCTGTTTATTTCCTTATACAGCGGTGTTAGTAGCCGGGGACCAGTGCACAGAAAAGGGTTAACGCAATCGTGCGTTAAAGTAGATAACCTATATAACAAATGTTTGAAGAATGGATGCTTGGCACGGCAGAACAAAGCTGAATTAGTGAGTAGAAACTCTAATCTCTGCCCAAAGAAGTGCTCTCCGGGTTCTAACGCTAGTGAACACTCGTGGTGTTCGACAAAGCTGTTCAAAGATCGCACGCTGATCGTATCGAGGTCAAAGTATACTCCACCAAATTCGTGCAGTGCGACTATCCGGATGATATCTGCTCTCATGGTATTACAAGTCGCTGAAATGAAAGCAAAGTACTGAAAGCATGGTTTTTGTTAAGTCATCTTCTTATTCAGAGGTTAACATGATAAATAAACGAGATTAAAGAACGCAAGGAGTTAACCAATTCCCACAGTCAATTCATCCCTTTTACCGTGACGCCCCTTTACGTAAAAGTTCAGGAAACAATTTGGAAAATGAAGATAATTCTTGTTACTAGCAATTTCTTATTTTCCACAATGTTTTCTACCTAGAGAGATAACTATTTTAGAATTTAGATAATTTGAAAGTGTCGTCTGCAACTTCTTTGAAGACTCTGATCAGTCATTTTAAACACGACGAGCTCAGGTGAGCTAAAATACTTAGGAGATGAACAGGAAGAGGTTGAAATATTCCTTAAATACACAAGAACTACATTTTATGGCATAGACATTCAATTAATTTAGTGGTTAAGCCTCAAGTGGCAGTTTGTACTCGCTGAACTCTGAGAAGACCTCAAACTTTTGTCTTTTAACTTGAGCTATCAAAGCTAACGCTTTGCTAGCTATAAATAACAACAATGAAAAATGATAAAACGTCACAACCATCCAACCAATATACGTTAAAGATTATTTTACATAGATACCCATACAGACTATTGGTTTTATTTTATGGTATGAAGTTAGGGCTAGAAAATTGACTGATCTCTGATTATGATGATCAAACAATGTGAAATAACACAAAAATACCATAATACCATTCAAAGGGAGTCATTAGCATTGTTAATGTAATCTTTTGCGTGATAAAGAAGATCAAAGAAGTAAATTACAATTAATATGTAAAAATATCAAGGGGCGATATGATCATTTATACATTTTTGAGCACCGCCTAGCTGATGCGATCTGAAATGCGTTTATTTTGCATAGGAACCATGGACAACGCATTCCTAAACGGTGGCGATTTCAATCAAGTTTAAACACATGTATTTGTGCTCCTTTGCAATGCAGCGTTACGGAATCCCGTAACGCTGCATTGAAAAGGAGTATAAATAGATGTGTTTAAACTCGATTGAAATCGCCACCGTTAAGGAGTGCGTTTTCCATGGTTCCCATGCAAAATAAATGAGTTATAAACCTATGAATTTAATTACATTGTATGAATATGCGAACTGGATTTATACTTTAGTGTAAATAAGATTTTAGGTTCATACCTCAATAAAAATAAAAACATTTCTTATAATTTGATAAAATCTACTATAAATGGCAAATATATTTCTAGTTTTTAGTAAAATTGTGCGAATCTTCATTGTACGCAAGCAAACACAATAGTTGCGTTCTCAAAATTTTTTGGTGGAATAATAATTAAGTTTTTAGTTTCATCTATCAAAAACGGGCGATCTGGTTGGTCAAAAAAAAAATCATAACTCCATGAACAAAATTTTGAACACGCAGTGATTTTGTATGAATCCGCATAAAATAGACGCATACGAAAAGGTATCAAAATTTGTAAAGTTTTTGCTTTTTTTCCGCTCGATGCTATTGAATTATAAGAATTGAAGAGAACATTTTGACTTCATGGAGGTATGAACCGAAAAACTAATCTCACTGTATGAATACGTGAAGGATATGTGCCGGCGCCGGGGATCGAACCCATGACATTCCCATAAGTTATAAAAAAAAAAAAACTAACATTGATTAATATTGGAGTGGATTTTTTTTGTCATAACTCATTGGGCGTGACCATCGAGACGTTAGTTTTTAAACGAGCAGGGCAGGTTTTCTAGATGGTGTATTTCCGTAAGAGACAAGTGCCACGCCCGACGTCAACCGACGTTACGTTAACCCATTACCAGACGGCAGAATTTGAGACTGGTCCAAATTGAAAGAAGTTGCAGAAGCAATAAAAAGTTTATTAAATTTTGGATTTTTTCAACTTCCTTGATAGAAAATATGGTGGAAAATGAAGAAATTGCTTGTGACAAGCAATTTCTTCATTTTTCACAATGTTTTCCAAAGCGTTTTTACTTGGGGAAATGGGGGGGGGAGTCTAAAAGCGTCACTGGGTGGGAATGGGTAAGGACAATAGATTATAGGTTTAGTATTTTTAAGAGATGAAGAGAATATTTTTTGTTTTCATTGAGGTATGAACCGAAAAACCTAATCACACTGTATGAATACGCCAAGCGGATTCATACATTGTGTGATTAGGTTTTTCGGTTCAATCCTCAATGAAAACAAAAAATATTCTCTTCATCTCTTATAATTTGATAGCATGGAGCGAAAAAAAACAAAGCTTTACTAATTTTGATGCCTTTCTGTATGGGACTATTTTGTGCGGAAGCATACAAAGTCTCTGCATGCTCAAAATTTTGTTCATGGATTTATGAATAAATTTTTTCGACAAATCAGAACGCTCGTTTATGATAGGCGAAACTAAAAATTAAATTATTCAGCTTTAATTTTTTGTTAGGGGGTTCTCTAAAGTCTCTAATTTCCCACCGCTTGATCCTATTTCGTTTTAAAATATTCGTTTACTGAAAACCCGAGATGTCCCTTCTCTCTATAAAGGTCATTCCCTCGAGAACTAATCAATCGTTGACCCCGCCCATTTACTCCCTTGACCCCTCCCATAAACTCCCACAGGAAGTCCCACTTCGATTTTAAATGGCGGCATTTTGCAAAAATTATGGCCAGTGGCATGCAATTAGAACATGTAATTAACGAGTAGAATGGTTGTTTGGCGAGATAAACATCGTAACTAAAGCTTGAAAAGCTCTAGTTACGACGTTTGAGTCGCCAAATCAACAAAAAAGCTTAACAAAATGGTCAATGTGGAAGTTAAAAACTCACTTCTGGTTTAAGTAAATGGTTGCATTGGTCGACTGAAATTTCAACTATATTACAACTATAAGTGTTTCTAAAAGATACTCTTTTTCTTTTCATGCATGAACTGCAACTCTGTTCGGTGCAATTATCGCTACAACAGGCATAGCACAGGTTCTCTTTATCGCTGTAACAGGTATCGTACATGTGCACTTTATCTCTGTAATATGAATTTTACATGTGCAGTTTATCCCTATATCAGGAATTGTATACGTGCATTTTAATAGGTATCGTACATGAACACATTATCCCTGTAATAGGTATTGTAAATGTTCATTTTATCCCTATAACAGGTATCGTACATATGCATTTATCCCTAGAACAGGTATAATACATGTAAATTTTCCCCTATAACAGGTATTGTATATTTGTATTTTATCCCAATAACAGGTATCGTACATGTGCATTTTATCCCCATTACAGGAATTGTACATGTGTAATTTACTCTATAAGAGATATTGTATATTTGTATTTTATCCCTATAACAGGTATTGTTAATGTGCATTTTATCCCTATAACAGATATGGTACATGTGCATTTAACCCTATAACAGGTATCTTACATGTGCATTTTATCCCTATAACAGGTATTATACATGTGAATCTTATCCCTATAACAGATTTTGTACATGTGCATTTATCCCTATAACAGGTATCGAACTTGTGCAATTTATCCTTATAACAGTTATCGTATATGTGCATTTATCCCTATAACAGGTAATTTACAAGTCTACTTTATAACAGATATCGTACAGGTACACTTTATTGCTCGAATAGGAGTCGTACATGTCCAATTTATCGCTTTAATAGGTGTCATACCCGTGCATTTTATCCCGTAACAGGTATTGCACAAGTGCACTTTATCGCTGTAACATGTATAACACAGGTTTCCTTTATCCCTCTAACAGGTATCGTGTGGGTGCACTTACTCGTTGTAACATGACCAAGAGGCCGACAGGGAGTTTTCCTGGAGTGGGTCAAATTCATCAAGAATAAACAAAGTTATATTGATTAGTAAAAACCACGGAAATATTCAAAGTACATGATGTATTTGAAACCCGATAGATCTTTTATTTGAACAACATCAGGATTGAATTATTTACATGGGAATATTGAATGAATTGTCATGAAACACCGATCTGAAGCTACTAGATAAAAAAAATATTGGTCGAGTTTTCATAACGAATTTAGCCCATTACCAGATGCCAAACTTTTCGACTGGTCCAAAATGAAAGCAGTTGCAGACGACAACTAAAGTCAAATAATTTTATAAAAATCGATACTCATACACACGTTTGATATATTCTTTTTAACTGCGATACAGATGTCAGTGATAAATTGATATAATTCTTGGAAATAATCAAAGAAAAAAAATAGAGTGAAACATATGACGCCATTTACGTCACTCTCGTGATTACTAAAAGAGTTTATAATTTACCAACAAAATATGAGCGCGTGCGTGACATTTCCAACCATTACACATGTGCGCGAAGTAAAGACTCAGATCAGCCTGTGCATCCGCACAGTCTAATCAGAGTCTTCACTCTGCGCTCTGTAGATAGATACTAACCCAAAGCTTCTTTAAACAATCATCGAATATTCAAATGCCCTGAATGGCTGTCCAGGGTGCTCAATGTGTGCGAGTCACGCACATGCGAAATTGTTGGAAATGTCACGCACAGGCTCATATCACTAATATTCAACGGGTTTATATCACTTCAGCGACATTGGTCTTATCACATATAGTCTACATCACCGTAAATCTACCCCCCCCCCCCCCAATTTCACGCCCATAAAAAACTGGATTAATTGGATAATAAGTAAAAATTGAAATGATTTCTCCTTTCCCAAAATGATTTCTAATAGGAAAGAAAAAGGTTTTAAATGTCAAGATCGTCCTCTGCTACTGCTTACAAAATCGATCAGTTTAAACAAGTGTCGCCTGTTAATGGATCAACCTTGGTTATTACGAGCGAAAGACCGCCTTTAGGTTACATGTATAACAGACTCAGACTACCATAAGACTTTTCGGCGGCCATTTTCTTCCCGCTTGTCAGCTTTAGACGGGTACTCAACATCTACTTCCTCTAAAGCTAAAATACGCATGAAAACACGATTCAAGAAAACAGTCAACTTACCCGGATGATAAACGATAAGCAAATAGAATTCCGTAGCTATTTTTTCATTATAACTGTACGTAAAGTTAATTCTTTTGTTATTTAGACGACAAAAATTCGTGATGAAAAAATGTCTATATAAAACTTTAGCAGTCGAAATCGTGACGTCATGGAGTCACGCGCCACATAGGCCCTTTCCGAAAACGTGGTTTACTTCCCTTTGACCCAAAGTCGTTAGAGTGATTTCCCTTTGTACGGGTAGCAAATTTTGATAGAACTCCGTGAACCACGGAGGATGACGGCTTTCTACCAGACGAAAACATCGACTTTTCAACTTTTAAATTTGCTATTTGAAGAAATACTTGCGTGCCAGTAATTCAAAAAGAAAACTGAAAACTAAGGTGTTTTTAGACCGACAGCTTAATTTCAAATTATGTGTTTCAACCAATATTTCATATTAGATGCATATTATGTCAAAGTTATATTAGAATGAAGTCTTATGTGGAAAGATTATTTATTTTTTTACCAGCCATTTTCCTCAAGATCTTTTCCTTAACATAAGTAATTTATCTATAACATAGAAAAAGGAATGGATCAAGAATTATACTGTAGAAAAAAACCCAAAAAACTGTCCTATCTGAAACAGGATTTTTATCATCATATTAACATGTAAAAATATGTCCAGCATCATCAAATACACGTACTTGAAATAGATTAACCTATAAATATATACTGATTTGCCAAATTTTAGAGCCGTCTAAAAATCAAAGGCCTTGCAGACGACAATTCAATTTTATCTTAAAGATAATCATTCAGTAGGATAGAGATTATTGTGGAAAAGGAAGAAAGGAAGAACGTAAAAACACAGGGACGTAAAAACCAGGGATTGAACAGGAAATTGTTAAGGGGTTGCAAATTAAAACCAATATATATCATTGTGAAGCATTGTCGTGTGTCCTATCAGCATGTCATGTGTGTACTTTACTTTGATCTTTGTCACATCTGCTGTATTTAAGTTTTCTTGGTAAATAATCCTTGCAAACCCTTTAATATTTTCTTGTTTCAGTTTCGTTTAACTTATTTTTGAAACTTGAATGAGAAGTTCGTTCTTTTCAAAAATATTTCCATCAAAACTGTATTTATACATTTTTTCTCTTTTATCGAAGATAACTTATTTTGACAAAGGTCTAAATCTCATTTCTTTTCGTTTACACTGTTGGTTAATGTTTTAAATTTCTCCGGAATAACTTTGTGATCATAAATTCTGAAACAATTTTAAAGAAATAGCATGATGTATATCATTTAAAGGGGTATTCAAAAGAAAGTCATCATTAGACTTTGACAACATTTTGTTCAAGTTTAATGTGAAATTATTTCTTCATCTCTGCAATGACTTAAGATTTGTTTCGAACATTCGCTCATTTATAATGGGCCTTACAATGTAATTCAATCTTTTAACCCCTTACCAGGCAAAATCTTAGACTGGTCGTAAATGAAAGTTGCAGAAGGCAATTAATTTAGGGGATGAAGAGGAATTCCTTGCAACAAGTAACTTCTCCTTTTCTCATTATGTTTTCGACATATTATGTTCTCTAGTGTGTAGAAAAAAAGAGATAAGGAGGTAATGGGTAAACCAATTCCCACATAATTGCTGCCTTTTGACACCCTTCAAGAAAAGCGATTTGGAGACATTTTGGATAATAAAGAAATTGTTACAAGGTTGGAGCAATTCCTTCATTGTCGATAATGTTTTCTGCCATAAATGAAGAATTATTTAATTTAATCAGCTTAAACTTGTCATCTGCATCTCCTTTGAATTGGGACCAGCATATTAATATTTTGTTGTCTGAGAATGGGTTAACCCATTCCCTCACCATCCTGCTTTTGTTATGTGGGAATGTGTTAACTAGCTTCCGCTTATTTACGCCCCTAAAGGAAACGACTTTGGAAAACATTGTAGAAAATGGAGAAATTGCTTGAAACAAGCATTTTCTTCATTTTCAACAATGTTTCCTACCCTATACGTGAGATATTGAAATTCTATCAACTTAAAGTTGTTATTTGTAACTTCTTCAAATTGGACCAGTTATATTGTTTTGTAAAGGGAAAGCAAGGATTTATTACCCAGGCAGTCATTGGAGTTGAATCTAGTTTTGCTGTTTACAAACAGCTCTTATTTGGTATCTTACAAAGGTTCGTTCACCTCTGAGTGTGATTGCATCTTACCTCTAATAAAATGTGTTTGATCTGAGGAAACATTTTGACTTTTTCTCAGCTGAGGAAACATTCTGACTTTTTTTACTAACATGCGCATTTCAAAGCATTTCAACACATAAATTACTATATTTCTTTATTTTTCGAAGAAAGCAAAAGATTTGTTATTCAAAACAGATATGGTGTACACAAATGAAATGTGAACTTCAAACGCGGATTTATATGCAATATAAAGGAAAGTGTTTCCTAGGACCATTTTTGAAGCTCACCTATATTATATCTGAAATGTTGTCTGTAACATTAATTTTGACCAGTCTAAAATTGCGTTATTCGGTAATAGGTTAAAGACATGGGACCAATCATTACTAAGGCCTTATTTACTTTATAATCCTTTTCAGAGACAAGTCACTCTAAGAGGAGATCTTTTTTGTACATATTTTATTCATTATATATACTCTTTGTCCCTATAAACAGTGGTTACTCTTATCCGAACTAGAGTTTGAAACTCGCTTTTTTAGCGGCGAGCTTTAGTGATGGTGCCGTGCCCATCGTCTGTCATGATAGATTGACCATCAACTATTTTCCGTCGATAATTAAAGTAAACGGAACAATAAACTCGTTTTTTCTGAGTCGATTTATTTAATGCCTTATTATCTGACATTTCTTTTATCTAAATTTGCTACCCGGAAGTAGAATTTGGACCGTTTTGTAGTTTCACCACGTGGGAGAGTATTCAAGCGCAATAACTCTTTCAACGTATTTTCGGAATGGGCCATTGTGAGAGGCCAACGTATTTCGGTGACTTCCGGTTCGACCTATCTAACTTCATGGTGATCGTAGGATTTTCAAAATTGCACAACCTTAATGTTTTTACAAGGGATAAAAAAACAAAAAACAAAGATCTAGCATTACGATAACTGATACAATGCAACTGATTATGGTTGCAACCCGGTACTTCTTTATTCTAAATGACTGTCTTTTTTACTTTAAAAATCTTTAGATAAGGAATGATTGGACAGTGATACACATGGGGGGGGGGGAGTCCTTATGGCCAGAACTTAAATAAACCATGACTGCTTTGAACCACATTCAATATACTATTTTTCTAATCAATAGTTGGATTTGAATATAAAAACACCTATTTATAGAGTGTTGCTTTTATTGGTACTACCGATCTTAAATATGTACTATCCTTATGGAAAAAAATACTATCCCTACGAAAAAATTCGTACGAAAAGCATTTTTTTAAGAGAATTACTTTTTAGAAATAATTTCACCTTTTGTTTTACAGTATTTTGTTTGTATTTTGTTATATATTTTTTACCCTACATGATATTTATTTCATTTTATTCAAAATGCACTTATAAATTCAAAATGCACTTATAAACCCAACTGCAAATACATTTCAATTTCGTTTGCTGTCTTTAACTGGGTAAAGCTATCTGAAAACTACTGAGCTAAAATATCCATCTCTAGTCCTCCTCTAACATCAGCTGTGACAATGGGTTTAAATTCATGCTATGTTGCTATTCTTAATGGTTTTTCATTGGACCGAACATTTCAGTTACTTAGCAGAACACTGCCTTATAGTCAGAAAACGCATGCACAAAAGTTAACTTCGAGGTGATATATTAGTAACTGGCTGGTTGTTAAAAAAATTAAATTTAAACAAACAAACTATAAAAACATAAAACATATTATTATCTATCTCCTTTCTCAAAAAAGAGTTCAATCAAATTTTTCTCTGCTATGTCTTATGCAAATATGTACTGTGTGTCTCTGAACCTCTAATCATCATATAACCAAAAAGAGCAACTACTTTAACCTTTATTACAAACATAGACATCTTGTAATATTGCTTATATCAAACATATAATTATGTAGTACAGAGTCTGCTTTTTATATCATCATAGTGATTATTTTGATACTGTTCTTGTTCTTATTTTCAGCCGCTTACTGCTACTGTAAAGAGATTATATTTGATGTTAGAAAAGAAATAGGTAGATAAGATATTTTGTTTGTTTTTATGGGGTTTAATGTCTCTTTTAACAATCTTTCGGTTATATCACAATAGAATTCATTTACTCATGTGCTGCCTTGGTATACCAAGTACTAGGGAGGTGCTCTGAAATGTGTTGCCAAATGACATATCCATGTAACCAGTGGCACAGCTTACATTCAAACCCGCAATCCTCGATTTCCCTACAATTAAAAGCCCTAGTGCCACAGGACCTAGACATAGGATAAACATGCTGTACAGACATAAAGTAAAACAATTCAAAACTAGATTATCATTACGATGTGATATCCAAATCTTTTGTTTAGCAAGGTTGCTTGTTGTAAGAGCATGATTTTTCGCCCCTTTTCTAGGCTTTGCCTAATTTGATATTAAGGAATGTTTTGTTAAATAAGTGATAATTATAATATGACCTACGGTCAAGGAGTCAAATAATCATATTTGATATGACACGGGCGGTTTTACACCGGTGTTAACGCAAAAATGACGTCATCACGCATGTAGTGACGTCATTTTACTGGCAGCGATATATGTTATGCGGAATACTAAATATCGATTTAAGAGATGAAGAGAATATTTTTTGTTTTCATGGAGGTATGAACCGAAAAACCTAATCACACTGTATGAATACGCGAAGCAGATTCATACATTGTGTGATTAGGTTTTTCGGTTCATACCTCCATGAAAACAAAAAATATTCTCTTCATTTCTTATAATTCAATAGCATCGAGCGAGAAATGCAACAACTTAACAAATTTTGATACCTTTTTGTAGTGAACTATTTTGTGCGGAAGCATTCAAAATGGCTGCGTACTCAAATTTTTGTTCATGGAGGTATGAATTAAATTTTTCGACCAGATCGCTCGTTTTTGATAGACGAAACTAACAATTAAATTATAATGCTATGAATATTAGTGATATAGTGCAAAATTAAGATCATATCATAAATAGAATATCGAATTCGTTTTTACAGAATCACGAATTTATTAAAATCGTCATCTTTAAACAGATAAAAACTCGTTTTTATTTGTTTATTGGTGACTCGTTTAAAGAATTCGGCATTTTGTGACTTCTTAATTGATTCAATCCATGTTTTGGTATTTCGCGAGAAAAGCTCGAAATCGGTTTTAAAGAAACGAAATTCTTTTAACGTTATTGAAATCGGGTCAAATATCCGTTCCGACATTTGTCTCCCGACACTCGATGGATAAGTTGGATGAGCAGCTGGAGGCTCGGAATGGATTTAATGGTAATACTGTTGTGAGAAATACCAGGAATCCATTGTTAGGTGCCCCAGTCGTCGTGATATGACTGAAATACTGTTTAAAGTGGCGCTAAATCCCTTAAAGCCAATCAAAAGCAACTATAGGTAATTTGGACCAGTTTGAAATTCATAATTGGTCCAAACCATGCAGAGAAGTTGTATTTAACTTTTGGTTGATTAGATATTAAACATCTTGTCTATTTCGGTTGAAAACGTTGTGGACAATGAAGAAATTGCTTGTATTTTCGACTATGTTTTCAACACCCCATTTCCTAAGGTGCGTAAAAAAGCGTTATTAAGCGGGAACGATTTAAGCTGTAAGACTGTCCTATAAGGGTCAAACCGTTAATTAAAGTTCAATAATTTCGGTCGATAATCCTATTGCTCTTTGTTGGACAAAATCAGTCCTTAATTAGATACAATTATTTTCTATTGTGGACAAAATTACTCCTTTTCTATGATTTATTGAATTCTTTTGTTGTTCAAAGTTACCACAGGTTATTATGTCAACAATGTCTGGACAAAATAAACGTTTCCGTAACCATAATAAGAAACGGTTTTAATGAATTAATTGATAACCGATAGCTATATATTTTTGTGTGTGTTTCAGCTGAATTGGTAGCGAACGTGACTTCAAATCTCACGATCACGAGTTCGAGCATTGGGCTGGTCAAACTAACCAGTTAATATTCATTCGGATGAGACGTTAAATCGGTGCTTTACAGAGAGCACATTAAAGAAACGGATTGGTCTCGCAGCAGTTTCGTCCTGTATCGTTGCCCTACACCCTGTAACAACTAATAGTCATCTGGGATCCTCGCTCATATGGGCAAATTCTACGGTGGCGAGAACAAATAAACGAACATACGTTTTTGTAATTTCCCCCCTTTTAATAACAGAAATATGCATCGTAATTCATTGATTATGATTGCATGATAAATAGAATGATAGACCATTGCCTCGACTGTGAAGAATAGACAGACCAATTGCAGCTGTCAAACAAGGAATCAATCGGCCAATGAAATCGTTTATTCAGCCCGGACCTGAGCTTTCAACTCCAACATTTTTGCCATTTTCTTTTATCTTTCTTATTGGTTTTTACTAATTAAACGTCGTAACTACAACCTATCCAAGCTGTAATTATGACGTTTGATCGCCAACAAGCCATTTTACCTTTTTGTTACATGCTACTGGTCAAAAATTTTGCAAAGTAACGTCTTTAAAAATCGAAGCGGATTTTCCTGTCGGAGTGAATGGGCGTGGCCTCAGGAGTCAGTGGGAGGGGTCAGCAATTGGTCACTTATCATGACTAAATATATCTCCTCATGATATATTCTCCCAACCTCCATCTCGACGCGTAAGAAAATTTGATATTTCACTCGACAATCTGGGTTCGATCTGCGGGTAAAAAGAAGGGTAAAGAAGTCTTAAGAAAAAAAAATATGTCATGGTGATCGATGAACTTATTTTTGATTTATGGGCATGTTTTGTCCTCAAAATTCAAATCTAAGTGAATTATCGACATTGAGTTAAAGAATTGTTGTTATTGTTATAATCAAATGCTCGTAATACGATGCGATTTATCCTTCACGCTTTGTAGTTTCCTACAATCAATTAACCAATAGCTGGCCTCACCAACTCACTCGGTTGTCACGCCTATTGACTCCAATAGGAAGTCCCGCTTCGATTTGATATTCAAAAAGCTGTAGTTACGACATTTAAGTCGCAAAACCAACGAAAAAGATTAACAAAACTCACTTATGGTCTACAGAAATGATTTAATTGGTCAATTGAACATTTGATTGACAGCTGCGGTCAGTCAATTGGGGAGGAATGAAGATTACTCTTACCACCCCATTAAAGGGTTAATGCTGTTGCGAGTTTAGACAGACCCAACTAACAAAATAAAGGTCTGGGGGTGAGATATCTAACCTATGAGACGTGCGATGGTGCTATTCCCGAACGCGTTAAAATCCCAGCAGAGGTTACGTCCTTATCAGCGATGCCCCCGAAGACGTAAAGTTGTTATGCGGAAGATATATAGTGGAAGAATACAGGATCAAACTGCTGAGAGCCCCGCCTGTATCTTAACGAGTTCGATGGATAGCAACGCCACACATGGCCTCAGTTTAAGGTCAGTTTAGGAATCGAACCTGTGATCTTGGGTCTTTAGGTCAGAGCTCTACCAAATGAGCTAATCGGGCTGGTATTGGTTGTATACGTGCTTGAACCAAAACCGTATCTCATGGTTAACGCTCAAATGAGACGATAATTAAACGAAAATAGTAACGGTTAAACAGTATTTTTAGCGATCTTTTCAAACTCAAACTTAGCTTATCCATATATTATTATATCGGGATCGTTCTAGACATGTATTAACGAACAAACTCCGGGCGTTAAACCATTCCTATTCAGTGAAGCTTTGAGATGCTCACAAGAAAAAAAGCTTTGGAAACATTGTTGAAAATGGAGAAATTGCTAGTTACAGGCAATTTCTTCATTTTCCACAAAGTTTTCTACCCTATTTTTTAAAAATCCAAAATTTCATAACATTTAAAATCTAATCTACAACTCCTTTCAATTTTGACTAGTCAAAAAAAAAAAGTGTGGGAATAGGTGAAAGGAAGAAAATGATCAATAAACTCATGTTCTATTTAACGCACGGGTTTTACTGGAATATTTCCGAAGCCGGGTCGATAAAATGTAAACAATGCATATTGTTACCAATCAATTTTTTTCAGCAATTATAGTTTCTGCTCAAATTTAATTCATAGTGTTCTCAAATCTAAACCATAGTGCTTCGCTGAAAACATGATGAAAGTACGACATTGTACGCACTTATAAGCTAAGTGTAAATGCATACTGCATAAATTATAATATTATATCTATTGAACTAAAAACCATCTCAAGACTCATTTTTGAACAATAATGCTATTGACCAATCACTGCCCCCCTCCCCCCATTTGCTCCTTTAGCCATGTCGATTGACTCCAACAGGACGTCCCGCTTCGATTTTGAACAGCGTTATTGCGCAAAATTCATAGCCAGTAGCATGTAAAAAAAATAATGATGTGGTTGGTCGGCGACCTAAACGTCAAAACAACAGCTTGAATAAGCTGTAGTTAGGACGTTTAAGTCGCCAAACCAGCAAAAAATGCTTAACAAAAATGATGGCCAACGTTGGAATTCAAGCTCAATTCCGGACTAAATGAATTATCTAATTGGTCGGTTGATTCCTTGATTGACAGCCCGCGATTGGTCAATTATAGCGTCTGTTCACGTTTGTTCGGACGATATCATTTGCAGAGACCCTAAAAATGCTTAGAAACCTCCTTGTTTTTACCCATTTGTTCGAGCCTCTGCCAATATTTACGACATCAAAAAGTTATATAGTGAAAGTTAGCGTAGTCTAAAAACTGAATCGATATACATAGTGTTGGGGCGACTGATCCATAGGGTATCTATACTGTCAGCATGTGCAAAAATATTCTTGGACTAGTTTGGAAACCATACAGAAGTAGATTTTGGCAAAGAAAAATGCTTGAGAGTTTTTTTGTTGTTTTTTTTAAATTATTATTACTATTATTAATCAAAATTTAAAGTGACCGTTAATAGTTTGCAAGAAAGAAAGAAAATCGCTTTTCGATTCATGTCGTTGCTTTCTTGACATTAACTATTTTTTCTTTCGTTTTTTTCTCCTTATTTTTTTAACTTATATATATATATATATATATATATATATATATATATATAGAGAGAGAGAGAGAGAGAGAGAGAGAGAGAGAGAGAGAGAGAGAGAGAGAGAGAGAGAGAGAGAGAGAGAGAAACTTGAGTCCATGCTATGCTCACCTGATTCATTATTAAACCTCTGAAGTAGATATGGATATTTGTCCATTAACAGTTTTGACGCCGCCTCTCTGGTCCAAAAATAATACTGCCATTCCGGGTATGGATTGTCTCGAACCAGGGACTTCACGTTCGGTATAAACTCAGCGGGCAAAATATCGTCATTCCAAACTTGGTGGATTATTTTCGGAATCGTCTTTAGTGGCGTTTTATCTCCACACTCGTAAGATTTAACCACGACCATCTTTTCAATTAACGGAGGTATGAATCGTATACGTTCCGTTTTTCTGAACGCGATAAACGTCACACAAATAAGACATATTAACGTTATAATGGTATAATTGGTATAACGTGAAGTCCTTCTGATCATTTTGGCTGTCCCACTCGACACCTGAAAGCACAAGAAAAACTCAAATTCATTCAATTCATTGTAAACTTATTCATTGAATCCCATTGCCAGACGGCAAAATTTTAGACTGGTTCAAATTGAAATAAATTGTAGACGGCAGTTTAAAGTTTGTGAAATTTTGGATTTTCCAATTCCCTCGGTAGAAAATAATGTGAAATATTAAGAAATTGCTCGTCACAAGCAAGTTCGTCCTTTCAACAATTTTTTCCCTATTGTTTTCCGGGGGGGGCGTAAAAAGCGACAGTGTGAGAATGGCTTAAGGCCTGACAATGCTGTTCACACATTAACGTTTTCACATACAATCACTTCTTTACCACACTGTTTTCTACCTAAAAAAGTACGGAGATATCTAAAATTCTTTCAATATTAAATTATCATCTGCAAGATTTTTCCATCTGGACCAGTCTTAAAGTTTATGGTATTGGCATTATCTAGAAAGTAAATGCTAAATGCTTAAAAATTCTTCAAGCTATTGGTGAAATAAAGTACTGAAAGTACTGTAAGCTAGCAAAGCATTGTTTTGTTCAGTAATATTCTTTGCTAAAGGTAATCATAATAAACAAACGAAGTTAGAATTACCCAGGAGTTAACCAATTACAACTTGACAAAATTGAAAGAAGTTGCATACTACAATTTCAAGTTGGTTGAATTTAGAAAATCTTTCCCTTGTTGGGTAGAAAAACATCGTGGACTATAAAGAAATTGCTTATAACAAGCAATTTCTTTATTGTCCACAATGTTTTCTAAAGCGTTTTTATTGAGATGCTTAAAAACCGAAATTGCCTGGGAATGGGTTAAATAGCATGCTTTTGAAAGAGTTCTCTACAATTTGAATAGAGTTTGCAATATACTTTAAATACATAAGAACTACTTTTTATGCTGTAGTATTTCAATGTTGAAGTATCGTTATTATCATTATCGTTATAAGGATTATCACTAGTAGTAGTTGAAGTAGTAGTACCGTAATTATTGTTGTTATTATCATTATTATCGTTATTATCACTAGCAGTGGTTGAAGTAGTATCGTTTTTATTTTTGTTTTTATCATTATTATCGTTATTATCATTAAAATCACTAGCAGTAGTTGAAGCAGTAGTATCGTTATTATTGTTGTTATTTTCATCATTATCGTTTTCATTATTATTGTAGTAATGATACGTAGTAGTGTTATCATTAATATCATTATCATTAGCATTATCAAGTACGCGCTGTAGTCTGTTTTACGGTGTATTTTAGGATATGTGGAACAATGCCTTTAATAAAAGGAAGACAGATAAACACGTAGATCGAACAAACTAGTTTAAACCTTTCCTGTACAAACCCGGGAATTTACGTCGCTTAAGAAAATTTTGTTGAATAGGTAGAAATTGCTTGTTACAAACAATTTCTTCTTTTTCCACAATATTTTCTACCACAAAGCTTGCTTTATATTCAAATCACATCGAATTTTCATTGTCATGTGCAACCTCTTTTAATTTGGACCAGTCTAAAATCTTAAAAAAAAACACCCTAGCTGGAGGGTTAAATGTTTTGTTTACTCTCTGCCATGACGTCGAGCTCTCTTATCTCCAATAACAATACGATTATTGGGACTTGTACAATCGCCCTATATAGAGTTTGTCCTTATTCCTGACTTTGAAGGAGTTTTTTTTTTTTTTTTTTGATTAACCCACATATTAAAACAAACCATATTAGATAGTCCAAATTCAAAAAAACGGTTGCAGGAAAGAACTTAAAGTTTATGAAATTCTGCAACCGATCAACAATCAATCGTTGGGGGAAAAGTTCTCATAGAAAAAAATACTGATAGGAAAAAGGAGTCATAACAAAAAAAAAAGTACTCATAGTAAAACGTAGCCGACGGATCGCTGGAAACGCCCTCTGAGCTTCGACAGGAAGTTCCACTAGGTCGCTAACCAATCATATTTCGTTATTGTGATATTTGATTGACTAATCGCGGCTGCCTATCGAATAATCGGTCGGCTAATCAAATCATTCATTAAGACTGGCAGTTCATTTTGAACTCCAACTTTGGCTATCATTTTGGTGAGTCTTTTTTGTTGTTTATGGCACATAAACGTCGCAACTACAGCTATTCCAGCTGTAGTTACGACTTATAGGTCACCAACCAACCGTTATAATTATTTGTAACATGCTACTGGCCATATATTTTGTAAAATAATGCCGTTAAAATTCTAAGTGGAACTTCCTGTTGGAGTAAAAGGAGTCAGTGGGCGGGGCCAGCGATTGGTTAATTGGCCATTTAAACGTTTTTTGTTGTTGTTGTTGTTTATTGTTGTTGTTGTTGTTTTCAAATCTACGTTTACCAACCTGTAAGGTAAAGTAATGTAAAATGGTTGTTTCTTCGTTTGATTGGGAGTCCGCCGCGGTACCAACTGCGCTACGGCTGCGACCATAAAGTAAAATGGTTGTTTTAAATAAACTGTAGGAATAAAAGTACTTCATCCCCGACGGCGGCACTCATCCTTGCTATTTGTCTCTCACAAATGGGTCGATAATCGTAAACCTATGTGGGATAGCAGCTGGAGGCTAGGAAAGGATTTAATGGTAGTACTGGTGTGAGAAATACCAGGATTCCATTGTTAGGTGCCCCAGCCGCCATGATATAACTAAAAGATTTTGAAAGCAGCATAAAACCCCCATTCAAACAAACGAACAAACAAAAGTACTTCACATAAATGTCGGCCAATGTTGGAGATCAAAACTCATATTTGGCCTCGATCAAAGATTTCATTGGTCGACTGGTTATTTGATTGACAAAGGTGATTGGTCAATTTCGGAATGTTCTGAACCAAATTGATTTCACGAAAATGTGCAGGAAATGTGCAAATGTGTAAACAATCACACACATATACACACAAACAACATTATCGCCATTATTATGATTGCTTAGACGTTGATATACTTTGTAATGTATACATATACGTGTATATGCCATTTGAATGCATGTGTCAACAGATATTCCACTGAGTTCAAAAACTTAGATTCAATGTTAAATGATTTGAAAAATAAAAATTAATAGCTAGGTTATAAAGGCTAAAATATGCACTCGGATCGAATAACTTAATACCAACGTTTTATTCAAAAAGATCCTTAACAGACTTACAAAAGATATGACAATATTAGACAATAATAAATCAATAAAAATGGTCTGTCACGCGAAAACATGCCATCTGGAAATTCCCATTTAAATTTCTATTGTTCTCGTAGGAACATTTTTTCTCACTAAAGGATTTATTTATCTATTGAATGGGGTTTAACATCATTCTAACAGTATTTCAGTCATAACGCCGGGATTTTAGCACCTAACCATGGATTCCAGGTATTTCTCACACCAGTACTACCGCTACATCCTTTCCGAGCCTCCAGCTGCTCATCCCACATGGATTTACGATTATTTAACCACAGGCGGGAGACAAATATCGGAGAGGATATGTGCCGCCTCCGCAGATCGAACCAAGGACCCCATGTCTAGGAGTCTCAAGCACTACAACGGCGTTATGGCTGCGGCCTCTCTCACTAAAAGAAATCCTAAAATCTTCGTTAAATTTGTTTTAAGTATCAATAAATACTTACAGAATAGGCTGAAAATCCGCTAGGGAAATCGTTAATGAACAGAAAACGAAAATCAAGTTCTAAATCATTTTGTGTTGTAACATTAAATAATTTTGAAATATTTTTTTGTTTTCTTTTCGGCAACACTTATCATGGCGGGCTTGCGACCTATTCTGAATGTATTTATAGATAGGTCTGTAAACATCTTAGCGAAGATTTCAGGATTCTTATTCTGAATGTATTTATAGATGGGTCTTCTGTAAACATCTTAGCGAAGATTTCAGGATTCTTATTCTGAATGTATTTATGGATGGGTCAGTAAACATCTTAGCGAAGATTTCAGGACTTTATTCTGAATGTATTTATAGATGGGTCTGTAAACATTTTAGCTAAAATTTCAGGATTCCTATTCTGAATGTATTTATGGGTGGGTCTGTAAACATTTTAGCTAAGATTTCAGGATTCTTATTCTGAATGTATTTATGGGTGGGTCTGTAAGCATCTTAGCGAAGATTTCAGGATTCCTATGGATATGAAATTTTGTCCCTACGAGAGCCATTAGAGCCTTTTTAAAATTAATGGATCGTTTTCCGCGCCTACTGACCTCCAATATGACAGTTTGACTGAGGTTATGAAAGACATTTCGATGACTTAGAGCTAAAACATAGTATGGCTCTATTGTATAGAGTCATACTAGTTTTTTGCTCTAAGCCCTCGATTTTTTGTAAAATCCATGGTAAATGACACTAGTCGCCAGATTACTAATATGCTTGAAATAAATGTCAGATGTCAATATTCACTTCAGGTATAAATGCTTATTTGATTGGTCAATCAATATTGGCATATGCGATCCATCAATCGTGACACGTCGAGCGATATGGCACCTCTGGTGCTCCGTAAAAGATATATATTTGAAAAGTTGCAGTAAAACTGAAAAAGAACCACAACATAGGGTAGAAAATATTGTGAGGATAGGAGAATTTGATTACTACAAGCATATCCTCCTTTTTACGCAAAATATTTTCTTTTGTCTATCTATTCAGGATGTTAGAAGTGTTATTATGTGCTATGAGGGTTGAAAGCCAAATATATTGGACAAATAAATATTCACTGAAGTGGATTAAATGTCCTTCAGTAATTCAAATATTTTCTTATCGGTCTTAATTTGATAATAACTTAAATATATAAAGTTTTCTGTTCCAGAAAAGTTATTTCGGCGATAAGCAACGAAATGCATTATAACAGAGCGTCAGTTCTTCAAGTTTTAATACATGAAAAAGGTAATCAGCAATTGCCCTGCTAATAAATTAGCATAATTTACTGATCGATTTGCCACGCCCACTAAGCTCCAACAGGAAGTTACACTTTGATACCCAAAAGTTTAATTTTGCAAATTATATGGTCAGGAACAAGTAACAAAAAAGTAAAATGGTTATTTGGCCACTTAAACGTCGTAACTACAGCTTGAAAAGCTGTAGTTACGACGTGTAAGCCGCCAAACATACGAAAATGCTTCACAAAGATTCGGTCAATGTCGGAGTTCAAAGTTCACATTCGGTCTAAATAAATGATTTCTTGATTGTTTGATTGGTCGACAACCGCGCCCCGTCAATTCACTTTCAATTATGTCGATCAGAATAATTTTACCAGTTTTTACGACATTTTGAATATTTGCCGATGAAATTTTCATCCGATTTCCCCTTCTTCGAGTTAATTTTTATTTGCGCTTCAGTGACTGTTATTTGTATTTTGTATTAATTTAAACAAAAAAACGTAAATATAGATATTTGTTCTATCAATTTCATATAAGTTACTACTTTACTGTTTTCAAAAATACAATTTCAGATCAATTTCAAACTTTTATCTGTTTAGCCTAGATACTACTCTAGTGTATGAAATTTGAAGACCATTTTCCCTTCACCAGGACTTTTTAATCATTAATATATATATAATTTCCAATTACTTCACCAGTGTGCACAATCTGATCACAGTTTGATTGAATGATTTAATGGAGTTTAACGCCACTTTTAACAGTATGTCATTTTTTTTTATATATATATATAATTACAAATCGCTGGCCCAGCCTACTTACTCCGTTGGATCCACACATTGCTTCGACATGGTCGAAGTTCCGATGCGATTTTAAACAGTTTATTTTGCAAAATTTATGGCCAGTAGCATCTAACGAAAAAGTAGAATAGTTGGTTGGCGACCCAAATGTTGTCAAGTGTTGTCAGATTGAATAAGCTGTAGTTACGACGTTTTAATCGCCCAACCAGCAAAAGAGGTTAATAAAAATGGCAGCCAATGTTAGAGTTCAAGACTCATTTCTGGTTCAAATGCATGATTTCATTGGTAGCCCAATTATTTCATTGACTGTCGCGATAGTTCAATTGACGATGGACGAATTAAATGTCGTAACTAAAGCTGAATAATATGCCACAATGACGAGGTTTAAGTCACCAAACAAAAGTATCGTGGTTCAACATTTCATGTCCGTTCTATATTAACCCTTATCATGCTGTATAAATTGCCTTACAGAATTGCTGTAAAATCAAGGGGCTGAAAGCACTGATAGAAATTGTTGTTCAAAAAATATTTCTTTTAGAAATCAATTTCATAAACAAATCATGCAGAAAAAGTACATGCAGGAGGTGTACACCAAGTTCAGACTGCACTTACGTGCAGGATGATCTTGGTCTACACCTCCTGCCATAACCGGAATATTCCGGGTTCAGCATGACAAGGGTTAATAATTTGATTGGTCAATCGCCTAATGATGGACGGTGCTGATCCGTAAACCAATTGTTTGAAGCCAGATCGAATCCAGAAAGGTACAGAATGATGTTATTAAATGCGAATTCACAGTGAATATAAATTACTATTCAAATTTCGGAATGAATTCTTTATTATGTGAAAAGCTTCAAACATTGTTCGGAAAAAATATGGATTTTACAAAGTTCTTGCATAATTACGAAGAACAAACGTTTTACATATGAATTATCTAAGTTAATCTCAATGAAAAAATGTATGCGAAGAGAACACATGTTTCGTATCGGAGCACAAAAAGTTTATAAGATTTCAAATCCACCAATACTTTTCAAATCCGCAGATAAGTCCGTTTAAGCTTAATAGGTTTCTCTTGAATTGTTCTTTTGTATGCCTAAATCATTTATAGAACGCTGGTATAAGGGCGCGATTTCAAAGGTATTAAATTGAAATGTGAGTACCCATCTTACGGCATAAAACATATTTTATCATTGACAGAAGGAAATTCGTTCACGATCTAGCCTTTTGTGTACAGACAATGAAGGCAAAGTTAACGCTTTTGAATTATATCCAACACAACTACGGAATACTGTAAGGGCCATAGGAAACTAGTTCGTTGATTTCTAACACAATACCCTAGAGTATACGATTAAACCATTCCCTCATAACGACGTTTTTTTACGACCATCTTAAAACAATTGGGAAAACATTGTGTAAAATGAAGAAATTGTCACGATCAAGTTATTCATTTTATACAATGTTTACTCCTCCAAAAGCTGACAAAATCTAATTTTTTATATATTTAAAATTGCCGTCTGCAATTCCTTTCAATTTGGAGCAGGTAAAATCTGGTAATTGGTTAAGATACCAGGGAAACTTGCGATGATAGTAAACCGAGAGTGCGATAGCTTGGAGCGGTTGTTTTTATTTCCTACTTCATTCATAATAATAATGATAATACAACAACTTAATAAAGAGTATGATTCAATCTCGTGAAATATCAAATTTACCTAGGCGTCGAGGATCCAATGCAAGTTTGTGTATCAAAACCATCATAGTGTGCTATATAACCTACCAATGAGTTTTGCATATAAAAAGAAAAAGAAGCTAATGAGATTTGTCTAAATTTAGTCTTTTTCAAAAACTATGATACCGTTATATTTGGTGTCGTAAAAATGACGTCATCTATCGTATCTTTACGGAACTTCTCTTGTGTCGATCACATTCTTTACTGCGTGAAATTATGTTCCGTTGATTGTCACTAAAAAGTAAAAAGGTTTGGTTGACGACCTCAAGGTCGTAACTGCAGCCTTAATAAGCCGTAGTCACGCCGTCTTAGTCGCCAAACCAACAAAAATGCTCCATTCGAAAATAGGCAAATGTCGGAATTCAAATTTCGCTACCGGTCTAAATGAATAATTTGATTGACCGTTGACTAACAGTGGCGACCCGTCATTTTTTTTTCAAATTAGTCTGATACATCAGGACTAAGTTGAATAATCTCGCCTCTTATCGCAGCCATTTTTAATTTTGGGCCAATCTGAGAGGAAAAATGGTTCTTGCACAAGTAGGTGTGATACTCAGCTATATTTCAAAACTTCATGGGAAACGACTATATGGACTTTACAGAGATTTCGTCAAGTCATTTGATCATTTCCCGGTTGTCAATCAAATAATCAGTCGACCCATGAAATCATTCATTAAGACTGGTAGTTCAGTTTGAACTCCGAAATTTGTCGCCATATTAGTGAATCGTTTTTGTTGGTTTATTCAAGCTGTATTTACGACGTTTAGGTCGCCAACCAACCATTCTACTTATACATAACATGCCGCTAGACAAAAAAAAATGCAGAAAAACGCCGATAAAAATCGAAGTGGAACTTCCGGTCGGAGTCAATGGGCGGGGCAAAAAGAGTCCGACAGGGGTGGGGCCACCGCTTAGTCAATTATAGATGGACGGACGGAGGGAGAGAGATAGATAGACAGACGTCGAAATCACATACAACATGTCTCCAACAGTTTACGGTGAATAATGACATAAATAAATTGGAGTGAAGTCGCTAGCTTTGAGTGCATCTAGAAAATGTATTAGCAGGTGAAAGCATATTTCTCCCGTTGATATTACTGTTGATAATCTAATTTACTTTCATCCGACAAGTGAAAATATTATGTAGGTTCAAAACTTGTCCCGGAGAAAAAAATCTTTCCAGAGTTACATTGAACTAAAGTGATGAAAGCTCTGGAGGCTTCTGACCAATATTTCTTTTAAGAATCAATTTATAAACAGAAACCTTGAGTTTGGTTATGGAGGTTTATGAAGGTATACTCCGGCGGCGAAAATATGTCAACTTACCGATTTGCTTCTACGCTCTCAAGATGCAGGATAAAACGTTTATCCCATCCCCACACATTCCATCCCCTTTACGCCCCCAAGAAAAAAAGCGTCGGAAAACAGTGTGGAAAATGAAGAAATTGCTTGTATCAAGCAATTTCTTCATTATTTAAAATGTTTTCTATCCAAAGAGAGAAAAAAAGCTCCATCAACTTGAAATTGCCTTCTGCACCTTCTCCCAGTTTGGACCAGTCTGAAATTTTGTCGTCTGGTAATGGGTTAAAGTTTTATAGTTTGTAAAACGAAAACACTTTATAAGTGACAGATATATGGTCATTGGTCGATTAGCTTCGAAGGTAGAGCACTCGACTTCAATCCTCAAAGCCGCCGTCATAGCGCAGTTGGTATCGCGTCGGACTGTCAATCTAGAGGTCCCGGGTTCGATCCCCGACGGCGGAACTCATCCTTTCCGACTATTTGTCTCTCACCAATGGGTCGATAATCGTAGACCTATGTGAGATAGCAGCTGGAGGCTAGGAAAGGATGTAATGGTAGTACTGATGTGAGATATAACAGGATTCCATTGTTAGGTGCTCCAGCCGCCGCGATATAACTGAAAGATTGTTGAAAGTGGCGTTAAACCCCATTCAAACAAACAAATCAAACCTCAAGATCACGGGTTCGAGTCCTGGGCTAACCATGTTTACGAACAAAATGTCTTTCGGATGAGATGTTAAACCAAGGCCCATGTAACGGTGCTATATTCTCTATTAGATAGAACAAGGTGGCTATACTGAGGGATATATGTTCTAGATATAATATCTTTTTCTTTTTTTTTTATAAAATGAATTTTTTGCCGATAAATTGAAAATTAGAGTTAATGTGAACGGTGTTTTTAACAGTTCTCTAAGGAATATTATCGTGGGTGTTTGTTTATAGACAAGTGATATTTTAGCCCTAGGTATAAAGGTATATGGTTTGGCCAAAACACAGACACGAGGATTAGATTTCATTTTTCTACTTTTTCGGTGAACAAGTGAATTGTAGAGTATAATATGGTATTGTTTTACACAAGTAATTGTGTCATTGTCTTGTAATGACTTACAGGTGGATTCACACCATTTCATCTACAAATATTTGCTAGACATTGCAGAACAAAGTTCATATACTTCCTCAATGTGTTTTACCTGAAAAAAAAGGGAGGGAGGTACGATCGGACAAATGAACCATTTTCAGAACATCGTGAAAATGGTAAAAGTTTGAAGTTCTTTTTTTTTTTTTTTTTTTTTTTCACAACCCGTCAAATGGCTAGGATCACTCATAAATTCTGAATAATTTCAGGCAAAATTAGATCGGACCAAGCACAGGTCAATCAAGGTCGGCATCTCGAAATTAGAAATATGGTCAACAAGATTAACAACTTTAGACACCGACATTTATGTTAAGCGTTTTGTCGGTTTTGGCGACTTTATCGTCGTTACTACAGTTTTTAAAAGTGTAATTACAACATTTAGGTCGCCAACTAACCATTTTACTTTACTAACCATAAATTTTACAAAATAACTAAGAGTAATTTCCTGTTGGAGTCAGTGGTCGGGGCGAGCGATCAATCAATTCTGCATGAAAAATATATAACATTCTTTTTTCAAAAGGCCAACAGATTTTTTCGAAAAATGCCAGACTTAAAACCCTCATTTAAACAATATTTATAAAAAACACAGTTTTTATTATTATTATTTTTTTTTTTTATTTAAAAACAAAAACTCTACGCCATCTATACCTGAAAAGCTGAGACATTCAATGTTCGTACCGAACACTTAACGTTTCACACACAATTACCCCCTTTTACACGTGTAAAGAAAAAAAGCATTGCAAAATATTGTGGAAAATGAAGAAATTGCTATCTAAGGCCCAAAAAAAAGCAACTTGGTATTGGAATTATAGCCTGCAGCTCCTATAAATTTGGACCAATCTAAAAATTTGCTGTGTGGAAATGGGTTAATTCAAAAGGTTTATGAAATTAAACAAAAGCATGTCTCCAGCGAGCGAACAATTCGTCTAATATACGGCATGAATCAAGTAGCCCACTGACCATATCGTCGTTGTCGTTCTAAAACCTCGTAACTACAGCTTGAATCAACGTCTCTCTGGAACATATTTTTTTTTTTTTTTTTTTTTTTTTTATTGTGATAATTTGTTAAAGCGTTATTGACAAATAGCTAGCCCCACCCACATACTCGGTTGGTCATAACCACAGGAAGCCCCGTTTCGATTTTACACGGTGTTATTAACCCTTTCCCGTTTTTTTGAAATTATAGACTGGTCCAAATTAAGAGAGGTTGCAGACAACAATAAAAATTTGATATAATTTGAAATAAAACCATCTTATGTGGTAGAAAATATTGTGGAAAATGGAGAAATTGCTTGTCACCATCAAATTCATCTTTTTCCACAATGTTTTCCGAAGCGTTTTCAAGTATAAAATCATAGCAACGTAAAATCCCGGGTTTGAACAGGAAAGGTAATTTACATTACCAGTCGCATGTAACAGAAAGGCAAATAGGTTGGGTGGCGATCTAAACGTCGTAACTAGAGCTTGAAAAGTCTACGGTTACGACGTTTAAGTCGCTCAACCAACGAAAAGGCTGAACAAAAAATGGCTGCCAATATTGGAGTTCAAATCTCACTTCTTGTCTGAATGAACGATTTCATTGGTCAATTGATTATTGGATTGACAAGCGCAATTGGTCAGTTTGGACGTAAATTGACCAATCGCGACTGTCGATGAAATTACCAGTCGACCAATCAAATCATTCATTGAGATCAAAAATGAGTTTTGAAATTCGACATTGGCTGCCATTTTGTTACCTTTATGTTGATTTAGCGTCTTAAACGTCGTAACCACAGTTTATCGATACTGTAGTTACGACGTTTAAGTCGCCAACCAACTATTCTAATTCTTTGTTGCTCGCTACTAGCCAAATAACGCCGTTTAAAATCGAAGCGGGATTTCCTGTCGGAGTCGATGGGCGGGGCAAGCGAAATAAGTTGGCGGGGCCAGCATTTGGTCAATTCCTTATAAACATGGCAGCGGCAGCGATAAAACAAGAATCAACATTCTTCCTGAGGTTCCGAGAAGATCTATTTCGCATAATTCACCATAAATTACTAAATTAAATTGATTAAGATTATTCTAATGTCGCTATATTACGAACTACTATGGCAAAATAAAAGTAATGTAAAGCGAAATTGAATAATTAAGTTATTAAAGTTTTTAAAAAGGAATAAAGATATCTTACTTTTTTTGAAAAAAATTTATATATATCCGGTTTCACTAAGTTAATATTTAACAGGGTCCTTCATGTATGAATTTCATCAATAAATGGATTTCAGAAAATTGTTGAATAAAAAAATATTGGTTTTTGTTTGTTCAGATATTGTATAGACCAATCAAAACTGTGACAATGAATATAGAACGTGTTTAAGCTAGTTCTACACTCTTTTTAAATCGATTGGTTTAATTGGTGGAGCACTCGACTTTGAATCTCGAGATCGCAGTCCGATCAAATGTACACTGACCTCCGAAATGGCAGTCTGACTGAGATAATAAACGACTGCCTCGATGGCCGAGTGGTATTTGTGCTTTACTCGTAATCTGAAGGTCACGGATTCGAGCCCCACCGTCATCGGGGAATGTTCATGGGAAAGAAACTTGATAATCAGAACCAGTTTACCCAGAGGTGGAACTGGGTGGCAGTGGGTTAAACCACATGCCTCTCTTTGTGGGACGTGAAAACATCTAGATTGTAGGTTTCGAGAGCGACTTTCGTCACAATCGAACTAAAATAAATTAGTATAAACTAAGATATGATGAACGACACACACACACACGGCAAAATTTTAGACTGGTCAAAATTTCAAGAGTTCGCAAATGGCAATTTAAAGTACCGTATTGACCAATCGTGGCTGTCAATCGAAGAAACAACCGACAAATCAATTCATTGATTCAGCCCGGGATCGAGATTTGACTTCAAAATTGGCAGACATTTTGTTACAGTATTATTGTTGTGTATTGCAACTTAAAAGTCGTAACTATAGCGTTTGAAGTTGTTTTTACTATTTTACTACTGGCTGTAAATTTGGCAAAGTAAGGACGAATAAAAACGAAGCGGAACTTCCTGTTGGGGTCAACGTAGTCAGTAAGCTGGGTCAGCGTTTGGTCTAAAGGGACAAAATTAAATGCTGTTCCGAAACGGAAACAGTTGCTGACTTAATGTTGTGAAATGTTAATATCCTTTGTCTTTGTGGGTAGAAAAGGACATTATGCAAAATGAAGGAATTGCTTGTTATAGACAATTTCTTCATTTTCTACAATATTTTCACGTACAAATCGTTATAAGGGAGACTGTGTCGGTTGAATGGAAACGTAAGTATCGGATCGAATATAAAAACAATATGAGAAAATGAGTAATTGCTTGTTACAATCTGAATTTATTCATAAAGATTTCCACAAATATTTGCCTTATTAAGGGATAACTGGGCGAATGCTTATACTCCGGAGTGAGACTTCGGTCCTCTTAACCCATTCCCACTCAGAGACGCTTTAAGACACCCTCGAGGAAAAAGCTTTGGAAAACATTGTGGAAAATGAAGAAATTGCTTGTCACAATGTTTTTTATCCAAAAAGATGAAACAATTCAAAATTCCATAAACTTTAAATTGTCGCCTGCAACTTCTTTCAATTTGGACCAGTCTAAATTCCTTCCGTGTGGTAATGGGTTAATTGGTCAAACGTCCGCTTTATGTCTTGCGAGCTAAATATAACGCATACACGCGAAAAAATACATGTGCAGCCATAAAACTGACCCCGCCCCTTTACTTCGTTAGCCCCGCCGGTTGACTTATAGGAAGTCCCGCTTTGATCTGAAACGGCGTTATTTTGAAAAAAACTATGACCAGTAGCATGTAACAAAATAGTAGAATAGTTGGTTGGCGACCTAATAAATGAATAAGCTGTAGTTACGACGTTTTAGTCGCCAAATAAATCAATAATAAAAAATGGCGGCTAATGTGGGATATCAAAACTCATGGCTGGTCTTAATAAATGATTTTATTTGTCGATATTTGATTGTCAGTGATTGGTCAGTTGGACATTTTGAGATTTTAACTCCAACACGGGTCGCCAATTTTGTGAAACATTTTTGTTGGTTTGGCGACTTAAACGTCGTTACTACAGCTTGACTAGTTACGACGTTATGGTCGTCAACCAACATTTGTATTTTTTTCGTTATATGCTTCTGGCAATAACTTTTGCCAAATAACGCCCTTTAAATCGAAGCGGAATCCTGTCGGATTCATTAGGCGTGGTCAAAGGAGTAAGGCCCGGGTCTCAGTCGCCAAACCAACAAAAAATTTACACAGAAATGGCGGCCAATGTCGAAGCTCAATTTTCAATTCCGGACTGAATGAAAAATTTGATTGGTCAATTTCAGCCCTCACGCTCAGTTTTTACGGTTGAAGTTGCATTATTTACGCGCTCGAGCTTTACGAATAAATGCAGATTTTTGACCCAACCAGAACACCATACGATACGTATTTTAAGATCATCATCTTCTCGAATAACACAGGGTAAATAGAACGCTCGTCACCCTTGGTACTGTATGGTAATTGATCAATCGCGGTTGTCATTCTAAGGAATAATCAATCTAAGGAATAATCAATCTATCAAATCATTTATTCAGACAAGAAATGAATTTGAGGTCCGACATTTAGGTGAAAAATTTTCGTTGGGCGTCTTAAATGTCACAACTGCAGCTACAACGTTTAGCTTGCTAGCAATCTTTTTGTTACATGGTCCTGGCTATAAATTTTGCAAAATTATGCTGTATCGAAGCGGAACTTCTTGTAGGAGTCAATGCACGTGGAGATCTGAGTCAATGGGCGGGCGAGCTATCCGTTTATTGGCTAAGCTGCCTTGGCACCAAAACATTTTATTAACCCACACAATAAAATTTTAGACTTGCCCAAATTTAAAAGAATCTGCAGACGACAATTTCAAGTAGTTGGGGTTTTTTTCATTCGTCATTTTGGAAAGAAAGCGTTATGGATATTGAAGAAATTGCTTGATACAAAGAATTTCTAAATTTTCCACAATGCTTTTAAAGCAGATTTCTTGAGGGTCGTCAAAGATAGGGATTGTTTGGGAATGGATTATAGTTGTTGAATTATACTTTCTTTGAAAAATCATAATATAGAAAAAGAGAATTCTTGTTACAAAACGAATTCGACTTTTCAAACAACGATTCTATCAGCCTAACGTCAGTGTTCGTTTTGTTGCGTTCCCTTTGAATTGTCAATTGACCAATCGCTGGCCCCGCCTTCTTGCTTCATTGACTCCAACGCCCATTGACTCCGACAGGAAATTCCGCTTCGATTTCAAACGGCGTTATTTTGCCGATTCATAGTAAGTAACATTAAACAAAAAAGTAGAATGGTTGGTTGACGACTTAAACGTCGTAACTACAGCTTGAATATGCTGTACTTACGAGGTTTTAGTCGCCAAACAAATAAAAAATCTTATCAAAATGGAGGCCATTGACTGAGTTCAAAACTCATGTCTAGTGTCAATGAACGATTTCAATGGTCAACAGTTTATTTGATTGACAGTCGCGATTGGCAAATCGTAAGTTCTTTGAATTTGGACATAAATCAAAATTGCACAAAGAAGTAATAAATGTCAATTTTTTTATGTTGGCTTTTGTTTTCATTTTTTTATTTTATTTTATTTTATTTTATTTGTTCTGTTTATTGTTGGTTGTGGTGGGGATGTTAATGGTGTTGTTGTGTTTCTGTTGATGCTGCTGTTGTTGCTTTTGTTGTTATTGTTGTTGTTTTTCAAAAGCGGATAGTCACATAACATTACCGAAATTGTATAGAATAATAAAATCGCTGACTTTGTTTGATTTTACACCACTTTCGCCGTTTACGTCATAAGTATTTTTGACGTCATGCACGTGTCAAATATTACGTGCTAGATTTTATTCTTGACTCAACAGGAACTCGTAATATTTCTGTTTTAGCAAGAGATATTGATAAAGAGAAGCCTACACATATGTGCAGTCTGATCGTTGTCTACACCAACTGTATACCCCTTGAGTTGTTAATAGAAGATATATGTAAGTTTATACTAATTTAGTTTAGTTCGATTGCGACGAATGCTTTAAGCTTATGGCTTCACTTTTGAACACTCGCAATCCAGTTGTTAACGCTTTACCGGGAGGCAAAATCTTAGACTGGTCCAAATTGCAAACGACATTTTTCTTGGTAGAAAAAAATGTGCAAAATGAAGAAAAGGCTTGTTTCAAGCAATTTCTTCCTTTTTCACAATGCTTTCCAAAATGTTTTTCTTGAGTTGCGTCCAAAAGTGTCATCTTGTGGGAACGGAAAAAGAGAGGCAGTGGCTGAAACCAACTACCAACCAATTCTTAAGCTAGTAAGACTGGGGTTGGCTATTAAGTGTTTGCCTATTAACACACCCCGGAGACGGCGGTGCTCGAACCCATGACCTCCATATCACGAGTCAACCGCCTATACCATTCGGGCTGCCGTCATAATGCAGCCGGTAGCACACCAGACTCCTAACTTTCAATCACGGGATGTCATGGGTCGATCCCCGGCGGCGGCACATATCCTTTCCGACATTTGTCTCTTACCAATGGGTGGAAAATCGTAAATCTAAGTGAGATATCAGCTAGAGGCTAGGAAAGGATGTAGTGGTAGTACTTTCGTGAGAAATACCAGGAATTTATTGTTAGGTGCTCCGGCTGCCGCGATATGACTGAAATACTCTTAAAAGCGGTGTTAAACACCATTCAATCAATCAATCAATCAAACTATACTATTCGTCAATCTTGGCAGTCGAAAGATATGTTGACTATCAGTTAGTAACTTCGATAAATTTTAATTAAAATCAGTATAGTAATAGATGGGTCACTGGGCCCGCCAAATGACTTCGCTGGTTCCGCCGGTTGACTTCGCTGGGCCCGCAAATTGACTTCGCAGGTTACGTCTACTGACTTCGCCGAGCCCGCCCATTGACTTCGCTGGTTCCGTCTACTGACTTCGCAGGGCTCGCCCACTGACTTCGCTGGTTCGGTCCATTGACTTCGCTGGTTCCGCCCACTGACTTTGCTGGGCCCGCCAACTGAGTTTGCTGGGCCCGCCTACTGACTTCGCTGGTTCCGCCCACTGACTGTGCTGGGCCCGTCCACTGACTTCGCTGGTTCCGTCCACTTACCTCGACAGGAAGTTCAGATTCGATTTTAAAATTTCGATATTTTGCAAAATTTAAGGCCAGTAATATGTTAAGTTGCCAAACCAACAAAAATACGTCAATACGTAAAAGTCGGTCAATGTCGGGGTTCAAAGTTCACTTCTAGTCTAAATGAATGACATGATTGGTTGATAAGCTTTTTTATAGACAGCCGCGATCGGTCAATTTATCTAGCATGGCGAGGATTAGATCTTTAGAAGATTTAGAAAATGAAAGAAGTAGAAAACTCTTTTGTTTAACGTGCGCTTGTAAAAATCCAAATGTTCGTAAATAACAAAGGCTGTTTATCACTTGGGACTACGCCATTCACGAAAAATAAAGATTTCATTTTTGACAAAATAATAGATAAATTTTTCTATAACATACAAGAGACCGTAACATCAGGAAGTGTTTCTCCTTAACCCACAGCTAGAAGATTTAGCAAATTCAAAGAAGTTGCTAATAAAGCTGTTTAGTTTGTGGAAATTTAACCCTTGTCATGATGTATAATTTACGTTACTGAAATACTGTCAAATCAAAGGGCTGAAAGTACTGATAGAACTATTTATTAAAAAATCAATATTTCTTTTAGAAATCAACTTCATAAACAATTCTGGCAGGGAAAGTACAAGCAGGAGGTGTAGACTAAGATCAGCCTGCACATAAGTGCAGTCTGATCTTAGTCTACACCTCCTGCCAAAACCGGAATATTCCGGGTTCAGCATGATAAGGGGTAAGATATTTTGTATTTGGGATCGAAAACTATGTGGATAAAGCTAATGAAGAAATTGCTTGTTATAAGCAATTTCTTCATTTTGGACAATGTATTCCAAAGCTTTTTCTTTCTTGGGAGCATTAAACACTGGTTTGTTATGGGTATGAGCTTACTGGCACTGAGACGCTTAATTGAGAAGCGAATGTTCAATTTAGCTTAGTTTATACTAATTTATTTGAATTCGATCGCTATCGAAACCAACAACCCAGATGTTTTTCATGTCCCTGAAAGAAAGGCAGTGGCTTAACCCACAGCTACCCAATGTTCAATTTACAGCTTGTACCAAGGGGGCCATCACTGGTTTTGTTTTTAGAGAGAAAAAACGGTATGTATAGTCTTAGAAGTTGTAGTAGTTGTTGTTACTGGCATTTTTCTATTTTATTGTTTTTATTTTACAGTACTTTGGCTTTGTTTTATTTATTTTTTTTATTTTTTTTTAGTTGTTGTGTTGTTGTTGTTAATATGTTAACCAGTTTCATTTTGTTGATGGGAGTTTGAGAGGAGGTGAAGCTGTTGTTATACTCTAGATGTGGAGGGATTGTTCATAAAAAAAAAAAACAAGAAGGTATTTTTATAAACGGTGCATCGTTTGACTATAACATTTAATCGAAATCAGTACAGAAACTTTTTCAATCAATATCACATTGATGTTCATTGCACTTTTTATATAAATGATTTGAAAAGATTTCTGCTATTTCCTGGTTTTCAAAGCCTCTAGTCCGACAGGTCGGTTTGTCGGTCAGAAGAAAGGACAGAAAATCCAATACGTTTCACCGGGAAAATGTTTTGTGCGAGCTAAACGTTCTTTAAAGCTTTAAAGATGCAATTACGACGCTTGGTGTCGCATGGATTTACACTACGGAAGATGAAAATTGACCAATCGAAGCTGTCAATAAAGAAATAAATCAAATCGACCAAATAAATCATGTATTCAGCCAGGAGTTTAGATTTGAACTCCAACATTGGCCTACATTTTCGTGAAACATTTTGATTGGTGGTTTGGTGTCTTAAACTTCGTAACTACAGCTTATTCAAGCTGTAATTACGACATTTAGGTCGCCAACTTACTATTTCACGTTTTATTTTACAGGCAACTGGTAATGAATTTTGCGAAATAACGCCATTTAAAAATCGAAACAGAACCTCCTGCCGGGTCAATGGGCGAGACTAACGGCGTCACTGGGCACGGTCAGCGATTGGTCAATTAAGAACTTGGGCTGAAATTTTGAATCGTCAGTCGATTCTTTTTTCCGTGTTGGGGGGTCTGATACTTCTTTCTAGGTTCCGTCCATTCGCACCATGATAATTTTTGTTGGGCGAATACCACATTTCTGTGAGAATCGTCAGAACCCTAAAAATGAATGGATAAACGCTATTAATCTCAATTGAGTAACCAATCAAACACCTCACTCCAACCGGAGATATATTTATCATATCCAACGTTTATGATAGGTAGACGTTATTAGAAGAGACGTCATGGAATACCACATTCATTAAACGAGGCTCTGTCGAGTTTTTATCTGTTTAAGATTAGGAGTTAAATAAATTCGAGATTTTATGAACACGAATTTGATATTGAAATAAGTCACTAAAATTTTCTAGAATTCACCGATATATCATATTCCGCGAAACATATGACGTCGTTTGTAAAATGACGTCAATTCATTGGCGTTACCGTAAGCATCGAATTCTCGTGCACAATAATTGCATTAGTGTAATATCACCCGTGTAATATCAAACATATTAAACGGGTTTTTTACACTTCCGGGCCGTAAGTCAAATAAAAATTCTAAGTCCCCCCTATCCCCACGATTTTCCTATTTCTTCAGGAAAAAGTATTTCACCACTGGCTGCAAACTAAATGTAATTAGTTATCTTAGAGAAAAGGTCGTGTCGGAGTCAGGAAAGCGTGCGGTTAACAATTTGGAATTGATATATCTCTGCTAATAATGATAAAAAATGACCAATAAAATTATTTATTAACCCTTTCCCTTTTTATGCAAAATTTTAGACCTGTGCATATTCAAAGATTTTGAAGACGAAAATTCTAAATGGATTTCATTTGAAAAATAATCATCTACAAGGAAGAAAATATCGTGGAAAAGAAGAAATTGTTTGTACCAAGCATTTTTTTTTCTTTTTCTACAAAAATCCACCTTGACCTACGCCATTTATGCTCCATTTTCGACCAGATGGTAAAAAAACGTCATAACTACGGCTAAATCAAAAGATTGGTCGCGTTACTTTTCTTCGCTATTTCTTCAGTAAGTCTGCTCGGTAAGTTTGGGCTGAAACCCTGCGCACTTCGAGATTATTCCTTTGACGCCGTCATAGCGCAGCCGGTAGCGCATCATCTCCCAATCTACAATTATTGGATATCATTGGTTCGATCCCCGACGGCGGCACATATCCTTTCCTACATATGTCTCTCACCAATCGTAAACCTAAATGGGATAGTTGCTGGTGGCTAGGAAAGGATGTAGTGGTAGTACTGGTGTTAGGAATACCAGGGATCTATGGTTAGGTGCTCCAGCCGCCGCGATATGACTGAAATGCTGTTAAAAGTAACGTTAGATCCCATTCAATCAATCAATCCATTTTGTGTGACGCGTAACCATAAATACTTGTGACGGTCAATAATTTTGAATTGTATCATTGTATTTGATATGACAAGATATTGTAAAGTTTAAGCCCTGTGAGAATATGTTTGATTTGTCCAGCGGACAAGGTTAACCTTAAAAATCTAAAAAAGAATCATTTCTGTAAGTGTGCGAGTACAGTGCAGGCTGATTGGAATCGACACTTTTCACTCGAAACTTTTCACTCTATGACGATTGGCTGACTGACAATTAAACCTTTTAATATAGCTATTTTATCGTCGTTGGGCGTGCAAATTGCCAAACCTACAGCTTAAATAAATATACTGTTACGAAATTTTGGACGCCCATTGATGTTTTGCAGATTTTATTTATCTTTTTATTTTTTAATACATTATGTTATTTATTCAATCGGCAGATTTTCTAAATCCAGAATTTTGGTTATAAATAACTATAAATCTACCCAGCTGTAGCAGTAGGTTTAAGCCACTGCCTCTCTTTCATATACGTGAAAACATCTTGATTGTGAGTGTTCGGGAGAAATCTATAAGCTTGAAGCTTTCATCACAATCGAAATAAATTGAATAAGTATATGCATAAACTATAAATTCATTTTCTAAACCCAATCTCCGATCGACTTATGCTGGATATGATGTGGGTTTTTTCAAATATTTATTTCGTCTTATTTCGGGGCTTCTATTGTCTCTATTCTCGTGGCATGTCACGAGTTCACTAATAGGGGTCAAATACCTTCAACTTGGTGTAAAGCATTATCTAAATAAAAATAAAGAAGTCAATTGATGAATAGGTTTAGTTTACAATAATAACAGTTTTTAATCAATACTTTAAATAATACCGCTTCCAAAGGTCACGTATATCTTCCAATAGAAAAAAAAGATTCCGTTAGGAGAAAAAGAACCATTTGAGAACATATATATATAATTTAATATTTAGTTTCGTCTATCAAAAACGAGCGTTCTGATTGGTCGAAAAATTTAATTCATACCTCCATGAACAAAATTTTGAGCACGCAGTCATTTTATATGCTTCCGCACAAAATAGTTCAATACAAAAAGGTATCAAAATTTGTAAAGTTGTTGCATTTTTCGCTCGATGCTATTAAATTATAAGAAATGAAGGGAATATTTTTTGTTTTCATGGAGGTATGAACCGAAAAACCTAATCACACTCATGTATGAATCCGCTTCGCGTATTCATACAGTGTGATTAGTTTTTTCGGTTCATACCTCCATGAAAACAAAAAAATATTCTCTTCATCTCTTAAGTAAAACAAATATTGTAAAAAGATATCGGACCCAGCAGAGGTTAACGTCGGTCGGTCTTTAGATTACTAGTGAAAAGTATATTTGAACGTCCATTCTTTTCAACATGGAAAACCGCATGTATACAGATTTAAGGTTCACTGTTTTAAAAAGATAGAATTGAGCGCCAGGTTGACGAATCATCTTGGATCAAAAAGATTGCAGACGGTACAGCAACATGGTTGCAACGTAATGGACGCTCAATTCCATTTAACGTTACTTGACGTCTGATTAAGCGCGGGAACGTTAACGTCGCGCAAACGTTACAAAACGACGTTGACGTCGTATCCTCTATTGTAAGGAATACAAAATGGCTATAAAGAAGGATCATAAAGTTATGCTCTAGATAAAAGATTTATTTACTTTTTCTTGATAAAGGCAGTTTTTGACGAAATATTGAAAATTAGAGTGAATATGTACATTATTCACACTATCATTTGTCACGTAACTATACATTTAGCAAAAAACGCTGTTTAATATATAGAAATGGAACTCGTTGGGTGTGTCAAGCGGGGTCAGAGGGTGTGGCCAGCACAGACAGTGGGTGTGTTTGGTGGAATCATTTTGTGTGTCCAGTGGAGTCAATGGGTGTGTTCAGTGGTATCAAGCGGAGTCGGTAGATGGGTGCAGTGGAGACATAGGGTGTGTTTGGCGGGTCAATGTTTGTCTCAAACGGAGTCAGTTGGTGTGTTCAAGCGGGGTCAGAGGGTAAGTACAGCGGCGTCAATGGATGTGTTCGGCGGGGTCATTTGGTGTGTACTACCGAGTCAGTGGGTGTGTCCAGCGGGGTCATAGGGTGTGTACAGCGGAGTCAGAGGGTGTGTCAAGCGGAGTCCATTGAATTTACTCATCGCTGCTATCAATTAAGGAACCAATCGACCAAACATATCATTCATTCAAGCCGGAATTCAGATGTGAACTCCTAAAATTGGCCGCCATTTTCGTGAAACTTTTTGTTTGTTTGGCGACCTAAACGCTGTAACTACACCCTTTTTGAGATGTAGTTACGACGTTAAGGTCGCCAACCAACAATTCTAGTTTTTTGTAAACTGCTACTTTTCACAAATTTTGCAAAATAATGCCTTTTAAAATCGAAACGGGACTTTTTGGCGGAGTAAATGGGCGTTGCCAACGGTGTTTTTGGGTTAGGCCAGCGATTGGCCAATTGTAATCGAAAAACTCATAATGCACATCGTTTTTAGCTAACTTTAGTTTACAGAAATTTTGAGGTCTTCTCAAAGTTCAACGAGTGCAAACTGCCAGTTGAGGCTTAACCACTAAATTCATTAAATGCCTGTACCATAAAAAGCAGTTCTCATGTATTTCAAGAATATTACAAACTCTATTCAAATTGAAGAGAACTCTTTTTAAAATCGCGCTATTTAACCCATCCCTATCATTTCCGCTTTTCCAGCATCCCAAGAAAACCTTTGGAAAACATTGTGGATAATGAAGAAATTACTTGATACAAACAATTTCTTCATTGTCCACAATGTTTTCTATCCAACAAGGGAAATATTTCTAAATTGAGCCAACTTGAAAATGTCGTCTGCAACTTCTTTTAATTTGAACCAGTCTAAGATTTTATCGTGTTGTAATGGGCTAACTCCTGGGTTACTTTTCCCTCGTTTATTTATCATAATAACCTTTAGCCGAAGAAATATATGTAATAAAACAATGCTTTGCTAGCTTACTTATTTTCAGTACTTTGATTTACTTTTAAAAACGATACAGCAACCTCCTTATATGCCTGATGTCGATTAAGAGAAGTGCTGTTGTATCAAGTTGAAATACGTCGTATCTCACTGCAGCGACCACCTCGATTAAGCGACTATCTCATTGGTTAAATGAAAAAATTACGTAAATACCTTTCAAATAGTTAGGAGCTAATCACTCGATTTGTATGTATTAACCCATTCCCACACAGTCCTTCCTTTTTACTTCCCCAAGAATAAAGCTTTAGAAAACATTGTGGACAAAGAAGAAATTGCTTAATTCAATCAGTTTCTTTAATGTCCACAATGTTTTCTAACCTAAAAGACAAAGAAGATTAGAATTTCATCAATCTGAAATTGTTGTCTACATCTTCTTTCAATTTGGACCAGTCTGAAATTTTCTCATGTGGGAATGGGTTAAGCGAAAATAACATAGGCAATATATACTTCAACAAGCATTAAACTGTCGAATTACACCTGTCTGCATGTGACAACCTTTATATCAGCGATAAAATCGTGGCTGTCCATTTCGATGGTCGCTTTGAACAAGGTTTTCTAAAGAATAAGACTTCATAACACGTTAAGGGGTTGAAAAAAAAATCAAAATTAGTAGGTGGTGGCAGTTCAAGAGCAGTAACAAGACAAAGTCAACGTTAACACACGTCTGATATCTTGTCTAAATAAACTTTTTATGAAAAACAGTGACGTAAGCAAGAATAAATATCCTTAACCCATAATCAGACGGCAACATTTTAGACTGGTCCAATTGAAAGGAGTTGCAGACGACAATTTGAAGTTTATGAAATTGTAGATATTCTCAACTTTCTGGATAGAAAACATTGTGTAAAATGTAAATGTAAAATGTTACGTGCAATTTCTTCATTTTACACAATGATTTCCAAATTGCTTTTATTAAGGGGGCGTCCAAAAGCGTCACTGTGTGGTAACGAGTTAAATGAAATAGGATAATTTTATATGGGCGCCATGGCTCTCGTTGGGACAAAATCTCTGTAAGTAAGAAATCCTAAAACATACGTTTAAATTGTTTACAGAACCCTTATCGATAATTCCATGAAAAGTCACAGGCCTGATTTAATTAATCTTTACTGAACAGAAAAATCTAATTAATTCCAGAATTACTTTATGTCGGCAACATAGAATAATTCTGAAATTTATTTTCAGCTTTCTGTTACGGTTAGGTGTTTTTCAATTTACCTATTACTAGACGACAAAACTTAACTTGTCCAAATTGCTGACGAAATTTCAAAGTGCATTAAAATTGGGTTTGGGAACGCCAACTTAGATAAGGAACATAGTAAGGATAAAATAAACTACTTGTTACAAGCACTGTATCATTTTCCCACAAAGTCTTCCATATTCAAATTTCTTCAGGGCGTCAAAAAACGGGACCATGTAGTAATGGGATAAAGATAGACGTGTGTGAAATACTATAGGTTGGGTAATTTTGAAAAATGTAACCCAGCGTTTTCACTCGTTGACGTAGATAGCAATAGGGCAATTGCGGGAAAAGGAAAAATTGCTTGCGACATCCATTTTTCTTTTCTCAGATTTTTTTTCTACCCAATTTGTCAAGTCTTATTTAATTCTAGCTTTCAATAAACAGTCGTATGCACGTCTGCAACCTTTTTGAATTTGGATAAGTAAAATAAAAAATGTTGTCTTGCAATGAGTTCTGTCCTCTTCTTATACATGTAATTAGATAGAAGATACCCTTCGTGGTTGGACGATTAGGTATTTAATGTCATTTTAGTTTTTGTGACAAAGATTTGAAATGTGCCACATGACGTCCTTCAAAGCAGGTATCAATGGGACCATTCACGTTTTAAGGCATAAATTAATCAAAGCCGACGCTTACTCTATTTTTGATCTATTCATATTTAAATCGGTTGATTGGAATAGGTAGATACATTAATATATATGATCGGAGATAAACGGTTAAATATATGAACCTCACAGGAAAATGGGCCAACTCAGGTATTCCGTGAATCAAACACGAAGTATAATTAACCTATCCCCATACAATACAATGTTTTATGCACCTGAAGAAATAATCTTTGGAAAACATTGTGGAAAATGAAAAAATTGCTTGTTAACAGCAATTTTTTCATTATCCACAACGTTTTCTACCCCTAAAACCAAAGCTTCTTTTAGATTTCAATAACCAACAATTCTCGTCTGCAAATACTTTCATTTTGGACTAGTCTAAAATTTTGTCGTGTGGGAATGTATTAAATGGTTTGGGTTTTTTGTCAAACCTAGTTGCTTTAAAACTTTCCTGTATAATTCTCTGGTTTTTACGTTCTTGTGATTTTATACTTGAGAAAACATTGTGGGAAAAGAAGAAATTGCTGGTACAAGATAGATCAGAGGTCAATCAAAGTATTTTCAAAATAAAGAACGTAGAAACATTTTCGCATCATCCGTCAGTCAAAAGAGACTGTCCCGTAGAGCAAATACTCGGAAAAGAGATCTGATTTAGTTGAGGTCAATCACAGACTATGTTTCGAAAATAAAGATAACGAATGATAGAATGACCATTCAAAATCGAGATATTTCTACAAAGATCGTCATGTCTCGATCCCCGTCAGTCTGCGTAGGCATGCCAGGATCGGTTTTTTTTCGTATAAAACCGTCATGATAAAAGAGAACATCTCGGATTGAGACATTTGACCAATCGGCCCCGCACACTTACTCCGATGGCCCCGCCCATCGATTGCGATAGGAAGTTCAACTTCTGTGTTAGAATGCGTCATTTAGCAAAATCTATAGGCAGTAGCACAAAAAACTAAGAATGGTTGTTTGACGACCTTAAGGTCGTAACAACAACTTGAATAAGGTGTAGCTACGACGTTTAAGTCGCCAATGCATCACAATAGTTTCACATTAATGGCGGCCAATGTTGGAGATCAAATTTAAATTCCTGTCAGAATAAATGGTTTGATTGGTCGATTGATTCCTTTATTGATGGCCTTCATTCGTCAGTTGACAGATCGCAACTTGTCAATCAACTAATCAATCGAAAAATCAGATTGTTCATTAAGATTGGATATGAACTTTGAACTCAAACAATGGCCGACAGTTATGTGAAGCTTTTTTGTTAATTTGGCTTTTAAACGTCGTAAATGTAGCTTGAGTTAGCTGTAGTTTTAGAATGTCGACAAACAACCAATTTATTCCTTTTTGCAAAATAACGCAGTCTAACCCATTCCCACACAATGACGCTTTTTGACGCCCCTCAATAAAAAAGAATTTGTAAAATATTGGTGAAAATGAAGAAATTGCTTGAACCAAGCAATTTCTTAATTTTCCATAATATTTTCTACCCAAAAAGTTGAATTGAAAAAACCTAAAATTTCATAAACTTTAAATTGTCGTCTACAACTCCTTTCAGTATGGACCATTCTAAAATTTTGCTGAGTGGGGATGGGTTAGTATGTCGGAGCTCAGTGGGTACGGCCAGCGATCCTTTTTTATCAACCCTGTTAGCCCGACCAGGTTACCCACGCTAGGCTTCGTCGAAACTCTTTCGCTTTTAGCAAACTTCCAATTTCTGAAACCGTGAATTTTTATTTTTTAACTCGGGTCCGTTAGATACAGATTTTTCGAGAATAATTATGTTGTAAGGTAGATATAAATTCTAGACTCAGAAAATCAGAGAAGAGTCATAAGTTTGGACCCCCCCCGAGCACTCTAACCAGGATCTTTTACTTTTTGCAATACTCTGAAGTTCACAAATATCACTTCAGATTGACCCATGCTGGAATAGATCTCTTTTGTAAATATCTGTTGTATGTTTAAATTAGGAATTGTTCCTTTTTTGAAAGACTGTTAACAAATTAATAATCTAATATTTAGTTTGGTCTATCAAAAACGGGGGTTATGATTGGTAAAAAAAATAAATTCATACCTCCATGAACAAATCTTTGAGCACGCAGCAATTCTGTATAATTCCATACAAAAAAAGTATCAAAATTAGTAAAGTTTTTGCTCTTTTCGCTCGATGCTGTTAAATTATCAGAAATGAAGAGAACACTTTTAGTCTTCATGGAGGTATGAACAAAAACAAAACAAAACAAAAAAAAATATACTAATCACTCTGCATGAATCCACAAACTTTAAGGTTCATACCTCCTTGAAAACAAAAAAAAAGTTCTCTTCATCTTTTAATGTGACTTTTACTTATACCTTTCTTTGCAGTATTCTAAATTCAGGGGAGGTAAATGGGACTTACGATAGTTGCATTATGACGATGCATTCGTTACCCATTTATTAAAAATCTAGTCGTGTCGTTGGTCTTTCTGGCTATTAATCTGGCAGTCGTGGGCTCGATCCTCACTGACGAGGTCAAGATATATGTGTGCTGACAGGAGAAAAGGGTCTCCTGGGAAGTGCGAAAACTGCCAACTTGTGAGGTCAAGAGGTCGCGAATTCGCTCCTAAGGCGCGTCTAAAGTCCTCTGGTCTTCCTTTTGCTCACTACACCGTCTCGTGTACAAGTGTGTTCTCCAGGAAAAGAATCGAGGGGGGTTAATATGAATTTATTTAGAACTTGTTCACTAATTGATGTACAATGAAAAGGTTGAACCCTGTTCAATCCCTGGTCTTTACGTCCCTGTGATTTTACAATTGAGGAAACATTGTAGAAAAAGAAGAAATTGCTTTTAATAAGAAAAATATTTTTTCATAGTATATTCTACCCTACTGACTGGTTATATTTCAAATTCATTCCAGTTTGAATTTTCGTCTGCACAGCCTTTGAATTTGGACAGGTGTAAAAATTTGCAAAACAAGAAAGTGTTAAACCAAGTCAAGAATCTATATATCTATAAACCCGAGCAGACTCGACTTTATGATGCGTGTCCATAAATTTTGGTCATCCAATTATAAAAGTTGGAGACGACAATTTCGAGTCAATAGAATTTCCAATATATCTGTCATTCTTGGTAGAAAACGTTGTGGAAAATACAGAAATTTCTTTTGATAAACATGTTTTAAAATATCCCATTGTTCTCCGGGACCCCCTTTTTCTCAAGGGTTGTAAAAAATTGGTATTATGTGGTAATGGGTTAAACGCAACAGCCTCCCTCTCTGACGCTCTCTCCCTTGTGTTTGCTGTGAGTTCTTCTATCTCTCTTATTTGGTGTGACTTCTTCTCTCTCGAATTTGGCGTGTCTCCCCCTCTCTCTCTCGTTTTCGGTGCGACTTTTCTCTCTCGTATTTGGTGTTACTCTATCTCTCTGGTGTTGCTGTGACTTCTTGTCTCTCTCGTGTTTGGTGTGACTTGCTTCCCGAGGTAAGTGTGACTCACTCTGTCTTTCTTATTTGGTGTGACTTCTCTCTCGTATTTTGTGTGACTCCCTCTCTCTCGTGTTTCGTGTTACTTTTTCTCTCTCGTATTTAATATGACCCCCTCTCTCTTATTTGGTGTAACTTCTTATCTCCAGTATTTCGGGTAACCCCTCTCTCTCATATCTGGTGTGGCTTCATCTCTCTCACGTGTTTGGTGTAACCCCCTTTCTCTTGTGCTTTTTGTGATTCCCTCTCTTGTGTTTGGTTTGACCACCTGTTTTTCTCGTGCTTGATGTGACTCACTCTCTTTCTCGAGGTTGGTGTGACTCCCTCTTTTTTTTTGTGTATAGTGTGACTCCCTTGTTGTCGTGTTCTGTGCGACTCCCCCTCTCTCACTCGTGCTTGGTGTTACTCCCTCTTTCGCTCGTGCTTTGTGTGACTCCCTCTCTTTCTTGTGTATGGTGCGAGTCCCTCTATTTCCCGTGAATGGTGAGACTCCCTCCCTTTCTCGTGTAAACTGTGACTCCCTTTCTCTCGTGTTTGGTGCCATTCCCCTTCTCCCTTGTGTTTGATGTGATTCCCTTTCTATCGCAGTTGGGATAAATTCCTCTCTTAATCGTGCTTTGTGAGACAACATAACTTTCTCGTGTTTACTATATTACCTTTTTCTTTTTATGTAGCCTCTCCCTTTCTCTCTCTCGTGTTAGGTATTACCCTCTCTCTCGCGTTTGGTGTAACTCCCTCTCTTACTTGTGCTTTGTGTGATTCCTCTTTCTTGTGTATTGTTTTACTCCCTCTTTTCTCGTGTTTACCGTGACTCCCTTTCTGTCGTGTTTGGTGCGGCTCCTCCTCTTTTTCTCCCTCGTACTTGGTGTGACTCCTCCTCTCTCCTTTGTATTTGGTGTGACTCCCTCTCTCTCTTTCGTGTTTGGTGTGACTCCCCCTCACTCTCTTGTATATGGTTTGACTCCCTCTCTTTCTTGTGTATTGTGTGACTCCTTCTCTGTTATGTTAAGTGTTACTTCATTTCTCTCGCGTTTGGCGTGACTCCCTTTCTTTCTTGTATATTGTGTGACCCCCTCTCTTTCTTGAGAGTGGTGTCACTCCCTCTCTCTCGTGAATGGTACGACTCCCTCTTTCGCGCGGTTGGTATAATTCCCTCTCTCACTCGTGTATGGTGTGACTCCCTCTCTTTCTTATGTATGGTGTGATTCCCTTTCTTGTGTATGATACCACTCCCTCTCTCTTGTATTTGGAGCACCTTACAATTGATTCCTGGTATTTCTCACGTAAGTACTACTACTACATCCTTTCCTAGCCTCCAGCTTCCCGTCCCACTTAGGTTTTCGATTATCCACCCATTGGAAGGAGTTACTTATTCCGCTATGACCTTGACTCTAAAATCATTGAATCGTTGGCAAATGAAATATGAAATGAGTGTTATGAATATTTGTAAAATTATTCGATGTGAACACGAATATCAAGGTAGATCGGCTCTCCGCAGACCGGTTGCCACACATGGACAAGTCCCCCGTTTTAAAATCTATAGTTGTTTTCAGGTGGTTATGAATCAAACAGCAATTGATTGGGTCGTTGTATCATTGGAGTTTTAAATTAATGTAATGAATTGTAAAGAGTCTGAACAAGAGGCCCATAGGGCCTTATCGGTCATCTGAGTCCAAAGAGCAAAAAAACAAATAAAAGTCCACCAGATTATGCTACATACTAAATATCAAAGCTCTAAGCCTTTTAGTTTGGGAGAAGAAGATTTTTTAAAAGTTTTCACTAAACAGGCCTATGTTAAACTTAAAACGGGCCAATTCTGACCCTGGGGCCATTAGGTCCACCAGGTGATGCTACATACAAAATATTAAAGCTCTAGGACCTCCTGTTTGGGAGGAGAAGAGTTTTAAATTTTCACTTTATAAGCCCTATGTTAAATTCGAGACGTCCGGGAATGGGCTAATTATGACCCCAGGGCCATAACATACAATATTGATAGAGATCAACCAGATGATGCTACATACCAAATATGAAAGCTCTAGGCCTATCTGTTTGAGAGAAGATGATTTTTAAAGTTTTCACTATATAAGCCTATGTTAAATTTGTGACATCCGGGAAAGGCCTAGTTTTAATCCTGAGGCAATAATTTGTACAATCTTGATAGAGGTCCACAAGAGGATGCTGTATGCCAAATATCAAAGTTCTAGGTCCTCCTGTTTGGGAGACGAAGATTTTTTTTACAAATTTCACTATATAAGCCTATGTTTAATTTGTGACATCCGGGAATGGGCTAATCTTAATCCTGGTGCAATAACTTTTACAAATTTTCAATACATACATGTAAGTCTATGTTAAACTTATAACGTCCGGGAACGGGCTAATTTGACCCTCGGGTCATAATTTAAACAATATTGATAGAGGTCCACTAGATGATGCCACATACCAAATATTAGAGCTGGACGTCTTTTGGTTAGGTAGAAAAGGATTTTCAAATTTGTCACTATGTACGCTTATGTACCCCGCCCACTTTTGCCCTCCACCCCGAAAGGCCATTTCTAGACAGATTTTTTCTTGTACAAACTTGATAGTTCTTGCCCTAAAGACTCTAAATACCAAATGTGAATCTAATCTGACAGCCGGTTCATGACAAGAAGATTTTTAAAGATGTACCCTTTCTGGCCCTTTATCGCGTCCCAAGGGGAAATAACTCCATGACGTGTACAAATCTGAAGCGCCATCCCATAAGAATGCTTCCTGCCAAGTTTGGTTTAAATCCATCCAAGGGTTCTCAAGAAGAAGTCGAAAATGTAAACAGTTGACGCAAGACGCACGACAACGGACAAAACACGATCGCTATGTCACCATGACCTTCGGTCAGGTGACCTAAAGATCGATTGGTGAGTTGCCGTTTTAAAAACCCCTTCTTTATTTCTATATGAGCCAACTCCCCCACCCCGGCAGGAGATTGTTGACACATGACGGTCTAAAGGTAATCAAAATACCTCAACTTGGGCACTTGGTGCTCAGGTAAGCTAAAATGTGTCAGTTGACAAATCGCTGGCCTCGCCCACTTACTCCGTTTGCCCCGTAATTCGAGTTCCACTTCGGCATTAAACGGCGTTAGTTTGCAAAATTCATGGCTGGTTAGCGACCTACGCAACGTAACTACAGCCTGAAGAAGCCTTAGATACGACGTTTATGCCGCAAAACCAACAAAACTGCTTCCTATAAATGACAGCCAATATGGAAGTTCAAAGTTACTTCCAGTCTAAATGAATTATTTCATTGGGCGGTTGATTATTTGATATACAGCCGCGATAGGTCAATCAATTTCGAAATCATTGTGGAAAAAGGGCGATATTGCTTAAAGTAATTCACCTTTTCCTACTTTTGTTTCTAATCTTTTTTTCTTGAGCGACTCAAACTACAGGACTATAGTGTAATGGGTAAATTGAATCAATAATAACAACCATTATTATACTTAAAAATCCGGACGGATTCGTTTAATTCACATGATTCTACACTCATAAACTTGTATAAACTTAAATTAGTATTTCACAGACTGCTGTAAACAAATATAAAATATACAAACAACTCTAACAAACAAGAGGGCCATTGGCCCTTGTACACTCACCTGAGATGAAGACCGATCTTTTTATTTCAACAGTTTAATTCAATGTTAAGGATAGGATTATGATACAAGTGGGCCTGACCATACTTTCTACAATAATAGGCTCTGTACCTGGGGATCCAACAATCTCAATGACAAATTTCAGGCTAAAGGAATTCTTCCTCCCCTCTGAATCCATTGGAAATAGTTTGAGAAATAAGAAAGGTCAATGAACTGATACTTCATGCATATCAAGGCTTAAGACTGAAGAGGGTCATGACTTTAGCAATTATGAAAGAGGTCAACATACTGATATTTAATACATATCTAAGCTCTACGCCTTCTTTGTCAGGAGGAGAAGATTTTTAAAAATTATTTCAGAATATCCCTTTTGTTGCCATGGCAACCAGAGAGAGTTTTATACGGATTTCAATTCATTAACTATTTTCTTCACCAACGGTTTTGGAGGATATGAAGGAGGTCTATATCAAAATTTCACTTTCATTACCATGGCAACAAGAGCTTTTCAAAAGATTCCAATTCTTTTACTTATTTCTATAGGTGACCACCTAAGGACCATTTTTGCGAAATTTGGTTGAAATTAGCCTAGTGGTTTGAAGGAGATATTGTTTAAATAAATTGTTGATGGACAACTGACAACGCACGGACACAAGGTGATCATAATATCTCACTAGTGCACTTCCTGCACAGCTGACCAAAAAATGTGTTAAAAACATGATATACGTTATAACAAAAACTTTGTATGAACATAGTGCATTCTACAGGAAGAAAATCCATTCTTATTCCATATCGCATTTTTACGACCCCCCCCCATAAAGAAGCATTTGAAAAACAAGATGTGTTTGTGAAACACTATGCCCCCGAAACAGGAATTCTATAGAAACGGGTGATTTTTATTTTTTTTTCTTTGTTTTATGGAAAAGGGTTAAAATTTTGATCTTGACCCTGATGAAATGACCTACCCCAGTTGCGCCATGTTGAGACCTATCTACATACCAAATATTAGCATTGTAACTTAATCAGGGTTGAAGTTATAGGAAAATGTTTAGTTTGCAGGTTAAGTTTTGCAGTAGTTTTGAGTATGGCTTTCTTATTAATTTTAAAGTGTATTTTGGGGAAAGATATGACTTTAATACTTGTTAGAAACCGATTCAAAAATATTAATCTGGAAACATAATGGGAAAAGGGGAAATGGTCATTTCACCTTTTCTCACAATGTTGTCCTCTCTATATAGTCAATATTTTTCAAATAACACGCACTTGAAAATGTCACCTGCAACTTCTTTCATTTCAGACCAGTCAAAAGTTTCAGTTGTTATGGAATGGGTTTAATCAATTAACACTGTTTTCATTGGAACTGTCTAAATAAACAGCTCTTTCAATCGCGAAATTGTTGTCGTTGAATTTGTATATTTTCATTGAATATCCTTCCGAAGTTATAACTCGGGCCCAATCGTAGCGGATTTCTCTAAGGTTATAGAAAGGTCAAGCCATTGACTTGAAACTTGGATATCGAAACTAGCCTATCAATAGATACAGTTGAAAAATCCTATGAATTCTCAACGTCTTGTTCAATTGGTGGACTTTGTCGTAGACTGGAACCAGGGGGACTTGCAGGAATGTCATCTCCAGATGGAACTGAAATGTACGCAAGTAAACAGAAATTATCCCATTCCCAAATGACGGAATTTTAGACCTAACCCATTACCACACAAGAAATCTTCTGACTGGTCCAAATTGAAAGTTGCAGACCACATATTTTTGGTGTAGGAATTCTAATACAAGAGTAATCAGAGACGGATTATGGTCCTCGAATATAGTCTACAACGTTTACAAAGATCTAATGAAAAATTAATCAAGGTAAATATGGACATAACCCTTCCCCATAAACCATTTTTGTTTGCTTTGTAATACAAAATCGTGTAAATATATTACATATTGAGCTAAACTTATGAATTATTTTATGCCACAGTTAAAATTTACACAGTCTAAAAAATGTAAGATGAATAAGGCTATTTCGGGAAGTGATTTTGTCAGTGATTTTAGTGATTCCAGTGGCAATTTTGGTTAATCATCGCATCCCATTAAGTATTATTTTTGTCTTCCTTTTTGAAAGGTGAATATCAGTATAATCAGAGTGTTTGGTTGATATTGCCATAGGCTTTATCCACTTGTATCTAATAAAATAGTTTCTAGACTAAGAGTTTAGGCTTCACTTACTTCTTGCTGGACTACGTCGATAAACATCACTGCTATTCGGTCTCTCTGGTGTGCCTGATCTTCCTATAGGAGGGAGGGGTTGAGTGTTTGGTATAACAGTTGGAACATCTATATCGGCCATACGGACATGTTTCGATGATGGACTGTAGGATGTGGGTGACGAAGATGACCGTTCCATTCCCCTTGAACCTGGAAAAGGATTTTGATTTCATGACATGTGGACAAATAAAACAAGTGTCTATTTTCAAATGGGACTCTAGTGTTGACCTCCTTATCCTAACTTGATTATGTGCAAGGTTTCATCACACTGTAACCAAATTACTCACTTATTTTATGTAACCTGCTATTTGAAACTCTCAGAGGGATATTTCCTAAAAGCTCATTTTTTTTTATTCTGAAATCTGTTCTCATAGACTAGAAATCATTCGAAATTAATTTAATTTGAGATCTAAGATGTAATCCTTGTTCTAGGTGATCTTAATAATTATAGGTGTACATTTATGGATCCCAAATAGAACCCCGTGAACAATATTTAAACATTATTTATAGAGCTAAAGCCACAAGCATACGACGATTCTTCAATCCTAATGGTTGATCTTTAAATGATTTATTTCATAGTTTCTATGTAAAATCAGAGCATAGCCTAAATGGTATCCAAGCGGAATTCTTTTAACAACTTTGTTCGTTGATTAATTAGGGCTTTACATCACTTGTAACAGTATTTTAGTCATATCATGGCGGCTGGAGCAGCTGGCATTTCTCACATCAGGACCATCGCTACATTGTTTCCATGCCTCAAGCTGCTCATCCAACTTAGGTTTACGACTATCCACCCATTAGTGGGAGACAAATGTCAGAAAGAATATTTGCCAAAACTGGGGATCGAACCCCGAACGTCATAATTGAGAGTCCAACGCACTACCAACTGAGCTATCTCTTTAAAACAATTTTTAACCTTTCTGTTACTCAATTCTTTAATCCATTACCACAGTGGACTGGTCCAAATTCAAAGAAGTTGCAGACGACAATTTTAAGTTGCTTAAATCTTTAAAAATCTTTGTCTTTTTGGGCAGAAAACTGTGAATAATGAAAAAAATTGCTTGTAAATTGCTTGTTGTCACATTGAGAGGCGTTTAAAAGCATCACTGTGCGGGGAAGGTTAAACAACCATTGTAGAACTTCAATTGTCAGCCATTTTAGTGATTTAGGAATAGGACTTTTGAATAGCATCGTGAACAAACAGATGACAAACAGTATGTGATCACAAAAGCTCACCATGAGCCCGTTGTGCTCAGGTGATCTAAAGATTAAATCCTATTCAGCTTTTTATTTTAGAGTTTCTTAATTGAAATGGTTACAAAATCTCTCAAGTACAAAAATCAATATATTTTTTTTTTACCTGATGTTGGTCTCTCTGATTTTCCAGCAGACCCTGGCCCAGTTGGTCTATTAACAGTCATGTAAGATCGTAAATTGTTACTGGAAGCATTCACTAATCTGTCATTACTCAGCTGTTGATTCCCAATATGAGCACTGGAGGGAAAAGAAACAGGAATGAATGGGAATTAGTAAACCCTTTCCTTTTAATTTTCTATTTTAGACTGGTCCAAATTGAGAGGTTTAAAATGACTAGGAAAAGTGGAAGCAATTTGAAATGAAATCATATGTTGTAGGAAATGTTGTGGCAAAAGAAGAAATTGCTTGTTACAAGGAACAAAGTGTTTTTGGTATCGAAAATAACATGATCTTTCCATAAATCAGAGCACTTCTTACTGTACCCATCAATAAGAAAATCTGCATTTTGACACGCAATAGAAAAATACGAAAGAGAATCTTTTCAGTAAAAACGAGAAATTTCTAGTACAAAGCAAATGTTTTAGACCCTTAAAGCCAGTTTTTTTATTGGACAATTTATGTATACTTTTAGTGCACTCCTTGAGCTGTCTCAATTTCATAACAAGCCATTTCTCATTTCTACAATACCTCCTATCTTAATTGACACTTATTTATCAATTTTAGCAATATATGAAATGCCGTCTGTTTTTCATGTTTTTTCCGTTTGTACCATTTTAAAATTCTGTTTTCTGTTAATGGGTCAATCTTATTTGATTTATTGAATGGTGTTTAAATCTTGGGCCTATAGTTTCCATATTGTTGGATAAATATTATGTACAATTTTAGTTGAAAAGTTTCTTTTCTCTAACAGAGTTATCTCTGTTTGCTGATCAGTCTGCAAGATTTAAGGGAGGTAATTTTAAGTAATGAAAAGTACAGCATGAATGATGTACCTTAGTTACTTTCAAACCCACAATTGACCAACCACTGGCCCTACCAACTTACTCTATTGGCATAGCCAACTGACTCAATCAGGAATTCCACTTTGATATTTTAGGAGGTTATTTTTCAAAGTTTAAGGCCAGTAGCATGTAGTAATAAAGGTTGAATGTTTGGTTAGTAACCTAAATGTCATATCTACAGCTTGAATAAGCTGTAATTATGACATTTAAGTCACCAAACCAACAAAAAAGTTTAACAAAAATGGCGGCCAATGTCAGAATTCCAAACTAATTCCTTGCCAAAGTGAGTGATTTGATTGGTAAACTGAATATTTGACTGACAGCCGTGATTGGTCAATTACTGACATTCTGGGAGACAGGCTTAGATATGCGATAAGAAACTTGATTTACCAAAAGTTGATGGTGATTGTTTGATTGAATGGGGTTTAACTTCAGTTTTAACAGTATTTCAGACATATTCCGGAGGCTAGAACCCCTAACAATGGATTTCTGGTATTTCTCACACCAGTACTACCACTACATCCTTTCCTAGCCTCCAGCTGCTATCCAACTTAGGTTTACATTTATCCACCCATTGGTGAGGGACAAATTTGGGAAAGGATATGTGCAGATGCTGGGGATCTAACCCATGACATCCCATGATTGAAGATTGGGAGCCTGACGTGCTACAGACTGTGCTATGACGGCGGCAGGAGTTGATGTAAAGCTGATGTAAAGTTGATGTAAAGCATGTTGTAAAGCTGTTGTAAAGTTGATGTAAAGTTGATGTTAATCAATAGATATTTTTGAAAAGTTTACCTTATAGTATTCTGTCCAATCATCATTCTATTTATATCCAACTCAAGAATTCTTGGAGTATTTGACATCGTTCCCCCGTGAAGGCCGCCATCCATACGAGGTTGGGAATCACTCATCTGAAATTAAAAATTGATAACATGAAATTTTAAACAGCTTTAGAAAATTTTCAAATACATCGTAACTCAACCCACTCCCACATGGCAAAATCCTAGACCGGTCCAAATTCAAAGAAGTTGCAGACAACAAATTTGGAATGATGGAATCTTTAAAATCTTTAACTTATAGGGCAGAATAAAATGTGGATAATGAAGAAATTGCACTTATTTCAAACAATTTCTTCATTGTCCACAATGTTTTCCAAAGCTTCCATATTGAGAGGCATTTAAGTGTAATTGTGAGGGAATGGGTTTAAGAAGTTATAGTCAAATTTAAGGTCTGAATAGTTTTGCTTACCAGCTAGTGTAAATTTGTGCATATTGTGAATACATACACAAAAAAGTACTAGTGAATTTAAAGTTTTGAATGAAGAATGATGATGAATTATTCAAAGAGATTTAGACAGATAAAGTTTGGGAAAAACACATGAAATCCTAAATTGCTGAAAACCTGCATTTGTGTAACATAGGAATATAATTACATTGGGTTTACTGAAGCTTTATATGATCTTATTGAGATATGATTAATTGAGATATGATTGAGATATGATTAATTTTGCGTCTTCTTGAATGCCCATTAACCCATTACCACTTAATCCCGCATTTTATATGTGCTAAAGAAATAAAGATTTTTGAAGACATTAGGAGAAGAGGAGAAATTGCTTGTAACAACATTTTTCAGGAGCTGTATTACTTAAGGGCGTCAAAAAGCGGGTTTAACCCATTCCCACACAGTGACGCTTTTTGCTGCCCCTCAAGGAAACCACTGGGTAAATATTGCGTAAAATGAAAAAATTGCTTGTTACAGGCAATTTCTACACTTTCCACATTGTTTTCTACCCAGGAAATGAAAAAATCTAAAATTTCACCAATTTTACATTGTCACTTGCAACTCCATTGGATGGTGTCGTCTGGCAATGGGTTTAAAATTGAAAACTGATGTCCATGTGAAAAAGAATATTTTCGGATTTTCTTTGAGTCAAATTAATCCTAACCCATTCGAAGAAGACGAAATTTTAGACTGGACCAAATTGAAAGAAGTTGCAGTTGACAATACATTGGAATCCTCTTAATTGTAATTCTGATAATTGCAATTCACTGCATAAGTGCAACTCACGTTTTGCACAAACATAAGATTTATAGAACATTTAGCTCCTTTTGATAGCAACTTATGTTTGATTGCAACAAAAGCTTTGATTGCAACAGGATTCCACTGTATTTAGTTATTAGATTTTACACATCTCTGTCTTTTAGGGAAAAAAACATTGTACATCATGAAGAAATTACTTGAATCCAGCAACTTCTTCATTTTTCACAATGTTTTCCATAGCTTTTTCTTTAGAGGCATCTAAAAGTGTTAATCTGTATAAATTGGTTAACTGAATCTAGAATAGAGAATTTATTAACCTTTGTCATACTGAATAAAATCCTTATCTGAATTTGAAGTAAAATCAAAGGCCTGTGAGCACTAGGAGCCACTATTTAAGGGTCAAAATTCATTTGGAAATTAATTTCATTAACAACTCTGGATTGAAGGAGACAGACAGGAGGTGTAGATTAAGATCAGACTGCACTTTGTGCAGGCTGATCTTAGGTCTATACCTACTGCCAAAACAGGAATATTCCGGGCTCAGCATGACAAGGGTTAAGCTCCCCGAGGCTTGCTTACTATCTTCTCAATTTTAGACTTAATTATCCCTTACCCACACAACAAAAATTTAAATTAAAGGAAGCTGCAGTTTCAAGCTGGTGGAATTTCAATTTTTTTTGATATAAGTGATTTCTTCATTTTCCAAAATGTTTTCCAAAGCTTTTTTCTTGAGGGGCATAAAAAGGTGGGATTGTGTGGGAATGGGTTATATCTCATGTCAGGTACCGTGTTCCTTTTTCAGAAGGGATTTTCAGGATAAACTTTGAACACTGATTTGTAATAATTGACGACATGATGGCTGTCAATGAAAAAAAATAATGGACCTATCGAATCATCCATTTGGACAAGAAGTGAACTTTGAACACCAACGTTGGTCGACATTCATGTTTTGCATTACTATTGATTTTGCAACTTAAACAACATTAAAGTCACCATCTAACCATTTAACTTTTCTATTACATGTTTCTTGCCATTTTGAACAAGATGTGTTTGTGAAACACTATGCCCCCGAAACAGGAATTCTTTAGAAACGGGTAAAGGGTTAAAATTTTTACCTTGACCTTGATGAAATGACCTTCCCCAGTTGCGCCTTGTTGAGACCTATCTACATACCAAATATTAGAATTGTAACTTAATCAGGGTTGAAGTTATAGGAAAATGTTTAGTTGGCAGGTTAAGTTTTGCAGACAGACAGACAGACGGACAGACAGACGGACACGGTAAAACAATATGCCCCCGATCTTATCGATGCGGGGGCATAAAAATAACACTGTTTAGTTTCAAAGTTACAATTTCCTGTCAAAGGTCAGAGGGTGTTGCTTGAGATCCTACAATCATAGTGATAGCGGATCAAATTTACTTACACTCCAAGTTGCCTTTGGCTGAACTCCAACATAGTTTACAGTTGACCCTGTCAGTATCGTATTGTCCCCTTCTAAGGGCCCCTGAATCTCAGATCGTGGCTGTACATATTCTTGAGACTGTGAGTACTGAAAAGAAAAATTGAAACAAGTTTATTTTAGACAAGATCTGCATTTGATCACTAATGCCCCAAAATAAGCAAATTTTTCAGGAGTTTGACCTTGATATATGACACTGACATTGATGATCTTGACCTTGGCCTGGTGCTGCTGTGGACTTTCACAAAGCCGACAGGTAGTTCCCCAACTATTGTATCATGAGATTGGCTGGTGTGCATTTAAGAATACCCAAACACTGAATCTGATTGGCTGATTGATATGTTTGTAAACAATATGGCAGAAGAGGGAAGCCAAAATCCTCACAAAAACTATGATATTCAAAAATTTACTCCCATAGAAATTCGACTGGTGTTAAAACATGTTTTAATATCAGAATTGAGTGCTTCAAGACTTCCCTACTAAGATTTCTTATCGTATTGAATGGAAATTCTGCTTATGTCAAAATTTGTCAACAAAAATAACTGTGTATGCGTCAATTCTAGTAAGGTAAATTCCTTACAGCCAAGTTTCTCAAGTATGTACCATTAAATCGGTGTCAGCTTTGTTAAAGTCGACAGTGATACCAGTCTATCTTGAACTTTGCAACAGTAGATGCAAGTAAATGGGAGATATAATCCCTATACATGCATTGTATCTTGAAAAGGCTAGAAACAAATTGAAATGTTCATGTTTTTGCAAGGATTACATAGGAATTTTAGAGGGTAAAGGTTTGGGATTTTTACCTTGGCCTTGAAAATGTGACACCCAACAAAGGCACATTACTGACATATAACCAACCCTTTAAACTAAATTCCACATTTTAGAGTGCTGAAGAAAATAGGTTTTGGAAAACAAGCAATTTCTCTTTTTCTCAGAATGTTTTCTGCTATAATTTGACACTTTCCATTCAACTTTGGTACACTGTATTGTTCTATGCAACCTCTATGCAACCTCTTTAATTTTGACCCAGCCCGAAATTTTGTTGTCTAGTAACATGAACATTGTATCATGAATTGCATAGAATGAAATAAGTTATTTTTCTTGGTTATATGGTTAGAAAACATTGTGGGTAATGAAGAAATTGCTTGTGACAAGCAATTTCTTCATTTTGCACAATGTTTCCCTAAGCTCTTTTCTTGAGGATCATAAAAAAGTGTGATTGTTTGGTAATGCACTTTCTGTAAACAACCCATATCATATCACATTCCTTACCTGCGAGTACGCAGTATTAGGCCTAGTTTTTGCTGAATATTTAGATGATGATGACAAAGGCCTACTTATACATGTCCTCGGCCTATACCCACTTCCTGTGTACACAGATACTCGTGAACTGCCCGTATTAGGCCGAGATTTTAGTCCGATTTCTATCTCATGAGCCAGCACTGACTCTATTCCAAGTTCATACATATTTCTATTGAGCACTTTTGACAAAGTTGTAGCACATTCTTACAAGCTAATAACTAATGAATAAACAATTAGCACTCTTCTTGAGAAACAATCTATAAGAAAAACAATTTGGGAAACATTTTTCTTCAAGAAATCTCTTCCTACCCAGAATGTTGAAAATAAATACAATTTCACACACTTTGGAAGGCCATCTGCAACTTCTTTAAATTAAGACCAGTCTAAAATTTTGCCAACTGGTAATGGGTCAAAACAGCTTCAAATAGTAAGGCACATTGTCAAAAAACTTTCTTCCCAAGCTTTACTCTTGAGGGGTTGTAAAAAAGTGGGATTGTGTGGGAACTAGTTAAAGCATAATACTTAATTCCCAATTTGATTTTAAGGCTCCCCCCCCCCCCAGAAAAAAAAATTGGCTGAAATACAGAACTAATACAGAACTCAATATCTAAAATCCAAAAACTAATAAAGACAAGATTTTATTAATTCCTACAATCAATTTTAAAGCACTTTGGTTATAGTTCACAATGTTGATATATACACATACTGTTTGCCAACACTTTATATTACATATACACATTTTAAAGCCAATAATTTCTTTTAACATCATAAAAAGTATTTAATCCATAATTTGGCTTTGTTATATAATAAATCTATAATACAGCTTAATTTTCTTAGATGATAAATGTGATTTTAACTATTATAATGAGAAATCAAAGTGCATGAAAAAATTGGGAAGAAATAACTCTATCATGGTGAGGTCCAAATCTTTTAAAATAGTAAAGGGTGGTTCTATTAAATTAAGTTGATACTGCTCTTTAGATTTTTCCGATAGTTGAAAATATATAAATAAATAATGTTAATGCTCATACCCTTGATAACTTAATACACAGCTGATCTCTATATATCAATTAACCCTTTCCCACACAAGAAAAAATTAGGCCGGTCCACATTCAAATAAGTTGTAGACGACAATTTATAGGTAATGAAATTTTAGAATTTTTTGTATAATGGGTTAGAAAACATCGTGGATAATGAAGAAATTACTATAAAAAAAAGCAATTTCTTCATTTTCCACAATGTTTCTTGAAGTGCTTTTAACCATGGGGTTCAAAAAGGGTCATGGTGTGGGTTGTGGTTAAATCTATTCCCATACAATTCCACTTTTTACAACCCTCTGGAGAGAAAAAAAAAAGAAAGTATTGTGAAAAATGAAGAAACTACTTGTATCCATGTTTTCTACCCTTAAAAACAAAATAAAACAAAAATTAAATAAATCAACTAACAATTATTGTCTGAATTTTAAGCTCTTTGAATTTGGACCAGTCTAAAATTTTGTTGTGAGGTCGTTGGTTAAAGGCCTGTATCTTTTCACAGGACCATGTTCACATCAATCATTTGAATTATTAGCCAAACAAGGCTTTCAATCAATTCATGAGTCAACCAATGAAACCATTCATCTAGTCTGGAAGTTAACTTTAAACTTCAACCAATTATGTGAACAATTAACAATTTTGTTGGTTTGATGACTTAATTGTCATAACTACAGCTTATTCAAGCTACTGGCGATAATTTTTGCAAAATAATGCCACTTAAAACGATGCCTGTTAGAGTCAATGGGGTACATGGGAGGAGAAAGTTATTAGTTAATTGTATAAAGAAGGTCAAAAACTGAAGATAAACAAGAATGGTGCTTGCAGATACCTGAAGCTCTGCTGTTTGGTGCTTCATAGTGGATGAAAAATCTAGGTGGAAAAGGGGGAGGGCTAATTCTCACAAAAATATATTTCTAGTTAACTCCCTTGTTGCCCTTATGAAAGTAAAGATGTATTCCAAGTTTCAGGTAAATACCTCTAATATCATCAAATACGTCACAGACTGTCAAAGATTTTGCAAAACGACCATGAAAGAAACAGTGGCATGGTTATGACAATACCTTGATAATTATTTTCTGGAAAACCCCAATGAATTCAGTAGTTGAATGCTAGATTGTGTACAAAATTTGCTTCATCATTTTTGTTAAATTGCCAATACACTTGCGACTAAATAAGGATATGCCATTATTATCTTATAATACCTTTATAATTGAATCATAATCCTTTACAATCACAAAGAGCCAGTATAACACTTCAGGCCAGCATAAAGTATAAATGCTACCTCAGTCAACAAAATTTATCTTAACCCCTGTCATATTTATTAAAATCTTATTTGAAAATGCACTCTCTAAATAGACTAACTATACCCAAAATAATAATGAAAAATAAACTCATAAATCTAAAATCTATTTATCTGGTTTATCCCAGAATTTAATCCATTTCTTTTCATTCATCTTCTTGATCCAATCATATTGCTTAACCCTTGTCATGCTGAATGAAAATCCTACTGAGAATTTGTTGAAAATCAAAGGACTCACAAAACTGGAAAGTGTTAATTAGGATCAATACTTGTTTTAATAATTGATTATTTAAGCAACTCCTGCTTAAAGGGGACAAACAGGAGGTGTGGACCAAGATCAGACTGCATTTATGTGCAGGCTGATATTTGTCTATTCCTCCCACAAAACAGGGATATTCTGGGTTCAGCATGACAAGGGTTAACCTTGTAATGTCTTCTATCAACCATGCTGTATTGTATGTATGTATGTATGTATGTATGTTTTCATGTATGTGTGTATGTATATATGTATGTATTTTGTATTTATGTATGTATATTATGTATGTATGTGTATGTATGTATGTATGTATGTATGTATATATGTATGTATGTCTATGAATACCTCTGATTTGTAGAAGACCGTTCAGTGGGGCATCGAATATCAGCTCTAATTTCCTAAATCAATTTGTCGTAAATAGTTTATGTGAGACTGCGCGTTGCCTTTCCACCCATTTCCCATGAACGCCAAATAAAGGCTCAGATAATCATGTGCATCCACACCGTCATCCTCATTAGTGAGGGCATATCGAGATCATCTTTTCCTCTAATATTTTAGATATCTTTTAGAAAAGTAGAACGTTCGACGCTATTGGTACGATAAGATGCCGCACCGTGTGACGAGAGCCCTCACTATTCGCTTTGTAGATAGCTAATGATTTAAGTTCCTTTAGAAAACCAGCAGTTCTATTCAAGCTACTCAACATTACATCATGGGCCACGAAGAAACTATCTTGTACCATGGGGTGAATTGAGGGCAAGTTTGTATAAATGAACATAGAAAATTCATTTACAGCTACTTCGGGAAATTTCTGGTTGGAAGTGACTGATATGAAAATAGCCGAACTATTTTAAAGAAAGACATTTCCCGCCTTTTTAATACGATTCAATATACAAGAATAGTTTAATGAGAAATAGCCAGAAAACAGGGATTGGTCATAGATGAAGAAAGAAAATCCATTTACAATTACTTTCTTCATGAAATTTCTGGTTGGAAGTGACTGGTAAGAAAATAGCTTAAATATTTTCTTTGAACGAGCACACTTTAAAGAAAAACATTTCCGATTTTTTTCTTTTCCTTTTTTTTATATTAATATTTTTTAATAGGATTCAATAACAAAGGTAAATTAATGAGAAATTGCCAGAAAACATAGATTGGTCTATCGCATAAATCAGTTTTTGAGAAAATGCATTTAGTTTTCTTCATGTTGGTCGAAGAGGATAGGTGCTAGCTACAAACTAGCCTGTCTTTCAGGCTGTCAGTAAGTGCTTAGGTTTGAAAGTAACTAAGATACATCAATCATGCAAATACATCTCATTCCTTTAAATTACCCCCCTTACGTCTCACAAACTGATCAGCAAAACAGAAAAAGATAACAGCTAGAGAAGAAACTTTTCAACTAAAATATAAGTATCAGTGAGACGGGGAGCGGGTCTAGCTACAATCCTTCACCATCATTTCTATGTATTGACTTTTCCCAAAATAAATGCTAACACTTTCTTATAAATCCTTTGTTGTCACTTCCATTTGATAAATCACTTAAGATGGTAAGACAAAGTATTGTAATTGTCATTTTATTTAAATTTATTACGCTTTGTTATGTATTACATGTTATTGTACTAATTTGTACAGTTGTTTGTCTGCAGATCAATTCTAAAGTGTTAAGAACGCAATAAAGGTGGAACAAATGTGGAACACTTAAATCCGATTTGCCATCTGTGACGACACGGCTAAAAAATGTTATTTTCTGATTATGTACATCTATTACATGTGCAAAGATATATATATATATATATATATATATATATATATATATATAGAGAGAGAGAGAGAGAGAGAGAGAGAGAGAGAGAGTATTTGTAACATTTATTTAAGTGGTATGTTGTATTTCTATAATGAATATATAATTCAATGGCAAGTATCTTGATTTTTCTGTTAAGACCCCTCTCTCTCTCCCTCTCTCTCTCTCTCTCCCTCTCACAAAAGGATTATCTCTGTAAAATTTAGTTGAAATCCATCAACAGGTTTCTGAAAAGATTTTTGAAGGTTTCACTATATAACAAGTCTACTTTTTGTTACATACTACTGATCATAGTTTTTGTAAAATGAAGCCGTTTAAAGTCGAAGCGGGACTTCCTGTCGGAGTCAATGGGCGGCGCTTACGAATTAAGTGGATGGATCTAGCAATTGGTCAATTTGAAACAAAATCATACTGTTGTCTCCAAATGATGATCAATATGAGTGACGTACTACTTTCAGTTTTAATACCAATTTTATCAACATGAAAATTAAGCGTTTGGTCCCCACGCTTAATGTCTAATTGTTATTCAGGCAAAGATCCATGTGATAAGTTCACAAAATTGTAGTGGTTCAAATTGAAAGAGGTTGCAGACCACATTTTGGTGAAATTTATAGAATATTTGCATTTGGAGAATGAAAAATGTATGTGACAATCAAATTCTTCTTTTTACCAAATGTTTTCCAAAGTTTTCTCAAATTTTGTTCTTGAGAGGCATCAAAAATCAGGTGCCCCGACTGTGTGGGAATGGGTTAATTAATAAACAAAATAATTTGATACATTTTGATTAAAGGTTATCAATAAGTCATAGAAATATAATGAAGTCTTAGAGCCTCAGGTACCTATCAAATCATTCAGTTTGAGATTATAAAAGTTTTACTTGGACCTTCAGCTAACTAGCTCTATTAAGCCACTACCAGACAGCAAAACTCTAGACTTGTCCAAATTGAAAGGAGTTGCAGAAAACAATTTAAAGCTTATGAAATTTTAGATTTTTCTCCTTTGGATAAGAAAACATTGAAGGTTATGGAAAAAATTGCTTGTAACAAGCAATTTCTTCATTTTCCACAATGTTTTCCAAAGCTTTTTTTCTTGAGGGGTGTCAAAGTGTCATTGTAATGGGTTAAGTCATATCAAAACAACAAAATTTCAGACAGGTTAAAAATAATAGATGTTTCAATCAACAATTCAATGAAAATCTCTTGTCGTCTTAGAAAACAGTATGAGGGAAAAAAGGCTTGTTACTAAGCAAGAAAGTTCTTCATTTGTCACATTTCTTGCTCTACACTTTTCTTAAGGGTTGTAAAAAATCAGGTCTGTGTGGGAATGTGTTAATCTAGAATCTGTTAGAGTGAATAAAATCCAAGTGAAAATGTTATTTTAATTATCTTAAATTTCCACTTAACCTAATACCATACAAGTCCAAATTTTAGAGTTCAAACCTTTTAAAGAAATAAAAGCTTTCTTGAACCAGAGTGTTAAAGAGAATAAGAACAAAATGCTGTTAAGTAAAGTTCAAGTTTTTGTACAACAATTTATCACTTATTTGTCTCAGTGTCCTTTAGTTCTAAATGTTAATCATTTCCTGATTGCTTGAAATGAGTTTGACAAATATTCAATTATCATTACAGTCAAGCATTTTTGTCTAAGCAACGGTTACAATGTTTATTTTCTACACAAATGACTTGCTTTTTAAAGTTCCTGAAGATTAGCCTTTGTCATGCTGAACCCAGAATATTCCTATATTAGTGGGAGGTATAGACAAAGATCAGATTGCACAATGCACATATGTGCAGTCTAATTTTAGTCTACACCACCTATTTTTCTAATTTAGCCAGAGTTGTTCATGAAATCAATTTTCGAAGAAATATTGACCAACAACTTAATCTTTCTATCCTTTTAATTCTTTGATTTTGAAATATTTCTGAGAATAGATTTTATTCAGCATGACAAGGCTTAACTCTTATCATGCTGTATAAATTACTTTACTGAATTGCTGCCAAATCAAAGGGCTGAAAGCACTGATAGAACTTGTTCAAAATTAAATATTTCTTTTAGAAATCAACTTCATAAGCAACTCTGGCAGGAAAAGTACAAGCAGGAGGTATAGACTAAGATCAGACAGCACATAAGTGCAGTCTGATCTTAGTCTACACCTCCTGCCAATACCGGAATATTCTGGGTTCAGCATGACAAGGGTTAAGAATGGAAACTAATGCTATCTCAGTTGAACTACCTTAACAGAGATCAGTAAGCGTGGTTAGCAATTTATCAACTGTAGTGAATTCAGATAACAAGAGGGCCAGTGGCCCTGGCGCTCACCTGAGAGAAGGCTTTTTTTCTTCAAGGCCTAATACTAACTTGGTCGGGAGAAGACCTCCTGTAAACCTTGTCATGCTGAACCCGGAATATTCCTGCTTTTGCAGGAGGTTTAGACAAAGATCAGCCTGATCAGATGTGAAGTCTGGTCTTGGTCTACACCACCTGTTTGTCCTTTTGAAGTCAGAATTGTACATCAGATCAATCTCCAAACAAAGTATTGACACAGACAAGCAGACCTGCAGTGCTATCAGCCTTTTGAACTAGGACTATATTCAGCATGATTAGGGTTAAAATTGAACTAAAACCAACTTATAATGCAATGCCAACCAATGCTTTCAACAGATTTCAAATCTTGTAAATTTCTGCAAAATTTGGTTAAAATTTGGCCAAAAAGTTTTGAAAGATTTGCCTTCTTTATTTTCTATTAAAGCCCAATCACACTGTGGATTTGAAACTTAAGCAATTTTGACGGAGGTAAATGCAATGTTGCTTCATACAAAATATCAAGACTCTACGCCTTCTTGGTAAGAAGGAGATAAGTTTAAAGATTTTATTAAAATTTCAGGATTGTTACCATGGCAACCATAGTTTTAAACCAATTTAGATTCTTTTAGCAATTTTTGATGGGCACCAACTAAAGGATATTTCTGCCAAATTTGGCTGAAATTGGCCCAGTCGTTTGGGAGGAGATGCCGTTTTAAAATTGTTGACACATGAAGCATGCCGGACTCTGAACAGAGGATGATCAAAATACCTCACTATGAGCATTTCATGCTCAAGTAAGCTAAAAATCAAAAGCTTTTATTGTCTCAATAAAAGGCTAAGCCTTGTCTGGTAAAGGGTTAAGAAATTCTACATACCCGTCTGTAAGGTGATACATTTGAATTGTACACCTGTTTGATCTGTATAAAACAAGAATTTTTCTTGAAATGAAAAAGGCATATATCCAACGTCAAAGTGGGCCTGTATTCACAATAAGGGACCCTTTAGCCCCTTTTGTGATATTTGTTTGTTTGAATGGGGTTTAAGGCCACTTTTTACAATTTTTCAGTAATAATTTGACGGCTGGAGTACCTAAAAATGGATTCCTGGTATATCTCACACCAGTACCACCATTACTTCCTTTCCTAGCCTCCAGTTGCTATCCCACTTAGGTTTACGATTATCCACCCATTTGTGAGAGACAAATGTAGGAAAAGATATGTGCCACCTCCGGGATTGAAACCATGACACCCCATGATTGAAGAGTGGGAATCTGATGTGCTACGATTTAAACTATGACAGCAGCCTCCTTTTGCTGTGACAAGAGAATAAAATCAAAGGACTGAAAGTCCTGAGAGCGGTTTTGCTGGTTTATCAGTAATCGCGCTCAATAATTCGAGCATATTTCATCAATATGAGTGAGTAAATCAAACACATAAGTAGGAGGAGTAGCTGGAGTCTCGATAAGGATGCAATGGATGTATTGGTGTGTGAACTACCAGGAATCCATGGTTAGGAGCTTCAGCCGCCCCGATATAACTGAAATACTACCAAAAGTTGCGTTAAAGCCTATTCAATCAATCATGACCCATTACTGTTTACCGAAATCACTATTTTGAATTAATTGCAACGTTGTCTTCTTAAGTGCGTGAAAATTTGTGGTTGGGTGGTAAAAGGTTAAATGATAACAGGTCAAGAAATCAAAGCTAACATTCAATTCTTTTAACGTTGAGCATATTATTATCACAATTGAAGTAGTTACGTTTCAAAGATTTAGTTGAATTCAAGAGTCTAAAGGGTGTTTTATTTGATGGGGTTAATAGGCGCTTCAATCGCCTCTATAACAGGGTTGTAACGTGTTACATATACTGTGTATATGGGATGTAAATTTGCCCAGCCCTGCCAGGTCAAATCACTAACCGACAGTTTACATGTATTCGCCTACTCCGTCAACCACTGACCTAGATTCTATCTTGAAAAGCGAGGAAATTATTTCTCTCATTTTGACATTTCATTAGACAATTTACCAAGGATATATTAAGTTTTAATCCGTTTTCCTGGATATTCATGACTAAAAGGAGGCTGTTGGCATTCAATAAGCAAGTTATTTTCTTCATCAGCAATGAAACAAGATGGAGGTGATCACATAGACTTTCACTTCACGTTTATGAGTATGCGTGGAAATGAGCGGGAGTGTGTGAGAACTTGTTTCCGGTTGATCGATATGAAATACCGGTTTTTCCTAAAAAAAATGCTAAAAAAGTATAATAAGAACTAATTCACTAAATGTGATAATAATCCCCGTCATCAACATGTCAAAACAATCTTTGAAACAGAAAGCAGTATAGTTCAGTACATAAGATTTGATTTCAACCCATTACCACTAAATCCCGTATTTTAACACACTTAACAAAAATGGAGCTGTCAGTGGACAGCGAGGCTCAACACTTCTGAGTGATGGATAGGAACAGCAATTCCATGTCTACATTTGAGCAGAAATCCACTAAATTAATATCAGAATAATGAGTCATGACTCTTAATGCATGTCTGAAGTTTCAGTTTGTCTCAGAGCAATCGGAAAAGAGATTAGAGATTTGCAAGTAAAACTTTAACCCGTTCCCACATGATAAGATTTTAGACCAGTCCAAATTCAAAAGAGTTGTCAACAACAATTTTAAGTTGATGTAATCTTTAAAATCTTTGGTGTTTTTAAGTAGAAAACATTGTAACAAGCAATTTCTTCATTATTCACATTGTTTTCCTAGGCATTTCATATTGAAGGGCATTTCAAGTCATCATTGTGTGGGAATGGGTAAACTAAGAATTTCTCAGTTGAAAAATGGACCATAACTCCACTGTGAAACAGATCTTGTCTAAGAGATGATATTATGATAAAAAATGAATGTGAAAAGTTTCGGAGTAATAGGATTAGCATAAACAGGGATATGAGGCTTGCACATAAACCTTTAATGAAAGCATTATGCTAATGCCTGGGTGACCGGAATAGCCCGCCTATTCTTCAAATAATCGAGCTAAAAAGGATATATGTACAAACAGAGATATGATAGATGCATAATTGCAGTACCTGCAAGACTGTAGGAGAAAAGCTCCAGGCAAAGAATGTGTCTACAGACAGGCAGATGGACAGAAAACAATTTAGTTTGACAGCTGTGGCCATTCAGTTTTTTTCCCCTCCACTGCCTTCTGGCATGGGGAATAAATATGAAGTTTGATTAACCCTTTCCTGTATGCTGAAATCTTAGTCTAGGAAGAACAAACAAATATCCATCCTAGTTTATGCATTCCCACACAATCCTGCCTTTTTACACACACAAAGAAAATAGTTTGTGGAAAATGCAATATCTGCATTTTCCACATTCTTTTCTACCAAGACAGAGAAAGATTTTAAAATTTTCAACAACTTAAAATTGTAGTCTGCAACTTCTTTCAATTTGGATCAGTATAAGGTTTTGTTGTGTGGGAATGTGTTACACTGCACAACTTATCAGGAATGAATCTTCGGGTTTGACAGATTTACTGAAAGCAAAAAACCCATTCTACCTCTCTGAATAATCATTTTGAAAATCCTAGTCTGATTAACCTCTGCTGGATATAATCTCTTTTTACTTATCTAACTGAAGGAGTTCCTGGATGGTCCCAATATGTATGATGCCATGCATACAATATCTAAAAGGAAGTTTGATCATTTTATTTTCTATGTCTAAGGGACACAAATCTGTCACACATACAATATTTAGTGGGAAGTATAATTAAGGAATCTCTATGTCTAAGGGACACAACTCTGTCAATCAATTACTGTAACTCACCATATTTGCATCCCCTTTACCCTGTGAGTGACGCATGAAAGGTCTCATGTTGGATGCTGGGGTAGGGGCCGGGGCATAGGCACTGTTACTGTCCCTCAAAGGAGACAAGGTCCTCTGGGGTCGTAGGGGTCTCGTGACCTTTGTTGAATATCTATCCTTAGGCTCCCTAAAATAAATAGCAAATGTACATTTCTTCTCTATTTTACCAATTACCAGGCAACAAAACTTTAGAATGGTCCAAAATCAAAGATGTTGCAGACAACAATTTTAAGTTTATGATATTTTATTTTTTTTTGTCTTTTGGGGTAGAAAACATTATAGATGATAAAGAAATTGCTTGTAACAAGCAATTTCTTCATTTTCCACCATGTTTTCAAGAGCTCTTTTCTTTGGAGGCTTCAAAAAGTGTCATTGTGTTAGAATCTGGTTATCTTTAATGAAAGAAGTTGAAAGAAATTGTAGATAGTGCAGTACAGGAAATCAACCCTTTCCCATTGTGACGCCTTGTTTTCCAATAGAACCCTCCTATAATCAATAGGGTACATCCTCATGACCTAACAATTATTCAGAGCAAGTTTCATGAAGATTGGGTCAAGACTGTGACCTTTAGAGTGTAAACAAAGAAATTGTTGATGCCATACAACGCACAACAGACAACAATCATTCAACGATCACAAAAGCTCCCCAAATTTGGTAGGACTGATGCTATATCTCATTAATGCAAGTATAAATATAGACTTGTGATAGTGACAACCATGTATCACTCACTGCAAATGGGCTTGACAAAAATGATAGGTTTGTACACAACATGATATGATAATTACCTTCCCCTGTAAGAGAACATGGGTTTGATCAGAAAGATTCCTGACTCCTGTTCTATTCCGTCTAGAGTTTCCATCAACATGTTAGCCAGTCTCATTCTCTCCATCCCCATCTCATCCATACGATCTGCCCATCTCTTAGCTCTCTGATATATAGAATATGTTTAGTTGTAATTAAACCTTATATAAACCAGTTTGTTTGTTTGAATTGGGTTTAATGCCATTTTTAGTCATATTGCAAGGGTTGGAGCATCTAACCATGGATTCCTAGTATTTCTCAGACCTATACTACCAAAACATTCTTTCCAAGCCTCCAGCATAGGTGTATGATTATCCAATCATTGGTGGGAGACAAATAGGGGGAAAGGATATTTGCTATAACAAGGATTGAACCCTGAAACCCTTAATTGAGAGACTGATGCACTACCAACTGTGCTATAGCCTATTCATAGACTATCAAATCACTGTACGTTACTTACTGTTTTGGGCTGATTGTAACCTTCTGACAGATCACAGTTGTCAATTTACCCTTGTCATGCTGAAAAAAATCCTTTTTTAAAACAGCATGAAAATCAAAGGGCTGAGAGCACAGAAAGTACTATTTCTAGTTCTATATCTATTTTGAAAATTACTTTTCTTAACCCATTACCAGATGGATAAAATTTAGACTGGCCCAAATTGAAAGAAGTTGCAGACGACAATTTTAAAGTTCTGAAATTTTGGATTTTTTCAACTTTCTGGGTTGAAAACATTGTGAAAAATGAAGAAATTGCTTGTAACAAGCAAATTTCTTCATTTTACAAAATGTTTTCCAAAGCTTTTTTCCTTGGGGGCGTCTAAAAGCGTCACTGAGTAGGAATGGGTTAAACAACACTGACTTAAAAGGGACAAGCAGATCGTGCAGACAAAGATCAGACTGCATTAAACAACACTGACTTAAAAGGGACAAGCAGATGGTGCAGACAAAGATCAGACTGCATTTAAGTGCAGGCTGATCTTTGTCTATACCTCCTTCAAAATCAGGAATATTCTGGGTTCAGCATGACGAGGGTTAAAGAATCAATCGATCAGGTAAATTATGCTTTTAGACCCTAAGTCAACTTTGAATTTTAACATTGGCTGTAATTTATGTTAAGCATCTTTTATTTGGTTTGGCAACTTAAATATTGTAAGTACAGTTTATTCAAGCTGTAAGTACAACAATAATTTTCACAAACCAGCCAATTTGCATGCTATTTGCCACAAATTTTGTAAAAATGATGCTGTTTAGTAAGGAAGTGGAACATCCTACTTGAGCTCAATGGGGTGGCCATAGATTCTTTAACGACAAAATCTAAGACGGGCCCAAATTGAAAGGATTTGAGAACAACAATTTGAAGTGCATTAAATTTTGGATTTTTCGACTTTCTGGGTAGAAAAGATTTTGGAAAATGAACAATTTCTTCATTTCACACAATGTTTTCCAAATTTTTATACTTGAGGGGTTTTCAAAGGTGTCATTGTGTGGGAATTGGTTAATTTCAGTCATTTTGCTCTTCTAAACATTAGGTATGAAGGCAAACTTCTAGGTGAAGAAAGGGGCATAACTGGATGACGACAATGCTGACAACATTTCAGCTTGAGCAATACCTTGGGTTTTCTCTAAAACAGCCAAGTAAATCATGCCATCAAGATTGACATGATACACATTTATCAGAAAACCTTCTTTTAAATCTCTGAAAGATGTGGCAGGGGGGTTTCCTCTAAAATAAAATGACCATGTTATTGGTGAATGAATGTAAATTTCACTAATATAATGTGTTTATATAGCTGCACCTTGAAAGAAAGGAGCATGAAAAGTCCGGATATTTTCTGACCATCCCACGTAAAAATAACATCAAAATCAATTCTTACTTGATTCTGTAAAGCTTCCATTTTATCCAGAATTTCAAACACATTCTCGTTTAGACTCTTACTCTTCTGAACATTCTCTGCAAAAAATTAACAAATTTCAATTAACCCATAACCATATAATTTCATTGTCAGTTTCGTCTATCAAAAACGAGCATTCTGATTGGTCGAAAAATTTAATTCATACCTCCATGAACAAAATTTTGAGCACACAGCCATTTTGTATGCTTCCGCATAAAATAGTTCCATACAAAAAGGTATCAAAATTTGTACAGCTTTTGGTTTTTTCACTCGATGCTATTAAATTATAAGAGCTGAAGAGAATGCTTTTTGTTTTCATGGAGGTATGAACCGAAAAAACTAATCACACAATATATGAATCCGCTTTGTGTATTCATACAGTGTGATTAGTTTTTTCGGTTCATACCTCCATGAAAACAAAAAATATTCTCTTCATCTCTTAAACAATCTAGCCTTTTTACCCAAAATAAGAGATGTAGAAAGCTGTATTACCAACACAGCAGCTATTACACCTAACAATGGCACCTTTTCATATCACAAATAGTATAATTCTACAATATCAAATCTGAGGCAGCATTCAGACTAAATCTTGTGATTAGGATTCAAAGCTGGGCTCATACAAGCTGAGCTGGGCACAACAAGACTAGAATAAAAGGATAAGAAAAACAATGATTTCAAAGTTTTCCTCTTTCACATTTTTTGAAATATAAGACTCTTCAAACTTGAAATAAATCAGATACAACAATGAAAATTGATAACAATTTGAAAACTAGAGGCACTTGAGCACCTGTATCATTCCACAGGCCTGAATATACAATGTATTTATTATGACAAGAGCAACGCCTTCTGCTAATGGGTGCTGGATAGTGGACAAAATGCATCTAGAGTTATCCCCCTTGATAGTATAGGTTGCTCTTTTGGTAGCGAAAAAGTGTGCTAAGTTTAAAGTGAATGCCTTTAGTAGAACTAGAGATATCACAAAGTTTTTGCACAATGATGACAACAACAACCACACCAAGGCTATTGCAATACCTCTGGTTTTCTACGAAAACAGCCATGTTAAAAATGGTATTTTCAGGATTTCACTATAAGCTGAATCGTATTTCCCATATCTGGCAAATAAATCTGGTCACTAAAATCTTAGAAATAGTTCTGGAGAAGCATTTCAAACTTTTCACTGTTTTACAAAGTTGAATTATGTAAAATTCAGTTACTAATTAAGATAAAAAGGTATTCACAAAATTCTCACTGTAAACCAAATATGGATATAGCCATGATAATACAAGCCATGTTTTTCAGCCTATCAAATTTATATGAAGGAATCTGACAAAGAGTAACCTGAGGATACATCCTGCAATATTTGGTTGAAATCCCTCAACAGGTTTCCTGAGAAGAAGATTTTCAAAATACATTCCTTATATGGAAATTAGTTCTCCCCACCAACAAGCCATGATTTTCATCCAATCAAATTCATTGAAGAAATCTGATGTAAGCAATTCTAAGAGGTCAATGTACTGATGCTTCAAGCCAAATATCAAGGCTCTATGCCTGCATGGTCAGGAGGAGATAATTTCTAAATATTATTTCAAAATTTCAGTTTTGTTACCTTGGCAACCAGAGTTTTTAACAGATTTCTATTCTTTTAGCAATTTTTGGGAGGAGATGTAATTTTAAGATTGTTGACACACGCCAGATGAGGCACGCCAGACAGAGGACGATCAAAATACCTCACAGGTTTCCTGAGAAGAAGATTTTCAAAATATATTCCTTATATGGAAATTAGTTCTCCCCACCAACAAGCCATGATTTTCATCCAATCAAATTCATTGAAGAAATCTGACAAGGTGCTCATGGTGAGCTAAAAAGAAATTGCTTTTTACAAGCAATTTTGTCTTCTTTTACAATATTTCATTAAGTTTATAATCACATGGCGTAAAAAAGGGGGACTTTACAGGAAAGGGTTAAATAACAGTACTTTACCTTCAATTTCTTTCATTCGACAGTGATGTACATATTTACGAACAAGATGACCAAGTCTCTGTGCAGGGAGGTTTACGTAGTCATCCATCTGTACAATAGCTTCCTGAAATCCGTATGAACTTGCTTGTTGAAATATTGTACTATTGTTTCAATAAGGATCTCAAAAGTGACCTTAAAATTTAACCTTGATGTCTTGGCATGACGTAAAGATAAAGATCAGCCTGAGTATATGTACATTCTAATCTCAGTCTATACAACCCTTTGGTCATTTTTATCCAATTCCAATACAATCCCTCCTTATAATAATCATGCCCCTCAAGAAAAGAGCTTTTGGAAAACATTGTGGGAAATGAAGAAATTGCTTGTATCAAGCAATTTCTTCATTATCCACAATGTTTTCTATCCAAAAATTGAGATTCCATCAACTTGAAATTGTCGGATGCAGCTTCTTTGGACCAGTCTAAGATTTTGCAGTGTTGAAATTGGTTAAATCAAGGTTTATCATAAAATAAATAATCAATTCTGACACACAATCTTCCTTCCCAGTGCTTTCAGAACTTTGATTTTAACACATTCCCTAAATTTATTTTAGACTGATCCAAACTCAAAGAAGTTATAGATGATAATTTTTATTTGATGAAATTTTAAAATTCTTCATCTTTGGGTAAAAACGTTGTGGAGAGTGAAGAAATTGTAAAAAGCAATTTCTTCATTTTCTACGATGTTTTCCAAAGTTTTCATGTTGAGGGGTGTTTAAAAGGATCATTGTGTGGGAATGGGAGGAATATGATATTTATTGTTTTCAATGAGGTATAATGAACCCAAAAATGTTATCTTACTAATGTATGAATCTGCTTTTCTTATTCATAGTGCAATTAAGCTTTTACATTCATACCCCAATCCAAACAAAAAGATATTCTCTTCATTTCTTAAAAGTATCAACTATGCATACCCATGACCTTTACAAGTGATCTTTCCCTTGACCTCTACTTATGTGTATCAATGAAAGATACATCTACTTATGTATCAAATGTAAAATGGCATATCAAGTGTGTAAGACATGGATGGAAAAATATATTAATTGTATTCTCTTTACCTTGGACACTCTCACAGAAGAACAAAAAATCACAAAGGGGACATTTTAACTTGTATGTTTATTTCAAATGGGGTTTTACCTTGCTTTCAACAATCTTTCAGTTATATCGCTGTGGCTGGAGCACCTAACAATGGATTCCTGGTATTTCTCACACCAGTACCACCAACACATCCTTTCTTAGCCTCCAGCTGCTATCCAACCTAGGTCTACGATGGATGACCCATTGGTGGGAGACAAATAGTCGGAAAGGATGATTGCGGCCGTCAGTGATCGAACCCGGGACCAACTTGTTTGTAGACCAACACAATCCACCATTGTCATGTTGAACCTCAAATTCTTGTTGGACAGATATCAATGGTTCAGTACAAAACAGTTGTAACTGCCTATCAACATATAGGCAGTTACAACTGTTTCGCACTTAACCATCAATATGTGCAGTCTGATCATAGTCTACTCCAGCTGAATGATCCTTCAAGCCAAATTCTTTATAGAAATTGTTTTCAAAGGAATTATTGTCCCTCAATCATGCCATCTATGATCCAGTGCTTTCAGTCCATTGATTTTAATGCAATTTTGAGAAAGCTATTTATTCAGTATGACAAAGGTTAAGGGGAAAACCTTTTCTAAAATTCATTACTTACAATATTCTTTAATTAGATTGCCTTCTGCCATTTATTTCAATCTCAGAGTTTCTGAAATTTGGTCTGGATAAAGAAATGACACGCTGACCAACCATATATTTACTTGGATCTGGTAAAGAAATAATCGCTTACTAACCTTATATTTATTGGGATCCAACTTTTCCTCGTTCACAGCTTTCTTCATAATTTTGGCATTTCTCTCCGAGTCCAGTCTAGTAAACATGATGGCCGACTCTTGCTGTTGTTGTTGCTATAAAACATATAATGTAAATTGTTTTTGATTGATAAAACTGGGAAAAATATAAGGAACAATTACATTAACCCATTACCAGACGGCAAAATTTTAGACTGGCCCAAATTGCAGACAATAATTTGAGGTTTATGAAATTTTGGAATTTTTTTAACATTCTAGTTAGAAAACATTGTGGATAATGAAAGAATGGCTTTTAACATGCAATTTCTTCATTTCCCCCAATGTTTTCCCAATTATTTTCCTTGAAGGGGGCATCTAAAAGCCTCATTGTAAGGTAATGGGTTACACAATATCATATCCCGATACCTTCTCTCTTTTTAACCCCAGGAAAAAAAACTATAGACTAAGGCTTTTCGGATCCTAGAAAAAAATATATCAAGAAAGTGTAACTAAAGGTGTTTAGGTATGCAATTGCCAAAACCATATATGAATAAGATAATTAATCAAATAATTGACAAAGCATATATTTATCAGATTAATTAATTAAATAACTCACAAAAGCAAAAATTATGTATCGGATAATTTATTAAATAATCTGATACATAAGCAAATACTTATCAGATAATTGAATAATTGACAAAAGCATCTATGTAACAGATAATTTATTAATATTATAAGACTCTTACAGTTCCAACAGCAGTAGAAGCAGTCTCTGACACTCGTCTCCCTTGTTTTCCCAGGGTTGATAACTCTCGCTGTAATTGATTTATCGTATCTTGCATCTCCATCATGACTACCATATTGTGACGTTGCTGCTCTTCGTAACGCTTAGCATCCTCTGACATATGATTTTGTCTGCGGAAAAATGTTGTTTTTTAACCTTTGTCATGCTGAATAAAATTCTTTACCAAACTGCATTACAATCAAGTGGCACTGTAAGCATTACGTGCCAGTAATTTATCTTAACCCTTGTCATGCTGTATAAATTACCTTACTGACTTGCTGTCATATCAAAGGGCTGAAAGCACTGATAAAACTTGTTGTTCAAAAATCAATATTTGTTTTAGAAATCAACTTTATAAACAACTCCTGCAGGATAGGTACAAGCAGGAGGTATAGACTAAGATCAGCCTGCACATAAGTGCAGTCTGATCTTAGTCTACACCTCCTGCCAAAACCCGAATATTCCGGGTTGGGCATGACAAGGGTTAATGTAACTGACTCTACAGAAACAAGGATTTGGTGTAGACAAGTTAGACAGCCAATAATCTATGCAGGATGATTTGTGTCTATACCTCCTACCAAAAGCAGGAATATATTGGTTCAGCATTACAAGTGTTAAAACTAATCTTAGCATTTTAGACAAGGATTTTTCTCAATACTCATTAAGCTTTACATTGACTTTAGCCATAGCAGTAAACTTAACTCTTGTCATGCAGCGCCAGATTATTCTTTTTTTGGATGGTGGTGTAGACAAAGATCAGCCAGCACATATGTGCAGTCTAATCAGAGTCTACACCACCCTTCAATGTCAGTATTGTTTATAGCATTAGTTTTCAAGAGAAATAATGAAACATAATAGTTATTTAAAGTGGTTCCAGCCCTTTGATTTTGATACATTTCTGAGCAGGGTTCTATTCAGCATGACAAGGGTCAATATTCTTACTAAATCAACATAGTTATATTTAAGTTCTTTTTCTAAACATCTACCTTATTGAAAAGCCGAAATAATTTCCTTTTTTCCAAATAATAATCAGTTGTACTGAAAAGTGACCAGTCCTAAACTCATTAGAAGACAAAAAAAGTCAGACTCGTCAAATTCAAAGAAATTTACAAAACTATTTCAAAGTACAATTTAAATGATAAATAACTGTCATACATGGTCAAAATATTGTGAGAAATGGCAATTTCTCCTTCTTTTACATTTTTTTTTTTATTTCTGTTATGAAGAGTAACAAAATGTTAAAACACTCCTGCAAAGTTTCGCTTGAATTAACCAAATAACTGGGAGGCATCAAATATAATATTCTTTATATTGTGTTTGTCTAAAATTTCAAAATTATCCTAAATGAGGCAATCTAGAGTCAAACAAACAATATAAGAAAATTTACAAAAAGCTATTATTTCAAATAAGGAAAACATAAAAAAAGAAAGATTTGCAGAAACTGTAAATTTACACCTGAAAATAAAAGACCTGTTATACCATAGAGAACTAGTTTTGATCTTCTCGAAACTTATACATTAAAGTTGAGAAGAATGGCTTTTCTACTTTCAGACTCCCTTACCATGCCTACTGACTCCCCTTACCATGCCTACTGACTCCCTTACCATGCCTACTGACTCCCCTTACCATGGCCAATGACTCCCCTTACCATGCCTACTGACTCCCCTTACCATGCCCACTGACTTTCCTTACCATGCCTACTGACTCCCCTTACCATGCCTACTGACTCCTCTTACCATGCACACTTACTCCCCCTACCATGCCTACTGACTCCCTTACCATACCTACCGACTCCCCTTACCATGCCTACTGACTCCCCTTACCATGCCCACTGACTTTCCTTACCATGCCTACTGACTCCCCTTACCATGCCTACTGACTCCTCTTACCATGCACACTTACTCCTCCTACCATGCCTACTGACTCCCTTACCATGCCTACTGACTCCCCTTACCATGGCCAATGACTCCCCTTACCATGCCTACTGACTCCCTTACCATGCCTACTGACACCCTTACCATGCCTACTGACTCCTCTTACCATGCCTACTGACTCCCTTACCATGCCTACTGACTCCTCTTACCATGCAACCTGACTCCCTTACCATGCCTACTGACTCCCCTTACCATGCCCACTGACTCCCCATTCCATGCCCACTGACTCCTCTTACCATGCACACTTACTCCCCCTACCATGCCTACTGACTCCCTTACCATGCCTACTGACTCCCTTACCATGCCTACTGACTCCCCTACCATGCCTACTGACTCCCCTTACCATGCCTACTGATTCCTCTTACCATGCCTACTGACTCCCCTTACCATGCCTACTGACTCCCCTTACCATGCCCACTGACTTTCCTTACCATGCCTACTGACTCCCCTTACCATGCCTACTGACTCCCTTACCATGCCTACTGACTCCCTTACCATGCCTACTGACTCCCCTTACCATGCCCACTGACTTTCCTTACCATGCCTACTGAATCCCCGTTCCATGCCCACTGACTCCTCTTACCATGCACACTTACTCCCCCTACCATGCCTACTGACTCCCTTACCATGCCTACTGACTCCCCTTACCATGCCCACTGACTTTCCTTACCATGCCTACTGACTTTCCTTACCAAGCCCATTGACTCCCCTTACCATGTCCACTGACTCCCCGTTCCATGCCCACTGACTCCTCTTACCATGCACACTTACTCCCCCTACCATGCCTACTGACTCCCTTACCATGCCTACCGACTCCCTTACCATGCCCACTGACTCCCCTTACCATGCCCACTGACTTTCCTTAATATGCCCACTGACTCCCCTTACCATGCCCACTGACTCCCCGTTCCATGCCCACTGACTCCTCTTACCATGCACACTTACTCCCCCTACCATGCCTATTGACTCCCTTACCATGCCCACTGACTTTCCTTACCATGTCCACTGATTCCCCTTACCATGCCCACTGACTCCCCTTACCATGCCCACTGACTCCCCGTTCCATGCACACTTACTCCCCCTACCATGCTCACTGACTCCCCTTACCATGCCCTCTGACTTTCCTTACCATGCCCACTGACTCCCCTTACCATGCCCACTGACTCCTCTTACCATGCACACTGACTCCCCCTACCATGCCTACTGACTCCCTTACCATGCCTACTGACTCCCCTTACCATGGCCAATGACTCCTCTTACCATGCCTACTGACTCCCTTACCATGCCTACTGACACCCTTACCATGCCTACTGACTCCTCTTACCATGCCTACTGACTCCCTTACCATGCCTACTGACTCCTCTTACCATGCAACCTGACTCCCTTACCATGCCTACTGACTCCCTTACCATGCCTACTGACTCCCTTACCATGCCTACTGACTCCCTTACCATGCCTACTGACTCCCTTACCATGCCTACTGACTCCCCTTACCATGCCCACTGACTCCCCTTACCATGCCCACTGACTCCCCGTTCCATGCCCACTGACTCCTCTTACCATGCACACTTACTCCCCCTACCATGCCTACTGACTCCCTTACCATGCCTACTGACTCCCTTACCATGCCTACTGACTCCCCTACCATGCCTACTGACTCCCCTTACCATGCCTACTGATTCCTCTTACCATGCCTACTGACTCCCCTTACCATGCCTACTGACTCCCCTTACCATGCCTACTGACTCCCCTTACCATGGCCAATGACTCCCCTTACCATGCCTTCTGACTCCCTTACCATGCCTACTGACTCCCCTTACCATGCCAACTGACTCCCTTACCATGCCTACTGACTCCCTTACCATGCCTACTGACTCCCTTACCATGCCCACTGACTTTCCTTACCATGCCTACTGACTCCCCTTACCATGCCTACTGACTCCCTTTACATGCCTACTGACTCCCCTTACCATGCCCACTGACTTTCCTTACCATGCCTACTGAATCCCCGTTCCATGCCCACTGACTCCTCTTACCATGCAAACTTACTCCCCCTACCATGCCTACTGACTCCCTTACCATGCCTACTGACTCCCCTTACCATGCCCACTGACTTTCCTTACCATGCCTACTGACTTTCCTTACCATGCCCATTGACTCCCCTTACCATGTCCACTGACTCCCCGTTCCATGCCCACTGACTCCTCTTACCATGCACACTTACTCCCCCTACCATGCCTACTGACTCCCTTACCATGCCTACCGACTCCCTTACCATGCCTACTGACTCCCCTTACCATGCCCACTGACTTTCCTTAATATGCCCACTGACTCCCCTTACCATGCCCACTGACTCCCCGTTCCATGCCCACTGACTCCTCTTACCATGCACACTTACTCCCCCTACCATGCCTATTGACTCCCTTACCATGCCCACTGACTTTCCTTACCATGTCCACTGATTCCCCTTACCATGCCCACTGACTCCCCTTACCATGCCCACTGACTCCCCTTACCATGCCCACTGACTCCCCTTACCATGCCCACTGACTCCCCGTTCCATGCACACTTACTCCCCCTACCATGCTCACTGACTCCCCTTACCATGCCCTCTGACTTTCCTTACCATGCCCACTGACTCCCCTTACCATGCCCACTGACTCCCCGTTCCATGCCCACTGACTCCCCTTACCATGCCCACTGACTCCTCTTACCATGCACACTGACTCCCCCTACCATGCCTACTGACTCCCTTACCATGCCTACTGACTTTCTTACCATGCCTACTGACTCCCCTTACCACGCCCACTGCCTTTCCTTACCATGCCCACTGACTCCCCTTACCATGCCCACTGACTCCCCGTTCCATGCCTACTGACTCCCTTACCATGCCTACTGACTCCCTTACCATGCCTACTGACTCCCTTACCATGCCCACTGACTTTCCTTACCATGCCCACTGACTCCCCCCGCCTACTGACTCCCTTACCATGCCTACTGACTCCCTTACCATGCCTACTGAATCCCCTTACCATGCCCACTGACTTTCCTTACCATGCCCACTGACTCCCCTTACCATGCCCACTGACTCCCCATTCCATGCCCACTGACTCCTCTTACCATGCACACTGACTCCCTCTACCATGCCTACTGACTCCCTTTCCATGCCTACTGACTCCCTTACCATGCCTACTGACTCCCCTTACCACGCCCACTGACTTTCCTTTCCACACCCATTTACTCTGCCTACCACACCTACTGACTCCCTGTACCATGCTTACTAACTCCCCTTACCACGCCAACTGACTCCCCTCACCATAACCACTGACTCCCCTTAATAAGCTGTATGATTTGTTCGGTTAATTGATTGTTTGATTGACAGCTGCCAATGGTCAATTGTCCTACTTGCATGTGACAGCATTTATTTTGTGAACCCCAGAGACCCCGAAGTAATTCATACAGTAATAAGATTCAGAATAGTACAAGGCAAACAAAGTGATCCAAAGTTTTCACACAAGATTTAGAAAGAAAGACTTTACAAAGTTTGAGAAAGCACCAGATATTTAAAATTCAACAATTCTTGACCTATTCAAACACAATATTTTAGACTGGTTCAAATTGAAAGAAGTTGCAGGCAACAATATTGAGTTGATGTAGTTTAATAATTTTTTCATTTCTTTGGTTCAAAGCATTGTGTATTACTAGCCCTGCCCACTCATCTCGGACAAGGTGGTTTGATTGTGATATCAGACAAATTAAACCTTGTCATGCTAAACCTAGCGTATTCCTGTTTTGACAGGAGGTAGAAACAGGAGGTAGAAACAAAGATCAGGCTGCACATAAGTGCAGTCTGAACTTAGTCTACATCACCTGTTTGTCCCTTTTGAATCGGGATGGTTTTAAAATTTAGTACTAGTACTTTCAATGCTTTCATCCCTTTTATTTTCATGCAATTTTGGAAAAGGAATTTATTCAGCATGACAAGGAGTAAACTTTCAAAATATGAGCGCATGCGTGTCATTTCCAACCATTACATATGTGCACCAAGTAAAGACTCTGATCAGCCTGTGCATCTACACAGTCTATTCAGAGTCTTTACTCTGCCCTTTGTAGATAGATACTGACCCAAAATTTCTTTAAACAATCAGCAAATATTCTAAATGCCCAAATGCAGTCCATATGTGCTCAATATCTGCAAGTCACGCACATGTGAAATCGTTGGATATGTCATGCATAGTCTCATATATTACAGTCAGGAACATTGAAATGTCATGCATAGGCTCATACATTACAGTCAGGAACATTGAAATGTCATGCATATGCTCATACATTACAGTCAGGATCATTGAAATGTCATGCATAGGCTCATATATTACAGTCAGGAACATTGAAATGTCATGCATAGGCTCATATATTACAGTCAGGAACATTGAAATGTCATGCATAGGCTCATATATTACAGTCAGGAACATTGAAATGTCATGCATATGCTCATACATTACAGTCAGGATCATTTAAATGTCATGCAAAGGCTCATATATTACAGTCAGGAACATGGAAATGTCATGCATATGCTCATATATTACAGTCAGGATCATTGAAATGTCATGCATTGGCTCATACATTACAGTCAGGATCATTGAAATGTCATGCATAGGCTCATATATTACAGTCAGGAACATTAAAATGTCATGCATAGGCTCATATATTACAGTCAGGAACATTGAAATGTCATGCATAGGCTCATATATTACAGTCAGGAACATTGAAATGTCATGCATAGGCTCATATATTACAGTCAGGAACATTGAAATGTCATGCAGAGGCTCATATATTACAGTCAGGAACATTGAAATGTCATGCATAGGCTCATATATTACAGTCAGGAACATTGAAATGTCATGCATAGGCTCATATATTACAGTCAGGAACATTGAATGAAATGAAAACCATTGGTAGGCTGCCGAAGCATCATAACAGCAGCTTGAATGAGTTGTAGTTATGTTTAACCCATTCACACATGAGAAAATTTTAGACTGGTCCAAATTGAAAGAAGCTGCAGACCATAATTTTAGGTAGATGAATTTCTAAAATTCTTTGTCTTTTGTGGTAGAAAAACATTGCGGACATTGGAGAAATTTTCCACAATTTTTTCCAAAGCTTTTTCTTGAGGGGCGTAAAAAGGAGGAATTGTGTGGGAATGAGTCAAGTTGACAACAAACAAAAATGTATTATATAAATTGCAAAGGTCAACATTTTATTGCCGGTCTAAATGACTAATTTGACTGGTTAATTGATTTTCATTGATAATGGTGATCTGTCAATTTTGGTCGCCGTCATAGCGTAGTTGGTAGCGCGTCGGACTGTCAATTTAGAGGTCCTGGGTTCGATCCCCGACGGCGGCACACATCCTTTCTGACTATTTGTCTCTCACCAATGGGTCAATAATCGTAAACCTCTGTGGGATAGCAGCTGGAGGCTAGGAAAGGATGTAATGGTACTACTGGTGTGAGAAATTCCATTGGTAGGTGCTCCAGCCGCTGCGATATAACTGAAAGATTGTTGAAAGTGGCATAAAACCCCATTCAAACAAACTGTCAATTTTAGATATATGCAATGTCAATTTTCACCAAACTGCAGAGTGGAAAACACACTGGAAAATAGACTGGAACATACTGGACCATAGACTAGAAGTGTTGTCTAGGGACAACTTGTGTTGAACCAGCAAACATTTCACCTTCAGCCATGACCTTGATTGTGGAACTAAACATAATGTGTCAAATCACGCATCTACTCATAATGGAGAAAAGTTGAGTAAATCTTTTTAATTGAAATCCATCCTTAATTTTAATCCATGTCATGCTGAACTGGATATATTACTGTTTTGGAGGAAAGTATAGACAAATATAAGCTGGCACATAAACGTAGTCTGATCTTAGTCTACACTACCTGCCCATCCCTTACCAGCCCAAGTTATTTATATGATAAATTTTCACAATAAAGATCAATCCACAATTAGTTATTCTAGTGTCCTAAGCCCTTTGATTTAAAAGCAGGATATAAGAGCATTAAGAGCATAAAGAGATTAAAGGAGCATGTCTTCGACAAAATTTTGACCTTCATTTATGATCTTGATCCTGAACAAATGTCTAAAATGGATCATCTGGTTGTGAATAACAATTGTTTTAAGTTGTTATGAAATCTATCTTCAATTTACAGATTGATCAATCAAATTAAGTCTCAGACCAACAATTTGCCTCTTTGTCACAAAATAATGTTTTTTTTAATACCTCAGTCAATCTGCCATGTCCAATTAATTGATTAAGTGGGGTTTAAAGCCACTTTAAACAGCACTTCAATCATATCATGGTGGCTTGAGCAGGTGGATTCCTGACATTTTTTCATACTAGTACTACCACTACATCCTTTCAGAACCCCACTTATGTTTAAAATTATCCATCCAATGGTAGGAGACAAAGTGTTAGAAAGAATATTTGCCGAGACAGGGGATAGATTTGTTTGATTGAAAGGGATTTAACACCACTTTTAACAGTATTTCAGTTATATCAGGCAAAGGATCAAACTTGGGACCCTACTAAGTTGGAGGTTTGGAGGTTTGACCAAGAACCATCAATTTTGGAAGTCATGTCTTGATAGATTTGGATGATTTTGGATCATTTACAAACACACTAACACCAATACACAGGGTTTGTCATTGTAAAAACTTAACCTTTTCCAGTTCAAACCCTGGTCTTTAAGTCCCTATGATTTTGTAGTTTAGAAAACATTGTGGCAAAAAAAAGAAGAAATTGCTACCCTACAGACTGATTATTTTATAAATAAAAATGACTTTAAATTGTTGTCTACAAAACCATTGAATTTAGACAGGTCTAAAATTTTGCAAAACTGGAAAGGGTTTATGTTTGGCTCATGTTTTCACAATGTCCAATCTTGATTATATGATCTGAAGTAGAGCTTGAAAATTTTTCAATACTTCTAAATCTCTAGACATAGATTAAGAGGGGTGCAAAAAAATAAACCACAAACAAAATTTGTGCACTTATGATACCTAGTAGAAAAAGTTACACCAGTTTTACTGTAAAAATGAAAATAGTGATAATAGAAATGGTGTATTATGCCTCTTTCTCTTGAAAACTCCTGTTTTGCAACACCTGTATGCAGCCATATTTCATAAATTGTTGTTTAAGAATGGAAATACCTTGGGTAGTAGTCATTATTAGATAAAACTTGGTTAATGATTTGTAAAAAATTACAAAATAGAACAGTTTTAGGTTGTATCACTATGGTCACTATGGTTAACCAATTCCCACACAACAAAAGTTTAGACTGGTCCAAATTCAAAGAAGCTGCAGACAACAATTTCTAGTTGGTGAAATTTTAGTTATTTTTGTACTTTTAGATAGAAAACAGTGTGGATAATGAAAAAATTGCTTGATATAAGCAGTTTCTTCATTTTCCACAATGTTTTCCAAAGCTTTCTTTCAAGGAAAGGAGGGCTTGTGTGGGAATGAGTTAACCATTATATTTTTATTTATAGCTGTAATTGCTATTGTAACCATTAGATAATTCTAAATGAAGACAATATAATATTGTTTATGGTATTCATGTATAAACATTTCAACTACCATTTCAAAATGAAATAAAAATGTTGTAACAACATCTTGAATAATGTTTATTTACAAAGCTTAAGTTTAATCACATATCCACTTAATCATTTCTTGTGGAACTATATGTCTTTTTATTAAATTGATATTCTTGTTTGACCTTTACCCTACCAGATGACCTTGACAATAACAGATGAATACAAATGAAAGACTACTGGACAATGTACCTAAACCCATTACCAAAGGACAAAATCGAAGACTTGTCGAGTTCAAGGAGTTGCAGACGACAATTTTAAGTTTAAGTGAAATTAAAAGGAATCTTAATCAAGCATTGTAGATTATGAAGAAATTGCTTGTATCCCACAATTCTTTCATTTTCCACAACATTTTCAAAAGCTTTTTTTGTAAAAAGGAAGGTTGTCTGGGAATAGCGTAAAATAATTCTGAAGTAACAGAGAAATGTTTACGCTCTCAATAAAGAAATAGAGGTATTCAAAGTGTCAGATGGAAAAACAGATAGACAGCTATGTATGTGCTAATCTTTGCCTATGCTGCCTAATAAGACAAATATATTATAGGAAGTGTTATCATGTTGTATTTAGGACTGTCTATCTATTTAGGCCTTTCAGTGCCTTCAGAACTTGATTCTAGAAAAGAATTTCTTCCAGCATAACAATTAAGGGGGTTTAACCGTTTCCCACACAATGGTGCCTTTAGACGCCCCTCAAAATAAAAGCTTTGGAAAACATTGTGGAGAATGAGGAAATTGCTTGTTACAAGCAATTTCTTCATTATCTTTTTTTTTTATCTACTCAAAAAGACAAAGATTATTTTAATTATATCAACTAAAAATTGTTGTCTGCAACTTATTTCAATTTTGACCAGTCTAAAATTTTGTTGTGTGGGAATGGGTTAAAGATATTCCAGTACACAGTTATTAAGTAATATTCATTTTCCCCTAAGAATAAATCTAATTTTGGTATAGAAAGGCAATCACAGGATATTTTTTCTATCTAATATTAACCCTTCCCCATTTTTTCAAAATTCAAGTGTTTGTCAAATTTGAAAGAAATCATAGATAATATTCAAAAGTGAGTTCAACTTGATAAAAAAACAAAACAAACAAAAACCTTCAGGGTATAAAGTATTGAGGGAATAATAAATACTTTTTATAAGCACTTTCTTCTTTTTCAACAATGTTTTCACAAGTATATCACAGGGACATTAAAGTAAGAAATTGTTTTAGCTGTTTGTTTTTAATGCCATTCTGAATAAGGATTTATTCAGCATGACAAGTGTTAAAGTGAGAGAGTAAGGTTCTGAAAGTATTATTAAGTGAGGCGAAAACTTTTCAGATAGATCCAAATTAAGAGAGGTTGTCGACAAAGAGATTAAATTGATGGGAAAAATGGGATAAAAATAGAGAAATTGCTTGTCACAAGCAATTTCTCTATTTCTACAATTTTTTCATGTTAAAGTATGTAATAGTGTATTTTTGGTTAAGAACCATATGATTTGTTTTTGGAGATAAAAATATTCTGTAAATCCAAACTGCAAAATTACTTTACCAATTGCCAGGCAACAAAATGTTAGATTGGTCTAAAATCAAGCAGTTGCACACTACAATTCTAACTGGAAAGAAATTGAAAATTAAATGCAAAATAGGGTAGCAAATTTTTTGCAAAAAGGAGAAGATGCTTATGACAAGCAATTTCTTCTTTTCTCACAGTAATTTCCTGTAATTTTATTCTATAACCTTGAAAAAGGTGGGATTTTGTGGTAATGGGCTGATAATGCTTTTTGTTTTGTGCAGAGTTTATTGTCACTGTGAACGCTCTTTCAGCTATATCACGACAAATTCTCTTTATTCACATACTTCTGGATATAGTACTAGACTGTGGCCCTGAAATGTCTTGCCAAGGGAAGTTAATCCACATGACCAGTGGAGCAGCCAGGATTCATACCAAGGACCTCTCACAACTCTAAGATTATTAATCTGTACACTGAGCCACTCAGATTGCCTCAATACAAGTCAAATCAAACTAGGGGACAAGAGTGAAATAATCAGCAGTAAAAGTTAAGTACATCACGAAATGAAGAAGTGATTTTTAATGGAATGGAAAAGCAGGATGAGAAAATTATGAATGAAATGAGTGTTTTAAAGTAAATGAACAATGTATAATTACATCCCTTTATAAAAAATGTATGTGTTCTATCATAACAAACTTGTTTATTAACTTGGACCAATCTCATGCCTCTTAAAATCTAAGTCAACAAATGAAATTGCAGAATATTTTGAGCCATGTTTATGATGTTGTGAAATGTTTTGAAAATTTTGAGCAACTGATTTAACCCATTCCCACACAATGATGCTTTTGGATGCCTCTTAAGAAAAACAATTGGGAAAACATAGTGTAAAATGAGGAAATTGCTGGTTACAAGCAATTTCTTCATTAATTAAAATGTTTTTTCATCCCCAATAGACAATGACTTTAAAATTTTCATCAACTTTAAATTGTCATCTGCAACTCTTTCAATTTGGACCAGTCTAAACTTTTGCTGTCTGGTAATGGGTTAAATGATAAGAATGGGATGAGAGTCAAATTCACGATATGATCTCAATTTTATTAGAGAATATACAGCAAGCTATAGGTTAATCTAGCAGAGAACTTCTAAAAAATTTAGTTAGCATTCATTTGACTTACTTTTCGAGTCTGAAAAAGAAAATAAGTAACCATGAAATTTTGAAATAATTTTTTCTAAATTTAACAGTGATCATTATCAGTGGATAAAATTAGATATTTACTCAAACTTTCAATTTCGATATAAGTTTTATCTTGAACTGAACATTAAGGAAAGCATGACATTTAGTATTTCAAGCCTTGTCATGCTGAATTCAATTCTTATAAAGAATTGGATTTTAATTGATTCCCAAAAGAGATATTGTTAGACTGGTCAAAATTAAAAGATACAGAAAACAATTTTAGGTTGATGAAATTCTAAAATTTTAAAATTCTTTGTCTTTTGGGGTGAAAAAATATTGTGGACATTGAAGAAATTGCTTGAATCAAGCAATTTCTTCCATGTCCATAATATTTTCCACAAATTTTACCTTGAGGAGCGTAAAAAGGAGGGATTGTGTGGGAATGGGTCAAATCAAAAGGCTGAAAGCACTGAAAGATGCTAATTGCTGGTATTTATATATCGATTTTAGGATAAATGTCATAAAGAACTCCGGTTTAAAACTTATAACAGGTAGTGAAGACTAATATCATACTGCACGTAAGTACTGGCTGATCTCTGTCTCTATCTCATGCCAAAGCAGAAATGGGATCAGCATGACAAGGAGTAATAAGTGACCAAACAGAACTAAAAAACTAAATATTTCCAACTTAAATTCTCGAGTAAATTCTCAGTTTTCTAGTAAAGAAGTTTTATATAATATCTTGTTCAGATTACTGAAAGATCACTGATGTAACTTTGATCATATCAGGGCTCCTTAATTTTGTGTGTTAGAGTTTGGTATACAGGCCCCCATATACAAGCAAAATATGTGACAATTATATTGACTCAATCATTATATAATTTAACCTTTAGATTCATCTATCTAAACCAGGTGTTCTGTTTGGTAAAAAAAAATATTCATAGCTCCATGAACAAAATTTTGAGCACGCAGCGATTTTGTATGCTATCGCACAAAGTAGTCCCATACAAAATAGGTATCAAAAATTGTAAATTATATGCTTTTTGGCTTGTCGCTATTGAATTATAAGAAATGAAGAGAATATTTTTTGTGTTCATTGAATTTGGACCAGTCAATAATTTTCATTGTCTAGTAATTGGTTTATGGATGACCCAAACAGCATAACTACAGCTTATTTAAGCTGTAGTTATGACATTTACCGGTAAATCACCTGCAAATGAAAATGTTTGATATAAAGGTCAAGTTACATTGTCTAAATGAATGACTGACTTTTCTATAGACACAAATACTTACAATTTTTCATACTGTTCATTCAACTCTTTGTATTTTGAGTCAGAAATCATGCTCTCTGCTTTGGTTGAGACAGAGCGTTCACTGCTTCGTGTTGGAGGGTGAAGGTCGCCTGTATATCCTGACTTCTCACGGACGTTTCGCTGTGTTGTGTCTCTTGACATTCCCATCATTAGTGAAGACACCACAGGGCCCTGAATAGTTCAAACAAAGATAATTTTGAGATAGTTTCAGAGTTCAATGAGTGCAAACTGCCACTAGAGGCTAAACCACTTAATCTATAAAACGCCTTCACAATTAATCCATTCCCACACAATGACGCTTTTTGATGCCCTTAAAGAAAAACAATTGGGAAACCACTGTGCAAAATGAAGGTATTGCTTAAAACAAACAATTTTTTTTCATTTTACACAGTTTCCATCTAAAGAGTTGAAAAAATCAAAAAAATCATGAACTTTAGTTTATTGTCTGCAACTCCTTCAAATTTTGACAAGTCTAAAATTTTGTCGTCTGGCAATGGGATAAACATAGTTCTTGAGTATTGCAAAATCTGCCTACAAATTAATCTCTTATGTAATTTTAGCTCACCTGAGTACATCATGTTCAAAGTTAGCTTTGTATGGCCACATGAAGAACTCACTGTATTTGAATCATAGAGAACTCCTTCATCAAAGTACTGAAAGTACTGTAAGCTAGCAAAGCATGTTTTTGTTAATTAATCTTCCTAACGAAAGGTTATCATGAAAAATGAATCGGGTCCCTTAGGGTCCCAACACACTCCCTCCTTTTAACACCCCTTTAGAGAAAAGTTTTGGAAAACAAATTTGATTTTATAGACAGTAACAGTAATACAAGGAACAACTGTTGTGATCCTCTTAAAAATGGATAGACACCAGTAAAAGGATATGTCTGATCTTGACCCTTTTCATGCTGAAACCAAAATATTCCTGTTTGGGCAGGAGTGTAGACAAAGATAAGCCTGCATGTAAGTGCAGTCTGATCTTTCTCTACACCACATGTTTTTCCTTTTTAGTCAGAATTGTTTTTAAAAAATATGTTAAAACGAGATGTGTTTGTGAAATGCAATGCCCCCACAACAGGACTGAACGTTTGACCTTGGTATGTGACCTTGCTCTAATCACATGACCTTGACCTTGACATGAAGAGATGGGTATTATGGAGATGTATCATCATGCCAAATATGAGCAATGTGTCTTGAATAGGCTGGCAGCAATTGGAAATGTTAAGATTTTGGTTTAGTTTTTTGCAGACAGACAGACAACAGTAAAACAATATGCCCCCGATCTTTCAATGCAGGGGCATAAACAATTTTTTACCCAAAACTAGTAATTTCAGTGCTTTCAGCACTTTGATTTTAATGCAATTTTGAAAAGGATTTTATTAACCCTTGTCATGCTGAATCCGGAATATTCTGGTTTTGGCAGGAGGTGTAGACCAAGATCAGCCTGCACATAAGTGCAGTCTGATCTTAGTCTACACTTCCTGCTTGTACTTTTCCCGCCAGAGTAGTTTATGAAAATTATTTCTAAAAGAAATATTGATTTTTGAACAATAAGTTCAGCACTTTCAGCCCTTTGATTTTACAGCAATTCAGTGAGGTAATTTATACAGCATGACAAGGGTTAATTATGACAAGAGGTAACAAAATTTGGAACTTACCCTGTCATTCTGCAGCACACTGTTTATAACCTGAGATAGTTCATTCAACACTGGAAAAATACAAGTAAACAAAACTGTGACTGAGACTATCTTCAGTATGCTTGAATGTAATGAACAACAATATTAACCCATTCCCATTCAATGATGCTTTTAGTCTCCCCAAAGAAAAAAAAGCTTTGGAAAACAATGTTGAAAATGAAGAAACTGCTCGGTTCAAGTAATTCCTTCATTTTACACAATGTTTTCTACTGAGAAAGTACTAAAATTTCAAAATTTCATAAACTTCAAAGTGTCGTCTGGAGCTCCTTTCAATTTGGACTAAAAATTTTCCGTCTTGCAATGGGTTAAACCAAATGACCAATCGCTGGCCTCGCCCACTTATTCCATTTGCCATGCACATTGACTACAACAGGAAGTACGGTTTTGATTTTAAACAGCATTATTTTGCAAAATTTATGGTAAGTAGCATGTAACAAAAAAGAAGTATTGTTGGTTGGTGAACTAAACATTGTAACTACAGCTTGAATAAGCTGTATTTACAATGTTTTAGTCACCAAACTAACAAAAAAAATTCACATAAGTGACAGCCAATCTTGGAGTTCAAAGCTTTATTCCAGGCTGAATTAATGATTTTGATTGGATGATTGATTCCATGATTGACAGCCAGGATTTGTCAATTACCTGATAGCAAAATTTTAGACTGGTCTAAATTTAAAGAAGTCAGGTAGATGACAAATTTTAGCTGATGAAATTTTAGATCTTTTTTACTCAAGTGGTAAAAAACACTGTGGGTAATGAAGGAGTTGCCCGTAACAAGCAATTTCTTCACTTTCCACAATTTTTTCCAAAGCTTTTTTTTTGGGGGGGGGGTCTAAAAGTGTCATTATGTGGGAATAGGTTGACCCATTATCCCATAATCACCATTTTCACAGCACAAAGAAATTGTCTTGTGTAAACAGAGAATAATTCATTTTCTAAATTTTCACTCATATACGGACAACAGAGGCCATGTTCTTTAACCAAGCAAAATTTTAGGAAGGAATCTAATGAATAGTCAACAACAATCATTCCTGAGCATTTTGGTCGAAATCAATCTACTGGATTCTGAGAAGATTTTCCACATATGGAATTTAGTCCTGCCCATTTCATTCAACTAAATTCTTTGAAAGGTCACCAAAGAATCATTACTGAGAAATTTAATAGAATAAATCTAATAGTTTCTAAGAAAAAGATTTTCAAAGTTTTCACCTTATATTGATATTATCTCCGCCCATTAAAGTCATGTTTTTCCTCTAATCAATTTTTTTTTAAGGAATCTTATAAAGGGTCATCCTAGGATGATTTCTGTGGAATTTAGTTCAAATCCATATCCTAATTTCTGAAAAGAAGTTTTTTTCAAATTTTTCACGATAAACGGAAATTATCCCTTAAAGCCATGTTTTTTCTCCTATCAAACTTCTACTAAGTAATCTGATAGGGGGATTCTGTTCAGCACTTTCAGAGAAGAATTTTTAAGTAAAAGTTTAAGCCAGTGGACATGCAAAAATACATATAGAGTTAACTCTCTTAATGATACAGGTTGGTCTATATTCCAGGTTTCATGTGCTAACCATTAGTAAAAAGAGAGAAGCAGCTAGTACCATCTCAAACCTTTTTCGTGTAGACATTGACAACAACAGCAACACCAAGTCTACAGCCATTATAACCATAGGTTTTCTATCAAATAGCTTACAATTGAACAACTTGTTATCTAGTAAACAGTAAACCTACCATAGTAGATGTTTTCTGTCATTGTTTCTATTTGAGGTATAACTTTACTTTCCCTGTCAAAAGGTAACATATCAAGGTCTGCAAGGATCTGGCTAGCCGACATTTGGTCTGCAAAATAAAACATCATTTTGTCTTAAATGCTTTCCAATGGTTTATTGAGATTTTTTGGAGATTATAGATTGATAACTTTTTCGAAAAACATATAAAATTGTCAAAAGGAAAAAATCACTGTATTGATACACCAAGCCATGCTTTTTATGAAGCTTATTTCTTGAAGCCCCAATAAACCCAGGAATTTACTATTGATTTTTATCCAGATCTAGAATATAATGAATTTTCAAAAATATAACCCTGATATATGACCTTGACCTTGAGGGGGGGGGGGTAAAAAACCCGTCAGTGTATGGGAATGGGTTCAATGCATTTAAACCAGTGTAACCCCAACTTCCTCTTTTGAATCAAATGTTTTCCGTGTAGTTGATCAATTCTGTTGCCGAAATATACAAGCGACTTCTAAACTAGATGTGCGTGAGCACCTAGTTTGCTTAACTAGCCTGAATTAGCCTTCAGGTATTTTAGTTCCTTTAACCAGTGACGAGATGACAAAAAATTTAACTAATTCAAATTTAAAGGAATTGCAGAAGACAGTTCAAAGTGTGCTAAATTTGAAAAATATGTGCCAAATAAGTCAGAAAACATTGTGAGAAAATCACTTGTCAAAAGTATTTTTTCCAATTCCCACTAATGTTTTCAATGCCATATTTCTTCAATGTATTAAAAAGTGGGATTGTGTAACTATGGGTCAAGACAGGGGGCAGAATTCCTCTTTTTGCATATTTTGCTCTATGAGAGACAACCTATCTTTTATATAACAAATATTCTCAGTCAAGCATCTGCCTATCCAGAAACAATATTATTAAACCTATTAAAATTAAGAGATGTTCACCAACGATCATTCCTGTTAAATTAAGTTAAATTGCACCTCCAGTTTCTGAATAGAAGATATTCAAAGTTTTTACTACATACCGCACGTAGAAACTAATCCCCGCCCATAAAAATCTAAATTCCATATTTTTCAACCAAACAAAATTCTTTGGTGGTGATAAGAAACAAGAGGGCCGTTGGTCCTGGGGCGCTCACCTGAGATAAAGGCTCTTTTTCTTTCAACAGTCTAATTACATGTTAAGGTTAGGATTATGAAACAAGTGGGCAACAATTACATATAAAGACTATGAACCTGGGGATCCAAAAGTCTAAATTACAAATTCCAAGGCTTTAGTGCTGATTTGAAAGAAGGAAAAAACTTTTTCCTCCCTCTGGATCCATGGGTTATAATTTCAGAAATAAGAAAGAAGTCTGTGAGCTGATAACTTCATTCCTATACCCCCCCCCCCCCCCCTTGGCTCCACCCCTGGAGACCCAAGGATCACGATTTTAGCTATTTTCAAAGAGGTCAATATACTGATGCTTCATGCAAATATCAAGGCTCTACGCCTCCTGGGTCAGGAGGAGAAGATTTTTATGGATTATTTTAAAATTTCACTTTTGTTGCCATGGCAACCAGAGTTTTTAACAGATTTCAATTCTTTTAGCTATTTTTGAAGGGGACCACCTAAGCAACATTTCTGCCAAATTTGGTTCAAATCGGCCCTGTGGTTTGGGAGGAGATGTCATGTAAAAAATCATTTTTTATTTCTATATAAACCCCACCCCTGGGGCTCCGCCCCTGGGGACCCGAGGTTCATGATTTTAGCTATTTTGAAAGAGGTCAATATACCGATGCTTCATGCAAAATATCAAGGCTCAATGCCTTCTGGGTCAGGAGGAGAAGATTTTTAAAGATTATTTTTAAATTTCACTTTTGTTGCCATTGCAACCAGAGTTTTAAACGGATTTCAATTCTTTTAGCTAATTTTGAAGGGGACCACCTAAGCAACATTTCTGCCAAATTTGGTTCAAATCGGCCCTGTGGTTTGGGAGGAGATGTCATTTAAAAAATCATTTTTTATTTCTATATAAACCCCACCCCCTGGGGCTCCGCCCCTGGGGACCCTAGGATCATGATTTTAGCTATATTGAAAGAGGTCAATTTACTGATGCTTCATGCAAAATATCAAGGCTCAATGCCTTCTGGGTCAGGAGGAGAAGATTTTTAAAGATTATTTTTAAATTTCACTTTTGTTGCCATGGCAACCATAGTTTTTAATGGATTTCAATTCTTTTAGCTATTTTTGAAGGGGACCACCTAAGGAGCACTTCTGCCAAAATTGGTTCAAATTGGCCCACTGGTTTGGGAGGAAATGTCGTTTTAAGAAATTGGTGACGGACGACGCGAGCCAGACAGACGCCGGACGAAAGGTGATCACAATAGCTCACTTGAGCACTTCGTGCTCAGGTGAGCTAAAAACTAGACAATAATTTTTTAAACAGGGCCATTACACCTTAACCCTTGTCATGCTGATCCTGGAATATTCTTGCATTGATAATGGCTTTGGCAGGTGTAAAGACTGAAATCAGTCTGCACAGTTGTGCAGTCTGATCGAAGCCTACACTACCTGCTCTTTTTTGCTGTGTTGAGAAAAAACAACAACACAATATCAATCTAATATTGCCAAAGTTTAAGATATAATGAAAACAAGAGGCCCAGTGGGCCTTAACGGTCACCTGAGTAAAAGAGCACCAAGACAAGTGATTTTGTTTGAAAGAATTAGAAAAAGGTTTGGTTGAAATCCCCTCAGTAGTTCTTGAGAAGAAGATGAAAATGTTTAAAAGTTACCAAAAATGACCCCCTTTTGGTCCCCATTTTAGGCACCCCTGACCTCCAGCCTTTTAATTTTCACAAATCTGTATAATCAGTACCCAATGATGCTTTTCACCAAGTTAGTTTGAAATTGGCTTAGTACTTCACCAGAAGAAGGTGAAAATGTGAATTTTTTAACATGATGAACTTTGACCTCTGGGTGTGGCCCCATACATGACCCCAGGGACATGAATTTCACAATTTATAATATACCTGTCCTAGATGTCATGCACACAGAATATTTAAGCTCTGGCATTAACGGTTTATTAGATGAAGATTTTTAAAGAAGTACCAAAAATTACCCCTTTTTGCCCCCTATTTGGGCCCCTTTGACCTCCAGAACCCCTATTTTCACAAACTTGAATTGGCATCCCCAAATGATGCTTTCTACCAAGTTTGGTTGAAATCCGCCCAGTAGTTCTTGAGAAGAAGATGAATATTTAAAAGTTACCAAAAATTACCCCCTTTTGGTCCCCATTTTCGGGCCCCCTGACCCCCCAGCCTTTTTATTTTCACAAATCCGAATAACCATTACCAAATGATGATTTTCACAAAGTTTGTTTGAAATTGGCTTTGTACTTCATCAGAAGAAGATGAAAATGTGAATTTTTTAACATGATAAACTTTGACCTCTGGGTGTGGCCCCATACATGACCCCAGGGGCATGAATTTCACAATTTATAATATACCTGTCCTAGATGTCATGCACACAAAATAATTAAGCTCTGGCATTAACGGTTTATTAGAAGAAGATTTTTAAAGAAGTACCAAAAATTACCCCTTTTGGCCCCTATTTGGGCCCCTATGACCCCCAGAACCCCTATTTTCACAAACTTGAATTGGCATCCCTAAATGATGCTTTCTACCAAGTTTGGTTGAAATCCGCCCAGTAGTTCTTGAGAAGAAGATGAATATTTAAAAGTTACCAAAAATTACCCCCTTTTGGTCCCCATTTTAGGGCCCCCTGACCCCCCAGCCTTATTATTTTCACAAATCCGAATAACCATTACCAAATGATGATTTTCACAAAGTTTGTTTGAAATTGGCTTTGTACTTCATCAGAAGAAGATGAAAATGTGAATTTTTTTACATGATGAACTTTGACCTCTGGGTGTGGCCCCCATACATGACCCCAGGGGCATGAATTTCACAATTTATAATATACCTGTCCTAGTTGTCATGCACACAAAATATTTAAGCTCTGGCATTAATGGTTTATTAGAAGAAGATTTTTAAAGAAGTACCAAAAATAACCCCTTTTTGGCCCCTATTTGGGCCCCTATGACCCCTAGAACCCCTATTTTCACAAACTTGAATTGGCATCCCCCAATGATGCTTTCTACCAAGTTTGGTTGAAATCCGCCCAGTAGTTCTTGAGAAGAAGATGAAAATGTTTAAAAGTTAACGGACGACGGACGACGCACGACGACGGACAAACGATGATTGCAATAGGTCACCATGACCATTCGGTCAGGTGACCTAAAAAGGATAATTATTCATCAGGACAAGGGTTAATAAGCAATAAACCATGTCTAAATATGTAAATCTTCGCTTGATACTAAGTCTATCTGAGAACCTTGAAACAAATCCATGTAGCAGTTGATGAGAAATGAGCATATTAGAATAAGAGGACCATGATGGTCCTACATGGCTCCCCTGTGTATGATGAATCAAGGCTCTATGATATATATAAAATATCGAAGCTCTATGCCTAATTATGTTGGAGAAGAAGATTTTCAAAGATTTTCTCGTTTAATTATATGGAATATCGAATATCCCACAATATAGCCCTTATTTCCAGAATGCGGTAATTATTTTAAGTATTTTGATAAGCACCAAATATCAAAGGTTTTATTTTCATTCTTATGTAAAATTAAGGATCGCAGAGAAAAAAGCTACTTTTAAGAGTATCGTAATTCTTTGAAGTATTTTGGTAGAGGGTCAATAGGTTTTGATACATACAAAGTATCTAAGCTCTAACAATATGATTTTGGAGTAAAAGATTTCAAAGATTTCCTTCTTTATTTCGATGTAAAATTAGGGATCTCACAGATAAGGGCTAATTTTCAGGGTTATGGTAATTCTTTGAGCATTTTGGTAGAGGGTCAATAGATGATGATAGATACCAAATACAAAAGCTCTAGGCCTTATGGTTTGGGAGAAGAAGATTTTCGGAAATTTCCTTCCTTATTACCGAGGAAAATTAGGGATTGCACAGAAAAGGGCTAATATTAAGAGTTTGGTTATTGTTTAGATATTTAGGTAGAAGGGTAAAATATGATGATATATACGAAAATATCAAAGCTCTTAACCTTATGGTTAGGGAGGAGATCTTTAAAGATATTCACTCGGTTGCCATTGCAACCAGATTTCTTTATGGATTTCAATTCTTTTAAGTAACTTAAAAGAGCTTGACCTAATGATCATTTCTGTGAAGCTTGGTTGAAATTCCAAGGTTACTCTAGGAGGAGAAGATTTTTTGGTCATTGTGAATGGACAGATGGACAGACACCAGACAATCAATGATCACAATAGCTCACCCCGAGCACTTTGTGCTTAGGTGAGCTAAACAGCTACAGACTAACCAATAGATCATAAGATAACTCATCCTACTAGCCGACTCCCAGGGCTAATAGAAGTTTTTGGGAAAAACATTTATCCCCCTTGCTACTTGACTTTAACCCATTACCAGGCAACAAAATTTTAGACAAGTCCAAATTGAAAGGGATTGCAGATGATAATTTTTTGGGGTGAAATTTCAAAAATCTCTGTCCTTTAGGGGCAGAAAATACTGTAGAAATTGAAGACATTCCTTGTTAAAAGCAATTTCTTCATTTTCCACAACATTTTCCAAGGTTTTTATTTTTGGGGGGCGACATTGTGTTGGAATGGGTTAACTAATAGAATTCCCTTACCTTTGTCCACCATTATTCTACTCAGAGCTTCTTTAAAGTTATGGACACCAGTGTAGGCCCTTAAATATTGGTGCACCACTGGGTGTTCTGACAGGTTTTGTCTGAAACAGTAAAAAATATAACAAAGTAAGTTAAGCTGTACAGGATGATACTTTGAAAACAAGAGGACCAGTGGTACTGGTGCTCACCTGAGATGAGGCTCTTTTTCTTCAAGGCCTAATACTAAATTGGTCTGGAGAAGACCTCCTTTAAAATTGAACTAAAATGAACTTATGTTGCCATGGCAACCAATGCTTTCAACAGATATTAAATCTTTTAGTAATTATTAGAAAGGGGGAATAGGAGGAGATTATTTTACAGATTTTTTTTTAAATCTCAGTTTTTTGCCATGGCAACCAGAGTTTTCAACAGATTTCAATTCTTTTAGCAACTTTTAAAGGGCACCTGATCTGAGGAACATTTCTGCCAATTCATTCAAATTTGCCCAGTGGTTTGGGACAAATGTCTTAAAATTGTTGACACACGACAGACAAGAGCTGTCGCAGACAGATTATGCTCCCGAATAAAGCTTTGTCACAAAACTGTATGTCATTATTGGACAAAAAACTTCTTATTGAATGCAACTTTAGTGTGAGAGTTCAGTTCCAAAGAAATTTGGTAGTTTGACAAACATTGAAGGAATCTGTTTGGCTTCAAAGGCCTGATTCTAGTAAAATTCAATATCATCATATGGTAAAGGGTTAAACATTTTACCTTGACCTTCAAAGTTAGAAATGAAAAATGTCTACATACAAAAAATGAAGACTCTAACTTGAGTAGTCTTACAGAAAAATAGATTGATTTATTTTAGAGTAGGAAATATACAAAATGTAAAGCTGCATAGCATTAAGCCCCCTTTTAGCATGGTAAGGTTCATTGAGTCAAAAATTTAAATAAACATCACCTAAGGCACTTAATAAACAACATTTGTGTAAAGTAACAAGAAATTTTGGCCATTGGTAAAAGAGTTATATTTGAAAACTGATGACCTTGACAATTTGAACTTGACCAATGACCTTGATTTTGGTATCTGCTTAAAAGTCTTATCACAAGTAATAAACATTTAAAATACAAGGCTATGTCAGTTACCATTTTAAATTATGAACAATATTAAAGTTAAATTTTCAAAATTTTGACCTTGAGAAATGACCTTGATGTATTACCTTGAACTTAATACCAACAGAAAGGTCATGTCGGAGGCAATGCACATGTGAAATATGAAGGCTTTATCAGTTACCATTGCAAACTTGTGGACATTATAAAAGTTATTTTTTTTTGAAATTTTGACCTTGAGAAACAACCTTGACCTTAACAGATGACCTTGACCTTAGTACCAACAGAAAGGTTGTCATAAACAATGCACATGTGAAATATGAAGGTTATATCTCTTATTAATCAAAAATTATGGCCAATATAAGTTTGTTGTGGAGAATTGGAGAGCTAAAATAAAGCTAACAAACACTAAGCCCCCTTTTCCCATGACACATTTTTTTCTGTAAATTTCAAATAGTTTACAGTCAAGGGCATCTGATTTGCTACTCAAATATGAAATTTCATTAAATTCTGACAATTAGACTAGGAGAAATTTGAGAAAAACTATATTTTACCCTAAGTCCCTTTTTTCGTTGATGAGGCCTCAAATCCATAAACCGGGAAAAAAGCATCGGCTTTATATCGTAGGGAATTCACATGGTAAGTTTAATTTCACTTGGTCCAAGAGTTATTGAGAAATCCCTCCAGACAGACGGCTGGAGGGACAGAAGAAGCGGCTGCTATCTATATGCTCTCCCTTTGGGAGCATAACAACACACGCCGGACAGAGGACTATCAAAATACCTCACCATGAGTATTTTGTGCTCCGATGAGCTAACAAGAACAATATCTGTAGTGTAAATCTTTGAAAATTTGATGTTTGAAAATCTTTATGATAAAGACGAAATTGCTTTTTTTTCAATTTTTTTCAAATTTTCTACAGGACCAAATTGAAAGGTGTTGGAGACAACAATTTAAAGTTTAAGAAATTTTGCATTTTTCAATCTTGAGAAAACATTGTGGAAAATGAAGAAAATGCTTATTGCAATTTCTTCATTTCACACAATTTTCTCTTGAGGGTGTCAAAAAGCGTCGCTGTGAAAAAATGGGTTAAAAGTGGCATTAAAGCCAATTCAAACAAACAACAAGAGCACCGCCTACGGGTGCCTACCCTCGGCTGTTGGGTGCTGGATAGTGGACAAAATGCACCTACATGTATCCCCCTTGATAGTATAGGTTGCTCTTTTGATTGTGAACAAGTGTGCAGAGTTTCAAGTGAACGCCTTTAGTACAAACAGATTTATCACAAAATGTCAATGTTTTCGCACAACGACGACAGCCGAGCTAAAAATAAAATCAGATTCTTGACAAGTATTACACCAAAGTGAAATGAGCATCTTGTGTCTTTGATGGCATATTTTTTTACAGTGGAAGTTTTTAACCCATTCCTACTCAATGACACTTTTGGATACCCCCATCAAAGATTAAAAACTGAGAAAATATTATGTAAAATGAAGAAATTGCTTGTGACAAGCAATTTCTTCATTTCACACACTTTTTTTTACTCAAACAGATGAAACTAGAGGCTCTTGAGCCCCCGATTTGCTCCACCAGCCTGAGAAATTGACTGAAATCATCCTGCAGATTGTAGCTTTTCACTGTTTACCATATATGGAAATAAGCCCAATCCATTAAAGCAATGTTAACATCCAATCAATTCCTTTTTAGCAATCTAATTATGGGTCACCCAAGGATCATTCTGGTGAAATTTTGTTGAAACCCATAAAATGGTTTCTTAGAAAAAGATTTACAAAGCTTTCACCATTTATGGAAATAATTCCCCGCCCATTATAGCCATGTTTTCTTACCCATCATATTCTTTAAAGGAATTTGGTAAAAAATCACCCAAGGATCAATCCAGTGAAATTTGGTTGAAATCCATCCATTGGTATCTGAGATGAAGATTTTCAAAGTTTTCACCATATATGGAAATAGCCTGCCCATTAAAGCCATATTTTTCATCCCATCTCAGTTCTTTGAAGGAATCTGATAAAGTCTTACCAAATGGGCATTCCTATAAAATTTGGTTGAAATCTATCAATTGGTCTCTTAGAAGAAGATTTTTAAAGCTTTCACCATATATGGAAATTAGCCCCGCCCATTAAAGCCAAGTTTTTCATCAAATCAAAAATCTTTGAAAGAATCTGATAAAGGGTCACCTAGGGCTCATTCCTGTAAAATTTGGTTGAAATCCATCAATCAGTTTCTGAGAAGAAGATTTTTAAAGCTTTCACCATAATAATAATGAAATTAGCTCTGCCCATTAAAGCCATGTTTTTCATCCGATCAAACTTCTTTGAAGGAATCTGATAAAGGGTCAACCAAGGATGATTCCTGTCAAATTGGTTGAAATCAATCAATAAGTTTCTGATAAGAAGATTTTTAAAGCTTTCACTTTATATGGAAATTAGCCCCGCCCATTAAAGCCATGCTCTTTATCCAATCAAATTTCTTTGAAGGAATCTGATAAAGGGTCACCCAAGGATCATTTCTGTGAAATTTGGTTTAATTCTGTTCAGTACTAACGGACGGACGGACGGACAGATGCACAACGAACACAACGCCATGACAATAGTTTGCTGGCTTTCAGCCAGTGGAGCTAAAAATCTAAAACTTCATTAACTATAAAATTTTTTCTGCAACTCATTTTAATTTGGACTGGTCTTAAATTTTGCCATCTGATATTGGGTTCACAGTATTTCAATCAATTTGCAGAGGCTGGAGCACCTAACCATGGATGCCTGGTACTTCTCACTCTAGTACGACCACCACATCCTTTCCAAATCTCTAGCTGCTCATCCCACTTTTGTTTGGGGGTTATCCACCCCTTGGTGGAAGACAAATGTTGGAAAGGATATTAAACGCGAACCAGGGATCGAAACCAGACCCAGTGATTAGGAGTTTGGAGTTTGACCCTTTGGCCGCAGCCATCAAGAATCTAAACCAACTTACCTAGAAGCTATACTGGATTGTTTACTTGGTTTTGGTACTGGAGGGGGTGATGTTCCGGCATCTAAAGTATCGTCCTGAAGGTAAACCTCCTCTGTGAACAAAGAAAATAACACCACTATATCTCTTCATATAAACGTCTCTGGGAGTTTTGAAAACACCAATCACAGCTGTCAATTAAGGAATCAATCACCCAATCAAATTCTTTTAGAAATGGAGTGAAGTTTGAACTCAGACATTGGGCACCAATTTTGTTAACCTTTTTGTTGGTATGGCGACCTAAACATCGTAACTACAGCTTACTCAAGCTGTGGCTACGACATTTAAGTCCCCAACCAACTATTCTGCTATTTCCTTATGTGCTACTAGCCAAACATTTTGCAAAATAACACTGTATTAATTCGAAGCAGGACTTCCTGTTGGAGTCAATGGGGGTGGCCAATGCAGTAAGTGGGCAAGGCCAGCGATTGCTCATTTGTGACCTCCTTCAACCCATTTAGGCCATACTAGATGACAAGAATTGAGTCCAAATTCAAAGAATTTTCAAATGACAATTTCAAGTTAATGAAATTTTAAAAGTCTTTGCTTTTGTGGTAGAAAAGTAAGGCGGAAATACTTACAATAAGCGATTTTTTTGAATTCCACAATGTGTTCCAAAGCTTTTTTCTTAACCCATTCCAACACAGTGACACTTTTGGACGCCCTTCAGGAAAAACAATTGGGAAAACATGTAAAATGAAGAAATTGTTCGTAACAAGTAATTTCTTCATTTTTGCATAATGTTTTCTATCAAGAAAGTTGAAAAAATCTAGAATTTCATAAACTTTGAATTATAGGCTGCAGCTTCTTTAATTTGGACTAGTTTACAATCTGTCGTCTGCTAATGGGTTAAGGGGCATAAATCAGGAGAACATGCAAGAATGTGTTGAGCAAACACTAGATGCCCATCTGAATCATTATATAGAGGATTTAAGTTGGCATGACAGACTGGTCCAAACTGAAAGAGGTTGCAGACTAAAATGAAAATTGGAGTCAATTTGAAATGAAACCATCCTATGTAGTAGAAAATATTGTGACAAAAGGAGAAATAGTTTGAATCAAGCAATTTCTTCTTTTCGAACAATGTTTTTTCAATTTTTTTCAACTATAAAATCACGGCAGCATAAAATCCAGTGTTTGTAAAGGAAAGGGATAGTATATATCCCATGTGTCAGCAGATTGAGGCTCTGTTTGCTTGTATAGGAATTAACGCCTCAATCAATGCTATTTCAGACATATAACGTGGCTGGAGCACCTAACCATGGATTCCTAGTATTTCTCACACCAGTACTACAAATTCATCCTGTCTGATACTCCAGCTGCTCATCTCACTTAGGTTTAAGATTATCCACTTATTGGTTTGAGACCAAAAGGATATTTCCAGCCACCATTGGTTGAAACTTGGACCTCATGGTTGAGAGTTTGACATGCTACCAACTGGGTTATGCTGGTGACCTTATCTTTGGGCTCTGAAATGTCTTTCTAGAGGATTATTCCATTGACACAGAATGTTGGACCTTATGATTGAGATTCCGACACGCTCAAGATATGCTAGTGGCCTTATCTTTGGGCACTAAAATGTCATGTCCAAGGATCTACCCATTATGAAAGATTGATATAGATTTAAATTTATGGCCTTTGACTTTTCCTCAGTAGCAAGTTCCTTGTACTTAATATTTAGCAAAAAAATGTGTGAGATTTACCCTTACCTTTTAAGTCGTCGGGTAATGGTAATTCAACCTCTTCATCGTATTCGTCATCATCTATCAATTCATCATCGATTGATTTTTGTGGAGGGACAGCAATGACAGGAGATTTTGTACGCCTTTCTTCAACAGCATGACGAGTTTCATCTAACCGACTCTTAAACTGATTACGTAACGATGCGCGGCTTCTGGCAGAGGAGATTCTGATTTCTTCTTCTGTTTCACCAATAATTGGTTCTCTTTCTATCTCAGGCTATTCATTAAAAGTATAAAACAATATTACCGGTAAGTCTTATCCTCATGAAAAGAATATATTTTATATTACAATATATTCAAGGTTTATATATTTTAGATCACTTTGGTTTTATGTTGCTTTGAACAATCTTTCAGTTCTATCATGGCAAAGTTCACTTATTTATGTGCCTCCTAGATATTATAACCAGTAACTTCAATGGCAGGGGCTTTGAATATCTGAAAGACATATCATTGTGGCAAAAGGCACAGCCAGTACTCAAACCTGTAAACCTCAGCTGCTCTCAGACTACAAGACGGCACCCAAAACACTGAGCCTTCCACGACCCCTAACAAAGGAATAGCATTTATTGTTGCAGTGCCAATGCCAGAGCAGAAAAAACTGTGAAATTAAAATATAATGACAAATTAATTATCTCCTTTTAAGTAACTTAGCATTAAAATATAAGTTTCCTTGCAAATCTAAGTCATACTTTAACTAAATAAAATTCTTTATAATAATAATTGTTCTAACACTACAAAGAAGTTCATTGTAGTTAGAAAATATCTCATTTCAGCTTTACTCCTACTCTACTGAAATTTTCAAATTTGAACATATGATACAAATTGAATAAAGTTTTAGTAAAAGATGTACAAGGTTTGTCAAACATCAGTAGCAGCCAAATAAATGACCTTTAAATTTAACCTTCACTGATAACCTTGCCTCCATTGGTCTTATATACTTACCAAATAGGTAATTATGATTTTTAAACACAAGAGGCAATTCATTAAAAAATTTTTCAATATTAAGAGGCACCTTTCTTTTCTCAGTTGAGCAGTAAAAGTAATTTCCCTTATATTACTCTGTGATCTCCACCTTATAATAATTAAGCCACTTATTCATGTGCTTTGGTTTCACCAGTTCTAGACTAGTGCTCTAAATGCTTTGCCTAAGGACATGCCCCTGACACCGGCACAGTCAGGACTTGAACACACAACCTTCAGATTGATCAAATGAATTTAATGCCTCTTTTGACAGTATTCAGTCATATTGTGGCAGCTGGAGCACCTAACAATGGATTCCTGGTATTCCTCACACCAGTACTACCACTAAATCCTTTCCTAGCCTCCAGCTGCTATCCAACTTAGGTTTATGATTATCCACCCATTGTTGACAGACAATAGTTGGAAAGGATATGTGCCGTAGACGGGGATCGAACTCATGACATCCAATGATTGAAGATTAGGAGTCTGACGCGCTACCGACTGTGCTATGAGGGCAGCTCTCACAACCCACAGAAGAATACCTTCTTAGAATGTGAGTCTGCCACCCTAAATACAGAGCCATGCAACACCCAAAATTTCTTTTCTGGGAAAAGAATATGTAATTATATAGAATTATGAGACCAGGGAAATAAAGGTAAATCTATCAGAAAAAGTGAACTTAAACCATTATTTTGCTAAATACATGTATTCCTTATAATGAAGATTGGTACAGGTTGGCGTATCTTTTTGCAAGAATAGCAACCTGATATATAACATTGTATCTACCCATTTTCTCACAATTTCTTGATGCCCCTCAAGAAATAAGCTTTGGAAAACATTGTGTAAAATGAGGATATTGCTTGTTACAAGCAATGTCTTCCATACCCAAAATGTTTTCTTCCCTATAAGACAAAGATTTTTACATTTTCATCTACTGGAAAATGACCTCTGCAAAATTTTTAAACTTGGACCAGTCCAAAATTTTGTTGCTTCCTAAGGGGTATCTTCATTTTCGCACAATTTCTTGATGCCCCTCAAGATATAAGCTTTGGAAAACATTGTGTAAAATGAAGACATTGCTTGTTACAAGCAATGTCTTCATCACCCAAAATGTTTTCTTCCTGATAAGACAAAGATTTTTACAATTTCATCTACTGGAAAATGTCCTCTGCAAAATTTTTAAACTTGGACCAGTCCAAAATTTTGTTGCTTCCTAAGGGGTATCTACCCATTTTCGCACAATTTCTTGATGCCCCTCAAGAATAAAGCTTTGGAAAACATTGTGTAAAATGAAGATATTGCTTGTTACAAGCAATGTTTTCATTACCCAAAATGTTTTCTTCCCCATAAGACAAAGATTTTTTCATTTTCATCTACTGGAAAATGACCTCTGCAAAATTTTTAAACTTGGACCAGTCCAAAATTTTGTTGCTTCCTAAGGGGTATCTACCCATTTTCGCACAATTTCTTGATGCCCCTCAAGAAATAAGCTTTGGAAAACATTATGTAAAATGAAAACATTGCTTTTTACAAGCAATGTCTTCATCACCCAAAATGTTTTCTCCCTGATAAGACAAAGATTTTTACAATTTCATCTACTGGAAAATGTTCTCTGCAAAATTTTTAAACTTAAACAAATTTTGTTTTCTCCTAATGGGTTAATAAGACTCAGTTTGGTAACAATTAGAAATTACTTTATGAATTTAGAAAATTATAAAAAAAATGATTGAAAAAAATCAGGATAACATGATTACTAAAAACGTACAGTTAAATGAAGTGAAGGTGAGGAAAAACAAAAGACATGCAAATAACTGAAATCATTGCTAAGAACAACAGTGGTGACTCACAATACTCAATATGTTCTATCTAAACAAACACAGGGCTGTAAATAAAGATTGATTACATAACATAAAATAAAACTAATTCTAATAATTTATTGCAATTAGTTTTTGTGTATTGAACATGATTTAGTCCATTAACACTCAATGAAGCTTTTTAGACCCCCTCTAAAAAAACTTAGGAAAACATTGCGGAAAATGAAGAAATTGCTTATCCGAGCAATTTCTTCTTTATCTACAATGTTTGCTACCCCCAAAGTTAAACAGATCAAAATTGGCTTGTCCCATTTAAACCAAAGTTACTTTTTATACGACTAATTTTCAAACGAAAAACTGACCTACAATCAGCCCTATGATAACGACAAAAACTTTTCTTAAAGACTAATTCATTCAGCATGACAAGGGTTAATGGCATAATATTACCTGCTTTATCACTGAATATTTCTCAGTTATTTTTTAACACAGCTTTAATATTACAGTATATAAAACCCTTGTTAGCTTTAATGAAACTTTGTTAAAATCCTTTCTGCAGACTTTTCACTAAACTATATAAGAACATAATGGAACTCATTTGACCTAGCACAATTGGCACCTTTTGACAAGTTTCCAGCAAATTGGTGTGTCGCCATAGTCACTCAAACAATTGAATGGCCATTTAAATAATTCATCAAGACCAAAAGTAAAATGTTGACCTAAGGCATTTTGTTACTGGGCGCATCTGATGTTACCCAAGCTGTAGTTATAACATTCAGGACACCCACTATTGATTTGACTTCAACTTTTGCCCCTTAGAAATATTTTAGAATATAACATATTTTGATATTTCAGATAAAATGCCTCGTCTGAGGTCACTTAATAAGGCCAACAATCCATCAATGGTCAGCCCTGCTCCGAAATTGCCAAAACTATAGGAAACACAGATATTCTACCTCAAAACAATAGAATAATGAAATATACAGTAAGCAACAATAAAAGCAGAAGAAAATTCAAAACCAACCAATTTCCATTAATTGATTCCCACACAATACCACTTTTTTATTCCTCTCTAGAAAAAGCTTTAGTAAACATTGTAGAAAATGAAGAAATTGCTTGTTACAAGCAATTTCTTCATTATCCTCAATGTTTTCTGACTCAAAAGACAAAGAATTTTAAAATTAAATTAACTAAAAATGGTTGTCTGTAACAAAACAAAACAACTACCAGAAAGACAAAATAATATGACAACATTAACCACTGATTAGTTACCAAGCTTAGATCTGTCTGCGTTTCTTTGCAAAGTTGCAATGGTGGGGAGGCACAAATCACCGGTTTAACAGATGAAATTGATAGTGGGCGGGACATTTCAGCATTTGTCCCGCCTCCTAAAGGAGACAAATCAGAACCGGTACTGCCCCCAGGGAGTGTCTTATCACTATTGCCACCAATCCGAACATCACCAACTGACACGGATATATTTTCAACACTTTCAAATGACCCTTTAGACGGGGGCCTTTCAAAATCGGAGACATTTGTTCCAGGAGTAGGGGCAGTCAAAAGACTGCGATTGGAAGCGAACGATGATTGTCTAGCTAGTCCCTCGGAAGAGCTTTGGGGCTCACTGAAGGAGTTGGGACTTAGAGAGGACCTATGGGAAGATTTTGTTTTGGCCGAGATTGGTTTTGCTGTTCTTGATGCACGTCTTCTATCTGGAACATCGCCTTTTTCTGCGGATTTCTGTAAGAAAATTACAGTCAAACAATCTTAAAGCTTTACCAAGTCAATTAAATCTGAGGCTCAACCAAGCTGGAATTATTGGACATTACAGAAATACCTGACAGAAAATTGGTGCATCAAGGCTTTCATCAAAAAAAACTAATAAACAAATCAAATCATATATTTAGACTGTAAGTGAACTTTGAACACTTACATTTATGATAAGTATTTTTGTTGGCCTGGCAACTTAACCCTTTCCTGTACAAACACGGGATTTTACGTTCCTGTGGTTTTATATTTGAGAAAACATTGTGGAAAAAGAAGAAATTCCTTGTAACAAGCAATTTCTCCTTTTCCCACAATATTTTCTTTCACATAGGATGATTTCATTTCAAATTGCATCCGAATTTCATTGTCTTCTGCATCCTCTCTCAATTTGGACCAGTCTAAATTTTCCAAAAACAGGAAAGGGTTAAATGTCCTAACTATTTTTCATTCAAGCTGTTTACAAAAGCTTATGAGAGACAATTTCTGTACAATGATAAGCCAGTATTTTGATGAGTCAGCGCAAAGCAGTTGTAACTGCCTATGAACTAATAGGTAGTTACAACTGTTTTGCACTGACCCATCAAACAGTAAGTTCATAGAAAAAAGTTTTGCCCAATGTTGTCTAAGAATTGAAAAATAAGTTTTCAAACTTTCAGAACAAACTTGAAACAAATTTTCATGCAATAAAAAATTCTCATAAAACCGTTGAAAACATCAATCATGCATATCCTAATCCAGGAGTGGGATCAAACAATCAACTACCTTCTGTTGAGATTCTATGTCACTGTCATCTGTTGCCATGGTAACTGTTTGAGAGGGACAATTCTCAGATATGGCAGATCTGTCACTTGCAAAAGATTCTCGTTTAAATTCCCTTGTAAAACCATCTATGCAGACTTTCAGCTTGAACTCCGATGTACTTGTGTGGTACCGTTTTAGTTTTCCTGGAACATCGCCTTTGTTTGACTTTGTGGGAGCCGATTTGGACTTATATTCCTTCACAAACTGTGATGGCTGTGGTCTTTTTCGGCTTTCCAATGCTCGTTTTTTCTTTGTACAAATATTTTCATTCTTTCTACTCTCTTTATGATTTGGCAACAGACTTTGTTGTAAGTATTTTCCATCTAACATTTTAATTTTATCATTAATTTGTTTCCATAGCAACAACTGGTTGTCTTGATAAGGATGGTTTGCAAGTCTGACATTCTCAATATCAGCTTTGGTGTCATTCAGATTTGAACCCTTCACCTTATATTCAAATCTCATTATGTCATTTATATTCATTGAAGCTTCTTGTAAATTATGACCTTTGATCTTCATGGTGTCAAGGTCGTAAAGGGAGACAACATTCAGATGTGGTTTAGTTTGTCTATAAATAGAATCATCTACAAGGCACTTTGAAACAAGTTTCCTATCATGATTCCTATCAGTTTTGAAAGTTGGGTTGAAGCGAATGTTTATGATTCTGTTTCCACGTTTTCTGCCCGCCATTTGTCTGTGTCTTCTTGTACCTATATTCTATCAGACACAGCTCTATGTATGAGGAAATTACACAAATCTAACAGAACCTTATAACTTTACTTTGAAAGAACAGTCAATCATCAGTGATCAATTCTATTAACCCATTCCCACACAGTGACGAATTTCAACACCCTGTAGAAATATGATCATGGAAAACTTTGTGGGAAAGGAGAAATTGCTTGTGACAAGCAATTTTTCCTTTGCTCACAAAGTTTTCTACCCTATTTGGTACTTCTTGGTACTTACAATTTTAGTGTAATTTAATTTATTGTCTGCAACTTCTTTCAATTTGGACCAGTCAAGAATTTTGTCATATGGTATTGGGTTAACCAATTCCAACACACTGAAACTTTCTGATGCCTAAAGAAAAAGCAATTTGGAAAACAAGCAATTTCTTCATTTTACACAATTTTTTTATCTAGAAAGTAGAAAAAATCTAATAATTCATTAACTTTAAATTGTCACTCTTTCCAATTTGGACCAGATTAAAATTTTACCGTCTGGTAATGGGTTAAATTCCACAGTTATTGATACATTTCCCCACAATAACGCCTTTAAATGCCCCTTAATATGAAAGCTTTGGAAACCATTGTGGAAAATGAAGAAATTGCTTGTTACAAGCAATTTGTTCATCATCAACAATGTTTTCTACCCCAATAGACAAAGATTTTAAAAATTTCATTAACTTTAAATTGTCGTCTGCAACTTCTTTGAACTTGGACTGGTCTCAAATCTTATCATGTGGGAATAGGTTAAGTGACCACAATTAAATTTCCCTTTCTAAACGCAACATTTCTTAAAAGGTGGACATAGTTGCTCTGAAAATTATCATTAACTAATCCGCTGTTTTTAAAACTTATCAATATTGTCTCAATGGAAGGATGGAGACGATTATAATGAGATCAAACAACAAACAATAAAGTGAAAATTGTGCCTTTTGCCATTACAAGATGACAAACTTTTAGACTCCTTTAGAATTGAAAGGAGTTGCAGACAACAATTTAAAGTTTGTGAAATTTTAGATTTTTTTGTTTTCTGAGTTGAAAAACATTGTTTAAAATGAAGAAATTGCTTGAAAATAAAAAGCATTACTGTGAGGGGAACGGGTTTCCATACCAACAAAAATGCCTAAAAATAATGTCTGAGTTCTAAGGTCATTTCCAGAATGAAAGGATAGGTCGATCAATTTTTTGGTTGACAAGTGTGATCTGTCAATTGACCAATCGTGGCTGTCAGCCAAATAACCAGCCAACCAATGAAACCATTCATTTAGAGCAGAAGTGATTTTTGTACTTGGACATTGGCAGCCATTTTTGTTAACTTTTTTTTTTGGTTTGACTACTTAAACGTCATTTATACAGCTTATTCAAGTTGTAGTTATGCCATTTAGGTAACCAACCAATTATTCTACTTCTTTGTAGAATGCTACTGCCAATAAATTTTACAAAATAACACCATTTGAAATTGAAGTGAGACTTCCTGTCAGTTTGGTATAGCCAACAGACTAAGTTTTTGCCCTTTTCAATTCTTAGTTGTAATCTTAATGATATATTAGCACATATGCCATCCAACACTGCAAAACAAGACATTAGAAATGGGTCTCCATATAGTTCAATGACATATAGATAGTGAAAAAGATATTAGATATTAAATGTTGTCCAATGTTTATAAGTAAAATGATTGTTGTAAATTGTGTGACAAAGGGTTGTCACAGTGAAAAACAAGTCGGGATATGTGTAGATATGATTGGATCACACATACAAAACTTACAAGTACCTTACGTAAACTTGTAATCTTCAGCGTCTCATCAAGTCTGTAGCTAAAAATATCATTGTACCACTCAGTTGGCATGTCTTGTTCAGGTTGGACACTTTGTTGGCCAGGCTTTGGTTTGATATTTTGTTTGACATCTTGTTGGAGAGTATGAGGCAGTCCATTAGTCTGGATAATTGGTTGAATATTAGTCTGGATGCTTGGTTGGATATAAGTCTGGATGCTTGGTTGGACAGTAGTCTGGATGCTTGGTTGGATATTAGTCTGGACGCTTGTTTGGACATTCTGATGATTCATTGGCTTCAGTGGTTCAACAGGTTTTGTTTCCACATTGTCCACTTGATCTCCATATAACATCTGCTCCACTGTAACTTGCCTGGACTTTTTCTTTGGTGATATTACTATAGAGATGGAAGGCTGAGATATCACACCATCCACTTTTGCTGTTTCAAGATCATCTTTCGGTAGATCCGACTTCTGAACCTTTTCATCAGTTACCATGGGAACTTCATCCTTGATTCTCATTGGTTTCTCAGGTTTGGGATCTTCTCCATCTTTTTTTCTAGTTTTCTGTTTAGACATTTTTGGCTTAGTTTCCCTTGGTTCAGGGGTTGAAGAGTCATCAAGGGACATCAATTTTCTCCATTCTGACGAGGTCAAAGTTCGAGGAATGCTCGCAGAAAATGAATCCCCTCTCGATGAACCATAGGCCATATCCATGGATCCAGATAAAGTGAATGCTGACGACTGAGTTGATGGTTTAGTTGGAGCTTTCTCTTGTTGGATTTCGAATAATTTGGGGGTCTTCGACCTCCTTCCATCAGGGGACACTGACCTTGACCTTGGCCTTTGAACTCTTTTCTTTTTCTTGTCAGCCTTGAGTTTGAACTCAGTCTTAGTAACTGCATTAGTTACTTGTTCAGTCTGATCAAAGACATATAGAGAAAAGCTTTAACCTTTTCCCACATGGTAAAATGTTACACTGGTCCAATTTGAGAGAAGTTGCAAACGACAAATTCAATGTGAAGAAATTTTAGATTTATTTAACTTTTTAGGAAGAAACATTGTGAAAAATGAAGAAATCACTTGTTACAAGCAATTTCTAGATTTTACATATTGTTTTTTCAATTGATTTCCTTGAGGGGTGTCCAAAAGGTCTCATCGTGTGTGAATGGGTTAAGCATTTCTATTGATGATTAAAATGAAGTGTAGGCTAAGATCAGACAGCACAGACAACAGGAATATTGTAGAAGAAAAACATGTAACTTCATTTTGCTTATTAACCCTTTCCTTTTTTTCAAAATTTTAGACTCCTTTAAATTCAAAGAAGCAGCAGACCACAATTAACCCTTGTCATGCTGAACCTGGAATATTCCGGTTTTGGCAGGAGGTGTAGACTAAGATCAGACTGAACTTATGTGCAGGCTGATCTTAGTCTATACCTCCTGCTTGTACTTTTCCTGCCAGAGTTGCTTATGAAGTTGATTTCTGAAAAAAAATATTGATTTTTGAACAACAAGTTCTATCAGTGCTTTCAGCCCTTTGATTTGACAGCAATTCAGTAAGGTCATTTATACAGCATGACAAGGGTTAAAAATGAATATGATTTGAAAAGTAACCAACCTACCCAGTAGAAATTATTGTGGGAAAAGAAGAAATTGCTTGTTATAAGCAATTTCTTCTTTTTCCTCAATGTTTGTCCAAGAATAGAAATACAAGGATGTAAAAACCAGGGATTGTACTGGAAAGGGTTAACCCATTCAACAACACATTCTAGCGTTTGGACACTCTTCAAGATAAAAGATTTGGAAAACACTGTGAAAAATGAAGAAATTGCTGGTTACAAGCAAGGCTTGTTTTTTGTTCATTATATACAATCTTTTCTACCATATAAAGACTTAGATTTTTCCATATTTCCTCGTCTTAACATTGTCAACTGCAACTCAATTTGAACAAGCCTTTTGGCATCTGGTATTGCATTAACCCGTTTCCGCACTCATCCTTTTTTGACTATTTGTCTCTCTCCAATGGGTCGAGAATCGTAGACCTATGTGGGATCCTAGCTGGAGGCTAGGAAAGGATGTAATGGTAGTACTGGTGTGAGAAATATCAGGACTACATTGTAAGGTGCTCCAGTTGCCGCGATATAACTGAAAGATTGTTGAAAGCAGCATAAAAACCCAGATTTAAACAAACAAAGCCACTTCTTTGGATTATGGCAAGTCTTGGTCCTAAATTAAAGAAGTTGCAGATGACAAAAATCCAAATGAGCTAAAATTGGGAATAATATGGAAGAATGGTGGAAATCATTGCGAGAAAAGGAGAGAGTGCTGGCTTAAAGCAATTTCTCCCTTTCCCAAATGTGTCAAAAAGGGATAATTTTTCTGTGCGTAAAAACTTAGGATCGAGTGGTAATTGAATAAAAGGAAATCACTTGCTTAAGTGCAAAACAAAGCCTCCCCTTTTCAAGAACATTTTCTATATATGTATATTATTTTTCCTTTATGACTTGTGAGGATTGTGTCTTACACAGTGTTTGAAATATGAATTAAAATCAGAAAAAAATGCTTCTAAATAATAAAGCTTAAGCCTTGTCATGCTTAACAAGAGGGCCAGAATGGCCCTAAAATCGCTCACCTGACTAATGTAATATGATTCAAAATTGAAATTGGCCCAATGGTTACTGAGGAGAAGATGTTTAAAGATTTCAAAGTCAAAAACTGCCCTACCCTTCCAAGCCCTTATTTGGTCATCAATCAAAATTCTAGAACAACTTTTGAAAAGGGTCACTCAAGGAACATTCATACCAAATTTGGTTGAAATTGGCCCAATAGTTACTGAGGAGAAGATGTTTAAAGATTTCAAAGTCAAAAACTGCTACGCCCATATTTGGGCGTGAAACGAAATTCTGCCGAACAACTTTTGAAAAGGGTCACCCAAGGAACATTCATACCAAGTTTGGTTGAAATTGGCCCAATGGTTCCTGAGGTGTAGATGTTTAAAGATTTCAAAGTCAAAAACTGCCACACCCGGCCACGCCCGTATTTGGGCATAAATCAAAATTCTGCAAACAACTTTTAAAAAGGGTCATCCAAGGAACATTCATGCCAAGTTTGGAAAAAATTGGCCCAAAGGTTACTGAGGAGAAGATGTTTAAAGATTTCTAAGTCAAAAACTACCACGCCCTGCCACGCCCATATTTGGGCATAAATCAAAATTCCATGAACAACTTTTGAAAAGGGTCACTCAAGGAACATTCATGCCAAGTTTGGTTGAAATTGGCCCAATGGTTACTGAGGAGAAGATGTTTAAAGATTTCTAAGTCAAAAACTGCCACGCCCTGCCACGCCCGTATTTGGGCGTAAATCAAAATTCCACTAACAACTTTTGAAAAGGGTCACCAAAGGAACATTCATGCCAAATTTGGTTGAAATTGGCCCAATGGTTACTGAGGAGAAGATGTTTAAAGATTCCTAAGTCAAAAACTACTACGCCCTGCCACGCCCATATTTGGGCATAAATCAAAATTCCACGAACAAGTTTTGAAAAGGGTGACCCAAGGAACATTCATACCAAATTTGGTTGAAATTGGCCCAATGGTTACTGAGGAGTACTGCCACGCCCATATTTGGGGGTCAATCAAAAATCCGCAAACAACTTTTGAGAAGGGTCACCCAAGGAACATTCCTACCAAGTTTTGTTGAATTCCGCCCAGTGGTTACTGAGGAGAAGATGTTTAAAGAATTGTTGACAACTTCCGACGCACAACGCACGACGGACAAAAGGTGATACCAAAAGCTCACCTTGAGCAATAAAAAAGGGCCAAACGCACTCGAAGGCCTATCTTAGGATCAGTAAGACCTAATCCTTTCCCGTTTCTTGAAATTTTAGACTAGTCCAAATTGAAGGAGGTTGCAGACGACAATGAAAATTGGATACAATTTGAAATGAAACCATCCTATGTGGTAGAAAATATTGTGGGATAAGGAGAAATTGCTTGTTACAAGTAATTTCTCCTTTTTCCACAATGTTTTCTCAAGTATGAAATCACAGCAACGTAAAAACTCAGGTTTAAACAGGAAAGGGTTAAGATAAAAAACAATTTTTTAAATAAGTCTGATTTGAAAAAGACAAACAAGTGGTGCAGAATAAGATCGGACTGCACTTATGTGCAGGTTGATCTTTGTCTGTACCTCCTGCCAATACAGGAATATTCTGGGTTCAGCATGACAAGGGTTACTTATCATTAGAACATCCTTGCATATTTTATCTTTAAGGAAATAAACGAGGTTAATTATAGTCTTATTCATTTAAAACACTTCAAAAGAACTGAACTGAAATTTCATTATAGCATTTAGGTAACTTAGATATTATGTTGATGGCAATATGTTGAAGGGTGATCTAGATAATTCAGACATGTTGCTTTTCTTTTTATAAAATTGAATCAACCAATTCTGTAAATATTTTGTTAAAACTAGAATTGCCTCAAAGCAGACTTATGCCCATGACAAAGGAGCATTTTGTCTCTCAAGTAGTACAGTTGACCTTTGACCTATGTAACGCAAAACAATGAAGCATCTCCCTAGGTCATAGATAATGTTTGAATAAAGTTTCACTGTCCTAGATTAAATGGCTTATGATTAAGAGCATGGAAACAGTTTTTAATTAAATTGTGACCTTGACCTTTGACCTACAAAATCCAAAACAACAGGGTATTTTCTAGTATCATCAGCAACAATTCTATGAAGTTTCAGTTGTAGGTCATTTATTTTTCTAGAGTTAGAGCACAGAAATGAAAAAGATGGACAAACAGAAGGACATACAGATAGACAGACATGGTGAAACCAATATACCCCCCCCCCCTACTTTGTAGGTGGGGGTATAACTAAATATAGAAGATATTAATGTTCATTGAGGGGTTAAAGGAGAGGTGCGATTAGGATTTGAAATAGCTTCCAGTACCATTTTATTCAAAATAACTTTGTGCTCTTTACTTAACTAAATTAATTTTCTAACAAGTCAAATGAGGCAATATTAGTAAATTAATTCATATCAATTATTACAGAACTGAACTCTCGAGGATAATTAGCTCAAAACAGATAGAGTTAACTAGTTGTGAGGTTTGACACGGTCATAAAATTCTGTCAGACCTTTTCTGAATAATCTCCCTTGTCTCCTAAAGGTTCATAAATCACCTCCGGTCTAGCCGACACTGTCTTCCTCCTCGATATGGCCGACCCTTTGATGGAAATTTCTTTTCCCGACATGACAGATAAAGCTCTAGAATCCATGCCTCCAAAAGCATTGAAAACTTCATCAGGTAAAATTCCAAGTTCAATTGATTCATGCGCAATCTGGCTAGCAAGAGAGAGAATTGTGACAGTGCGTTCAAGCTGAACATCTTTCAATGGTCGCTCAGATGACATTGTTTGAAGAGCTGACCTCAGGGACTCAAGGGTTTTTTGTTGTTCTATATTGAACTGTTCCTCTTCCATCATCGTTTTAAGATTATTCATAGCTGCAGTCTGTGTCGGCGACAACTCCATGGCATCTTTCTCAATGTCAAGGTCAAAAAGTTCCTCACTCAGGTTACTTATTGAGCTTGCACTCTGAATTCTGGGTGTCCTGAAAGCTTCTTTTGGTGTTTCAGGCTTCTGTTGACTCAGAGTTTTTCTAGACTGGGTTGCAGTTGATTTTCTACTGTAAGGAGTGACTGGTCTACTTTCTTCATCTTCTCTTGGAGTTTTAGAATCTTGTTTCTTATAAAATTATGAATCAATAAAATATAAATCACAAAACTATTGAGGAACAGTTTATAAAATACACACCTATGAAACTACATGGTAATTCAAGTATCCATGAATTGATTATGTTTAGTAACAACAAAAATGACAAAAACTTTGTTATTGGTATTTAATTAGATGCATAATGAGATTTGCAAACAACTTTTTACAAGTGTACATAACTTATATGTATGTGCATTTATAACAGTTTTAAATAAATAAATCAACCTTTTACCCTTTTCTCTTTGATTATGAAGCTTTCTAATAGAAAGTATATTCCATCACATACAACAAAATATTTTGTAAAAGATACATTATAGTTTCTATTTTTTCAACCCTTGTCATGCTGTATAAATTACCTCATTAAATTGCTGTAAAATCAAAGGGTTGAAAGCACTGATAGAACTTGTTTTTCAAAAACCAATATTTCTTTTAGCAATCAATTTCAAAAACAACTCAGGCAGGAAAAGTACAAGCTGGAGGTATAGACTAAGATCAGACTGCACTTATGTGCAGGCTGATATTGGTCTACACCTCCTGCCAAAACCAGAATATTCCGGGTTCAGCATGACAAGAGTTAATACTCAGTCTATAGCAAGAGTAACAACATTCATGTTTACACTTTAACCCACTACCATAATTACACAATTTTAGACTGGTCTGAATTCAAAGAAGTTGCAGATGACAATCTTATACTTGAAGAAATTTTCTATTTAGTTGTCTTTTTGAGTTGAAAAACATTGTGCACAATGAAGAAATCACTTGTGACAATTCTGGCAATTTCTTCAAAGTTCACAATGTGTTCCAAAGTGTTTGTCCTGAGAGGCCTGAAGAAAAAAACAACAAGAACACTGCCTATGAATGCCTACGCTCAGCTGTTGGGTGCTGGATAATGGACAAAATGCATCTAGAGTTATCACCCTTGATAGTAAAGGTTGCTCTTTAGATAGTTAACAAGTGTGCCATGTCTCAAGTGAATGCCTTTAGTAGAACCAGAGATATCACAAAATGTCAAAGTTTTCGCACAATGATAGCAGATGCCAACACCAAGGCTGTAGCATTACCTCGGCTGAGCTAAAAAAAAAAAAACCTCCAGGAAAAATTATGGGAAATGAATAAAAATTGCTTATTTCAGGTAATTTCTTCATTATCCATAATGTTTTCTTTCTCAAAAGACAAATGTTTTGAATATTTCAAGAATAAAAATTGTCATCTGCAACTGTTGTCAGGTAGTGGGTTAAGAGTTCCCTGCTAAACTATTATCACATGACAAAATTTTAGACTGGTCCAACTTGAAAGGAGCTGTGGATGGCAATTCAAAGTTTATGAAATTTTAGATTTTTTCAACTTTTTGGGTAGAAAACATTGTGTAAAAATGAAGAAATTGCTTATTACAAGCAATTTCTTCATATTACACAATGTTTTCCCAATTGTTTTTCTTAAGGGCGTCTAAAAGTGTCACTGTGTGGGAATGGGTTAAACCATTACCTTACAATGACACTTTTTGACACTCTCAAGCAGTATAACCATAGAAAACTTTGTGGGTAAAGAATAAATTACTTGTTACAAGCATTATCTTCTTTTCCCACAATATTTCATAACTTATTTGGCACTAAATAATTCCATTTTCAGCATACTTTGTAATCTTGTCTGCCTCTTCTTTCAATTTGGATCAGTCTGAAGTTTTGCTGTCTGGTAGTGGGTTAAAGGCAATTTCATCAATATCAAACTATTATCCTGTTAGTTCTATCATTCAGATTCACTAGATTATTAAATCCATAAAAATTAATTCCCCTGTACTTATTACATTACATACAGGGCCCTCCTAAAGGAACCTAATATAAAGCTTATCACTAAATACCTGTCGAAAATTCAATAATACAGGACACATTTCACAAAACTGTTACCAGTATTGAAGAACTAAGTGATAAACATTAACCCTTCCCTGTTTTGTAAAATTTTAGACCTGTCAAAAGTATTGCAGACGACAATTTAAAATGGATTTAATTGAAAAAATATCAATCACTACGATAAAAAATATTGTGGAAAAAGAAGAAATTACTTGTGACAAGCAATTTCTTCTTTTTCACCTAAGTTTTTCTCAATTATAAAAAAGCAGACATAAAAACCAGGAATTGAACAGAAAAGGGTTAAATAGAAAGGTCTAACCCTGTTGGTCACCACCTAGCACAAAGTGTGAAACACAATAACATACCTATAAAGTGGGGTATATAACATTGGATTCAAATCAGACAGAAAAGTTTTGTGAGGTCTGTCTTAATCCATTCCAACTGAATGATGCTTCTTGACGCCCCTCAAGAAAAACAATTGTGAAAATGAAGAAATACCTTGCAACAAGCAAATTCTTCATTTTCCACAATGTTTCCTTCCTAGAGAGTTGATTTAATCTAAAATTTCATAAACATTGTCATCTAAAACTCCTTTCAATTTGGACCAGTCTAAAATTATGTTATCTGGGTTAAGTTTATGTTGTTGTTACAGACATTAGTATCCTCTTGACTCATCTCAACAATTCTAATGGGTACAGACAACATAGGGTTCTATTGTAAATTCATGATATACTGTCCACTCTTATTTACATTTAGTTCTGCAAACCTAACTCTAAACCATAGCACCAAAGGAGAAAAAAACTAAAGACTTGTCCAAGTTAAACATTGCCATGCTGAACCTGCAATATTTCTGTAATGGCAGGAAGTATAGACTAATATTAGCCTACACATAAGTACAGTCTGGTCTTACTCTACACAACCTGTTTGACCCTTTAAAGACTTAATTGTTTATAAAGTCATTTTTCAAAAAGAAATATTGACCCATAACAGTGTATAGTCCTTTCAGTCCTTTGATTTTACTGCAATTCAGAATGACAAAAGTTAACATTTCATCGGACAACAGAATTTAACCCTTTCCTGCTTTGTAAATTTTAGACAAGTCCAAATTCACAGGATTTGCAGACAAAAATTTAAGTGGATTTTATTAGAAAAATAACCATTCAGCAGGGTAGAAATATTGTGGAAAAAGAAGACATTACTTGTAACAAGCAATTTCTTCGTTTTCGACAATATTTTTCTCAATTATGAATTCACAGGGACAAAAAACAGACTGGTCTACATTGCAGGAGAATGAACACAATTCAGAGTGTGTTAAGACTGAATATTCACTGCCAAACAGAACATTAAAAAAAAACTTGCATGAAAAGGAGAAATCGTTTGTTACAAATAATTTCTTATTCTATCACAACATTATACTGTCCTTTTCTTTCAACTTTTCAGTACTTGGAATTATTGTCTGTATCTTCTTTTGATTGGGACAAATTCAGAACAACTTTTACTTTTTACCCATTGAGACAATCCCGCCTTTTTACACCCCTCATGAAATCTTTGGACAACATTTTGGGCAATGAAGAAATTGATTGTTACAAGTAATTTCTTCTTTTCCCAAATGCTTTCTAGCTCAAAGCACAAATATTTCAAAAGCTCATCAACAAAAATTGTCATCTGCAACTTCTTTGAATTTGGACCAGTCTAAGATTGTGTTGTCTAAGTATGGGTTGACTGCGACATTTGTAACAAGTCAAGATAGAATAACATGTATTAATCTTAAACCTTTAAGTTACCAAAGAGTTACTTACCTTTGATATTTCCCTGTCCTCGGGTTCTACTGCAGGGGGTGCTGAGATAGCTCCATTCTGATTACGAGCATTCTTCTCTTGTGCCTGTTTATGAAACAATATTCATATTAACCCTTTACCGTTCATCCAAAATTTGGATATGTCAAATATCAAATGGGTAGCACACAACATTACAAAGTAAGTAGAATTAAAAAAATAACCACCCTATATGACGAAAATATAGTGGGAAGAGAAGAAATTTGCTTGTTACAAGCAATTTCTTATTTTCCCACTTTGATTGTCACAAGCAATTTCTTATTTTCCTCATAATGTTTTCTCAAACATGATACCATAGGGACTAAAAATAAGAGATTGTAGGGGAAAGGGTCAACCCATTCCCACACAATGACGCTTTTAAATGCCCCCCCCCCAATATGAAAGCTTATGAAAACATTGTGGAGAATGAATAAATTGCTTGTTCCAAGCAATTTATTCACTATCCATAATGTTTTCTACCGTAAAAGACAATGATTTTGAAGATTTCATCTATTTTAAAGTGTCGACTGCAACTTTTTTGAATTTGGACTGGTCCAAAATTTTGTTGTGTGGGAAAGGTTTATATATATCTATATATTATACAAACCCAAAGACAGAGCATGTTAACCCCTGGAAACCCGAGGATCATGATTTTAGCTATTTTGTAAGAATTCAATATACTGGTGCTTCATGCAAAATACCAAGGGTCTACGCCTTCCGGGTCAGGAGGAGAAGATTTTTAAAGATTATCTAAAATTTCCATTTTGTTGCCATGGCAGTCAGAGTTATTATCGGATTTTATTTTTTTAGCTATTTTCAAAGGGGCTGCCTAAGGAACATATCTGCCAAATTTGGTTCAAATTGGCCTGGTGGTTTGGGAGGAGATGGCGTTTAAAAATTGGTCTTTGTTTCTGTTTAACCCCCACCCCCATTGGGACCCGAGGATCATGATTTTAGCTATTTGAAAGAGGTCAATATACCAATGCTTCATGCAAAATATCAAGGCTCTTGCCTTCTGGCTCAGGGGGAGAAGATTTCTAAAGATTATTTCAAAATATCACTTTTGTTGCCATGTCAACAAGTTTTAAACGGATTTCAATTCTTTTGTCAATTTCTAAAGGGGACCACCTAAGAAACATTTCTGCCATATTTGGCCCAGTGGTTTGGGAGGAGATGTCATTTAAAGAACTTGTTGACAGAAGACGTACAACAGATGGACGCGTACAAAAGGTGATCACAATAGCTCACTTGAGCGCTTTGTGCTCAGAAGAGCTAAAAAGCTGTGGACAAGTTTTGTGGAATATGAAAATACTCCTTGTTATTAGCAATTTCTTCAACATCCAAAGAATAAAAACAATTAAATCCCATCAATAAAATTTGTCATCTGGAACTTCTTAAAATTCTGACCTTTAGGGCCCAGTCCACATAAAGGCTGGAGAAAACACTGCAGAAGTATAAAATATACTTAAATCCTAATTTGTTTCTATTCACACAATTTTTATTTTCTGACATTTACACAAATTTACTAAATTCTCATTTCATTTAGCATTTTCATGAACATGAAATTAAGAAAAGATAAAAACTAAATAAATAAACCTCTATATTTTCAAGGGAATAATTATAAAGATATTCCTTCTAACGAAAATTTATGGCATGCAAAAACATTTCACAAAAAGTGACCAAGAAAAAAGGTAATTACATAAATCAAAGCGAGTCTTGTTTAATGATTTGTGAATGGATAAAACAAATGTGAATTAGTTATCAATTTTTGAATAACAATAGGTTAATTATCAAAGTGCTGAAGGTCCTGAAATGTCCTTGTAAGCAAAAAATCCCCAAATCTCAACAGAAAAGCCTTTTGGCCAATGGACCTATTCATTTGGTCCTGAACTGCAATGTTTACGTTTATGGAAAACCATTTTGTTAGTTATTGAAAAACCTACTGTAGCTAAAAGTGTGTGGCAGTAAATCTGACAACTATCCTGATACATTATACATATGATCAGCCAGTTCTTGTGATAACCTCTATTTCAATATATATGTTATAACTCAGTTATATTTGAAAATATTATTCCAAATGTCTTGAAGCAATTCTGTATTTTGGAATGATAATCTTATTTCAATTCTAAAACCATTGTCAAAATAAGATAAAAACCATGCAAAGATTCACTAAACTCTATTACATAAGAAATCTGAAATGTATATTAATTGGTAGTCATGTGAAAGATTATGTGAACTATTCTCACACAATGAAGCTTTTTGATGCCCCTAAGAAACAAGAGGCCCAGTGGGCCTTAACAGTCACCTGAGTAAAAGAGCACCAAGACAAGTGATTTTGTTTGAAATAATTATAAAAAGGTTTGGTTGAAATCCCCTCAGTAGTTCTTGAGAAGAAGATGAAATATTTAAAAGTTACCAAAAATTACCCCCTTTTGGGCCCCATTTCAGGGCCCCCTGACCCCCCAGCCTTTTTATTTTCACAAATCCGAATAACCATTACCAAATGATGCTTTTCACCAAGTTTGTTTGAAATTGGCTTTGTACTTCATCAGAAGAAGATGAAAATGTGAATTTTTTAACATGATGAACTTTGACCTCTGGGTGTGGCCCCATACATGACCCCAGGGGCATGAATTTCACAATTTATAATATACCTGTCCTAGTTGTCATGCACACAAAATATTTAAGCTCTGGCATTAACGGTCTATTAGAAGAAGATTTTTAAAGAAGTACAAAAAATTACCCCTTTTTGGCCCCTATTTGGGCCCCTATGACCCCCAGAACCCCTATTTTCACAGACTTGAATTGGCATCCCCCAATGATGCTTTCTACCAAGTTTGGTTGAAATCCCCCCAGTAGTTCTTGAGAAGAAGATGAAATATTTAAAAGTTACCAAAAATTACCCCCTTTTGGTCCCCATTTTAGGGCCCCCTGACCCCCCAGCCTTTTTATTTTCACAAATCCGAATAACCATTACCAAATGATGCTTTTCACCAAGTTTGTTTGTAATTGGCTTTGTACTTCATCAGAAGAAGATGAAAATGTGAATTTTTTAACATGATGAACTTTGACCTCTGGGTGTGGCCCCATACATGACCCCAGGGGCATGAATTTCACATTTTATAATATACCTGTCCTTGTTGTCATGCACACAAAATATTTAAGCTCTGGCATTAACGGTTTATTAGAAGAAGATTTTTAAAGAAGTACCAAAAATTACCCTTTTTTGGCCCCTATTTGGGCCCCTATGACCCCCAGAACCCCTATTTTCACAAACTTGAATTGGCATCCCCCAATGATGCTTTCTACCAAGTTTGGTTGAAATCCCCCCAGTAGTTCTTGAGAAGAAGATGAAAATGTTTAAAAGTTAACGGACGACGGACGACACACGACGCACGACGACGGACAAACGATGATTGCAATAGGTCACCATGACCATTCGGTCAGGTGACCTAAAAAGCTTTCAAAAATGAAGAAATTGCTTGTTACAAGCAATTTCTTCATTATCCATGTTTTCAACCCCAAAAGTCTAAAAAGCCACAAATTTCATCAACTAAATTTTCTTGTCAGCCACCTCTCTGAATTAGAACCAGTCTAAAATTGTGTCGTCTTGAAATGGATCAAGATCAAAAATCATGAATTAAACAACAATGTTTCCTGTAATCAGATGAGCGAGTATTATACACATATAATTGTCTATGATGCAATATCCGTGAACAAGGGAGCAAAACCAGTGAATATCGTGCTTTTGTATAGGTCTGACATGACTTGGGAATCACTCAATTCCAAACCTCATTGTCAACAAGAGAGGAAGCACTAATGTGATCAGCAGGAATCAACAAATCTGTTTTGATAGTAAGACTTTCATTTGCTAGAACACTTTCTGTTAGAACTTCATCAAGAGATGTCTTGTCATCAAGTTCACGTTGTAAGACCTCCACCGATACAATCTGCTGATGGGTACTCTGAACTGTCTGCCGTCCTCTCGGCAGGTTCTCTGATTGGCTGGTATAAATAGGTGTGTGTTGATTGTCATGGTTACCAAGTCCACCAAGAGCTCCACTGCGTCCTGATGATAATAGCCAGGGATAGTTTGGTTTAGGTTAGAATTTACAATGAATTAGAATAACTGTCAGATATGATTGATATATTAAAAAGGTTTTAACCTTTCTCATGGTGAATAAAACCCTGTTCAGAGTCGTATAAAAAAAAAGGGCTGAAAGCACTGATAGTGCTTGTTGTTCAGTTGTCAATACTTTTTTTGAAAAATTATTTTCATGAACAACTCTGGTTTTAAAAGGATAGACAGGAGGTGCAGACTAAGATCAGACTGCACTTATGTGCAGGCTGATCTTTGTCTATACCTCCTGCTAAAACCAGAAAATTCCCGGTTCAGTATGACAAGGGTTAACTTTTGCAACAAAACAATGAAATCATCGTTTTAGTACTCTGCATTGAAATAATTAGGTATTGTACAATTTAGTTGCAACAGGAGGAAAGAAGTTCAGATTCTTAATCCATTCCAACACAATCCCTCTTTTTTACGAGCCCAAAGAAAAATGATTTGGAAAACATTTTGGAAAATAAAGATATTGCTTGTTACAAGCAATTTCTTTATTATCCAAAATGTTCTCTACCCCACAAGACAAAAAATGATAAAATTTCATCAACTGTGAATTGTCATCTGCAGCTTCTTTGAATTCAGACCAGTCTAAAATTTTGTTGTATGGGAATGGATTAACCTACGAAAGGGTTATACAGAAGAACCGATATTCTATTTGGCCCTGTATTTTAGATCAGAAAGAAACTACAATGCTTTTTTCAAGGACAACTGGAGTGCGTCCCAAATCTTTGATCTCTTACAGTATGGGACATTGTTAATTTGACAATCATGTCAATTACATTCTAGGCAATCATGTTCAATCTGCGTTCAGCATGCAATCCCCTAGCAATAACAATTTACCAATCTGCTATCAATCAATCCTTAAACATAAACGTTCAATCAACAGGTTCAATCATTCCAATTGATAACATCACCTTATTATTTTGCGATTAATTTTTTGTTACAATTAAATTTGGTAATTCAAATTTTAAAAGTAACAATAATATTTCCGTTTAAGATGATTCCTGATATTGTACTGAATTGAATGAAGTGTTGATATTATTGAATTATCAAATCTAAAAAGACAGTATTCAATCCACTCAGAGTGCAAAAGTGATCAGTGATCATTCACAATTATTCAATCAGGAATGTGTAGCATTCTGCATTCAATCCGGTTACACTAAAGGACCATCAAATTGTCAAATTAACTATGTTCTGTACTGTAATTATAGCAGACAAATTATATTTTTTTTATTTTTAGATTTATAAAGAATACGAAATGAAATATAAGGTAGAATAATTTTTTTCTATAATTTCCAAGAACACAGTTTATTATCCTATACCTGTCTCAAAACCAATCCTTGACATTTTTGTTGACTTTGCACTAGTTGTCATAGAAACCCTTGACATTTGTCTGGCCTTGTCTTCATCAGTGATGAGTTCAGTATCATCAAGTTGCTTAAGGTCTTCTACATCAGTAACGAAGTAAACGTCTGTGTCCTTGATATCTTCAGCCTCTTTTTTACCAATGTCAGCCTCATTTTCACTCTCTGAATCCATGGCAACAGGCAACGTCACATCTGTCATCTGAGTCATCTTGCCCTTAGCAACTGTGCCTGTCACGCTTCTTCTGCTGTCCAAGTCACCAATTTGGTTTGACATTTTGGATACTGACCTTGCTTTCTCAGAACTTAAAGCCGATATAAGCTCATTTTCATCTTTTGGAAGAGGAATAATCCTTTCATTCAAGTTAATTTCTTTAATGTGTTCATCACCAAGTGCCTTCAGTGGTGCAGTTTTTGCTCCCTCTCTGTTGTTACTAGATTCAGGCTTATTACCGATACTAGTTCTAGATCTTTTCTTAGCATGATCAGTATTTTTTATTTCTTTCTGCTTACAATCTTTAGGCTCTTGTAGTTGGTCTATTTGCACGGATTCCTTTTCTATTGGTTTATTGTACTTAGCTTCTTTTTTAATTGGTTTATCCTGCTTTGCTGCATTTTCTTGCTTATTCTTTGGAATTGCTTTTTCTTTGTTTTGTTTATTTTCTTTGTCTACTAGTTTTGATTTTGTCTGCTTAAGAGTTCTGTCTTTCTTTTGTCCTACATTTTCCAAAGCTGTTGATTTACTCCTCTCCTGCATTCTACTAACAGATGGCCTTGACCTTCTACCAATGACTTCCACTGACTGTGACCTTTTGACCTCTAATAATTCATCTTCTAATTCATCTTCACTATCACCCTCTGATTGACAATCTGAATCTATTTTACCTGACAAGATGACAGAATTAGATTCCTTTCTTGATGACTCCATTGTTTCAGGAGTAGCTTCAGAATTGTATGTAACTGGCCTTTTGACAGGTTTGCCTGTCTGCGTAAACCAAGGTGCCACCTGTGAATCTAGTCTTGAATCTTCCTCACTTTCATCATCAGGTAATTCTTCACGTTCATCAATGTTTCTAGACAGGGGTCTTTTTGGTTGACGTGACAACCTAGTTGATGTCCTTGACAGTAATTTTTCCCTCTCACCTTTGAGGCCATCAATAGGTTTTAAATTCTCTTCTTTCTTTCGGTACTCAATCTGTTTAGATGCCCCTTCATCGGGCACAATGTTACGAATTTCAGCATCAGCTACTGACGTGAGCCGGCTGTTTGGGTCAAAAGATGTTGCACTTGTTGGATCGCTGGAGGGATCTATAGGCTCTGAGGGCTGAACCCTTTTTTCTGGAGAATTGAGCCATGGTGCTAGCTGGGAGTTGCCAGACTCTGATCTACTAATTGGTGTGTTTGCCTAATAAGTTGAGGTTCAAAAATAAAGAACTAAACACTTTAGAATTACAACATTATCATAATTTAAAATACAGTTGTAAAATTTCAATATGTATTTGGTTAAAATAATTGAAATGTAAAACATAACATAACCACAAAGCTGCTCTTATTTGATTAGACAGATAGCAATAAAACTATGCAAAAGTAATGGGTTAACCCATTCCCACACAATCCTGCTTTTTAACCCTTTTCATGCTGTATAAAATCCCTCATGGAATTGCATTAAAATCAAATTGCTGAGAGCACTGCAAGTACTTGTTGTTCAATAATCAATATTTCTTTTGAAAATCAATTTCATAACTTCTCTAGCAGGAAAAGTACAAGCAGGTGGTGTAGACCAAGATCATATGTGCAGACTGATCTTTGTCTATACCCCCTGCCCAAACCGGAATATTCCAGGTTCAGCATGACAAGGGTTAACAACCCTAAACAAAAGATTGTGGACTAATGATTTGTTTGTTTGTTTGAATGGGATTTTACGCCGCTTTCAACAATCTTTCAGTTATATCGCGGCGGCTGGAGCAAATAACAATGGATTCCTAGTATTTCTCACACCAGTACCGCCATCACATCCTTTCCTAGCCTCCAGCTGCTATCCCACATAGGTCTACCATTATCGACCCATTGGTGGTAGACAAATAGTTGGAAAGGATGAGTGCCGCCGTCGGGAATTGAACCCGGGACCTATAGATTGACAGTCCGACGCGCTACCAACTGCGCTATGATGGCGGCTGTTGACTAATGAAAAATTGTGACAAACAATTTCTGCATTATCAACAATGTTTTCTGCTCCAATAAAGAAACTTTTTAAAATTTCATAAACTTGAATTTGTTGTCTGAAACTACTTTGAGTTTGAACCAACCTAGAATTTTGTTGTCTTCTAACGGGTTGAAGATTATTACAGATCTTATATATCTTATCCAACATATAAAATTTGTTAAATCTGGATCTGACAAGTATATTTTGACTTTATAACCAACTATAATTAGGCTGATGTGATGTTCTGGCTTTATCCCATTCCCACAAAAACCGACCTTTTTATGCCCCATTAAAAAAATCTAAGGAAAGCAATTTCTTGATTGTCCACAGTTTTTTTTTATCCAATATGACTGAAAAATCTAAAATTCCATCAACTTGAAAGTGTCGTCTGCAGCTTATTTCAATTTGGACCAGTCTAAAATTTTGTTGTGTGGGAATGGGTTAATACAGATGTCATTACATATAACATAACTATTTACCAAATACATCAAATAAATATTCATCAAACATTATCATCTTTTGTTTCCCCAAACTAATAAAGGTTTCTAGTTAACCCATTCCCAAATGATTAAGCTTTCTGACATCCCCTAAAAAAAAACAATCGGGAATACATTGTGTAAAATGAAGAAATTGCTTGTCACAAGCAATTTCTTGATTTCATACTATCTTTCCTACCCAGAAAATTGAAAAAATCTACAATTTCATAAACTTTAAATTGTCTGCAACTCATTTTAATTTGGATCAGACTAAAATTTTGCCATCTGGTAATGGGCTAAATGAGACACTGGATTTTTTTTACTAATATGCAGAGCTGAAATGTTTGGCAGTTGTTGGATAATCAATGTAAACAAGATGTGGTTGTGAAACACAATGCCCCCACAACAGGACTAAACCTTTGACCTTGGTATGTGGAGATGCGTACTATGGAGATGTATCATCATGATTAATATGAGCATTGTATCTTGAATAGGCTGGTGGTAATTGGCAATGTTAAGTTTTTGGTTAAGTTTTGCAGACAGACAGACAGAGGGACAGACAAAAAGACTGACAGACAACGGTAAAATACTATGCCACGGATCTTTCAATGTTGGGGCTTACAAAATCCAAGAGACAAAAGCATCCAGAGTTGTCTCCCTTGAAAGCATGAATCACACTTTTGATAGTGAGAGCATGCTCAGTTTCAAGCTGATACCTTTAGTAATATTTGAAATAGGAGCAAAGGTTAAAATTTTATAAGTTAATGCCAAAGACAACAATGCCAAAAGCAGCAGGAAATCGACAATATCGGGAATTCTTCTTTTCTAAAACCACCCACTTAACCCATTCCCACACACTGACACTTTTCTAAACGCCCCCAAATATGGGAGCTTTGGAAAACATTTTGGAAAAAAAAGAAATTGCTTTTCCCAAACAATTTCTTCATTATCAACAATGCTTTCTGACCCAAAAGATAACGATTGTAAAGATTTCATCAACTTAAAATTGTCATCTGCAACTTCTTAGAATTTGGGCTGGTCTAAAAGTTTGGATCTAAGATCGTGTGGAAATGAGTTAAATATTACCTTAGCATCGTCTGTTTGTTGCATGAGGTTTTTCAGTTCTTGGTCCGAGTTTTCTGACTGTAATCTCTCTTCTTGTGGAGTTCCTTCACGCTTTTCACCTGTAAACATTTTACGGTTAGTTTTTGTCTATCGAGATGTTTTGATCGTATTCAGTCATAAGAAATAAAGCAAATATTATTTGTTTTTATTTGGATATAGACTTAACCCTTGTCATGCTGAACCCGGAATATTCCGGTTTTGGCAGTCGGTATAGACCAAGATCAGCCTGCACATAAGTGCAGTCTGATCTTGGTCTACACCCCTGCTTGTATTTTTCCTGCCAGAGTTGTTAATGAAGCTGATTTCCAAAAGAAATATTGATTTTTGAACAACAAGTTCTATCAGTGCTTTCAGCCCCTTGATTTGACAGCAATTCAGTCAGGTAATTTATACAGCATGACAAGGGTTAAAACTTAATCACACTAATTTATGACTGTACTAATGTTACAAGCAATTTCTTTATTTCCCATAAAGTTTTCCCAAGCTTTCTTTTTGAGGGGCATCAGAAAGCGTCACTATGTTGAAATGGGTTAAAGGAAAACAATCCATCTTAATTGCAGAGTTTTTCCATTTATTTACAAGGTGAAATAGCTGTGTATGGGAGATATCTTTATTTTTATTTCTTTCATGTTTCTATGGTCAGAAAGCTGGACTCACTAAAGGGTCAAAGATGCCTAGTAAAAAATAATAATGTTCAATATGTTGGTCCAACAATCATATCAGAGGTCAGTGTGTGTGGTTATTTAACCCTTTCCTGTTTTTGGAAATTTTAGACTAGTTCTAAATGAAAGAGGTTACAGACGACAATGAAAATTGGATGCCATTTGAAATGAAACCATCCTAGGTGATAGAAAATATTGTGGAAAAAGTAGAAATTGCTTGTTACAAGCAATTTCTTCTGTTTCCACAATGTTTTCTCAAGTATAAAATTACAGGAACGTAAAATCCAGTATTTGAACAGGAAAGGAAACCATTCAAACCTAATTGGAGAGCTTTTTCTTTTATATACAAGGTCAAATAACCTTGTTAAGTAGATATCTCTTTATCTGTATTTTCAAATATTCACCGTCTTTCATGTTTATTCTATGGTTCAGAAAGCTGGACTCACTAAAGAGTTTAAGATGCCTAATCAGAAGTTAACCCTTGTCATGCTGAACCTGAAATATTCCTGATTTGCCAGGAGGTATAGACAAGGATCCGCCTGCACATAACTGCAGTCTGTTATCAGTCTACACCACCTGTTTGTCCCCTTTAGGTCAGAATTGTGTTTATAATTAAATTTTCCAAACAAATTTTGCCCCAAAACTAATACTTTGTGTGCTTTTAACCCTTTGATTTTCATGCATGACTTTAAATTAGCATGACAAGGGTCAGAATGATTTTAAATTAGCATGACAAGGGTCAGAATGATTTTAAATTAGCATGACAAGGGTTAAGATATGGTTACTTATTCCAAATGTGTAGAAATCTTTATTCAAACAACTTATAACAAGATTTTTAATTGGATGAAACATTTGTCTTGGCAAATCAGAGCCCTTGTCAGGAAAATTCATACACTTTGAAATTTCTGCTTACCAACTGAGGTCCTCCTTTCAGTTTTTTTATCAGCAATACCTGACGTGTTACGTTTAACAGTTCCAGGACGTGACATCGTTTTAATGATTTCTTGTCTCTTTGTTTCTTCCTCATCTTCCTGAAATGTACATAAAGAAAAATTATAGGAAACAAATTTAATGTCATATTTCAAGGTCAAATGTCAAGGTTTTATTTAAATTCTTAATTCCAGGTGAACTTCTGACTTTCATGTCATGTCTCAAATATGTGTTTCATAAACACACCCAATTGTTTATTCAAATTATTCATTCAAAAGCCTTGGCAGATACCTAAGTTACAATATATGCTGCCCCATTCTGTGATGCAGCCTAGAATGATAGAAACCTGATAATATGCACAAGGTCAGGTGACAAGGAACATTCTGCAGAAATTTCATACAAATCTGTCGAGAAATGGAGGAGGTGTTGAGTTATCAAGACACAGCCTAAAATGGCAAACCCAAGACAATATGTGCAAGGTCAGGTGACTAGGAACATTCTTTGAAAATATCATCCATTATCATCCATTAATGTCCGTTGATCGATTGAGTGAATGGGTTCACCACCTTTTTTAACAGTATTTCAGTCATATTGCAGCAGCTGGAGCACCTAACCATGGATTTCTCTCACCAATACTACCACGACATCCTTTCTAAGCCTCCAACTGCTCATCCCATATAGGTTTATGATTATACACCAATTGGTGGGAACAAATATCTGAAGGATATTTTCTGCGACCGAGAATCAGATCCCTATCCAATAACTAGGAGTCTTAAGCACTACCCCTGGGCTATGGCCACTGTCCCATAATTATAGGAGGAGATGTGTTAACAAGATGTAGACATACGGATAGACAGACTGCCGAGGGACGGACATCACAGACGGATAGAGGAAATAATACCAAAATAGGTGCACCTTCATAGGCGTATAAATATTCTAAGACTTACTGTTCAAAAGAGCTAACTTTCATTTTATCATGATCTCTCTGAAAAAAATCATGTCAATTGACCAATTTCCGCTGTTAATCAAATAAACAGTCGACTAAAGAAATAATTCATTTAGACTGGAAGTTCAGTTTGAACTCCGACATAGGCTGCCATTCTGGTTAATCATTTTTTTTGGTTTGGCAATTTTAAAGGTCATAACTCAGCTTATTTGTTACATGCTACTGGCCATAAATTTTTCAAAATAACACCGTTAAAAAATTGAAGCAGAACTTCCTGTTAGAGTCAATTGGTGGGGCCAAATGAGTCAGTGGATGGGGTCAGCGATTGGCCAATTGCTATCCTATCATGAAAGTGACTGCATACTGTAAATAAGCATTGGAACTTAATCAAAATAAAGAAACTTTCCAAGGATTTCTGATTAAAAAATAAACAACAAAAGTAGTAACAGTTCATGGATGGAATAATCAAGTTATTCAGGTATTTGATAATCTATATCGTATAAATAAAAATGCCTCCAGCTGCTATCCCATGTAGGTTTACGATTGTCAACCAATTGGTGAGAGACAAATGTCAGAAAGGATATGTGTCACTGCCGGGGATCAAAACCATAACATCCCATGATTGAAGACTGGGAGTCTGGTGCGCTACCGACTATGCTATGGCGGCGGCAGCACTTCAATTTATATAACATGATTATGCAAGAAATAGAAATATACTCACAAGTTTTTCCTGCTCATTTATAAACTCTTCCAGCTGAGTCATTGCAGCATCGGCTTCTTTCTCTGCATCAGTCTGTAACCTCTGGGCCTGTTCTACTTGCTCTATTAGAATCTTTCTCTCCTATTGATGACAAAGAAAAAATTGATCCAAAACGGCATAAGATTTGATTGTATGGGATTTAACCCATTACAAGACAGCAAAATTTTAGACTTGTCTAAATTGAAAGGAGGTGCAGACATGAATTAAGAGTTAACAGATTTTTAAATTTTTCAACTTTCAGGGTAGAAAGCAGTGTGTAAAAAGAAGAGATCGCATGTTACAAGCAATTTCTTCATTTTCCACAATGTTTTGCAAAGCTTTCTTCTTGAGGCACATTTAAAAGTGTCATTGTGTGGGAAATGGTTAATGACAAAGTTAATTTATAGAACAAAAACAGCATTAGATTTGATTGTATCGGGTTTAATGACCAAGTTAACATAGAACCAAAACATCATTTATTATAATTGTATAGTGCTTAACCCATTACCAGATGACAAAATTTTAGACTGGTCTTAATTGAAAGGAGCTGCAGACGACAATTTACAGTTAACAGAATTTTAGAATTTTTCAACTTTATGGGTAGAGAGCATTGTGTAAACAGAAGAAATCGCTTGTTACAAGCAATTTCTTCATTTTCTACAATGTCTTCCAAAGATTTCCCAAATGTTTCTCTTGAGGAGTGTCCAAAAGTGTCATTGTGTTGGAATGGGTTTACATCAATTCTTTAATGCTTTCAGCTGGATTATCGAGAAATAACGGTAGATTATCATTTGATAAACTCACCACCTATCCAGTGAAATTATCAAAAACTTATGCCCCGCTTTCGTTCATTTTACCCTATCTGATGTTATCTAAGCAGAGCCAAATAAGTGACGTCATCATAAGCGTTGCATAGCAGTCACATGCAAAATGACACACTTCAAGAAAATGTGTCATATAATATTCGCATTTTGTCTAATTTTTGCATTAAAGAAATAGAACAATTGTTTGTTTTTCGAGTATGATGGATTGATATTTCATTTCGTGAACAACAAAAGCTTTATTTTCACTTGTGGCTTCGCCACTTGTGGAAATAAAGCTTTTGTTGTTCACTCCATGAAATATAAATCGATCTTACACTGAAACAAACAATTATCCTCTATTTCATTTATATTATAACTTGGGTTTCCTAGTATTTCTCACAGTGGGTCAAGTTTTGTTGAACTTGTTGAAATAAGGAATTACAAGTACATATAATAAAGTGTTGTATCTAAATCGAAATGAATGGCCAATAATCGTTCTGATATATGATAAAAGCCATTGTGACTTGCGCCATTTGCTTCTCACCCACTGGGTGAGTAATAAGCAGTGTGACTAAGACGGTTGAGTAACTGGTGGCTCTGACAGTCTGCTGTGGCTGCACTAGTAAAAGATAGACAGGAAGCCATGGACAGATGCATCAACTGTAGAGATATAACTGGAATACTGATGAAAGTGGTAATTTAATCCTATGCAATCAACCATATATTGTCAATATTTTTTGGTCGATATTATAGACTGATGAAATGTTCAGAACTGTAAAAAGACTGTTTTTAGTTGATTTTACCTTTTCATTTGTTTTTCTCTGCAGATTGTCAACTGAGTACTGGACAAAACCCTTTCCCATACAATCCCTGATTTATACGTCCCTGTGATGTCATACTTGAGAAAAGATTGTGGAAAAAGAAAAAATTGATTGCAACAAGCAATTTCTTCTTGTCCCACAATGTTTTCTGTCATAAAAGATGGTTATTTCTTGAATTTTACTCACTTTATAATAATTTAATTTTTAGTTTTGTCTATCAAAAACAAGCATTCTGATAGGTCCAAAAAATTTATTCAAAACTCAATGAACAAAATTTTGAGCACATAGTCATTTTGTATGCTTCCGCACAAAATAATCCCATACAAAAAGGTATCAAAATTTGTAAAGCTTTTGTTTTTTTCACTTGATGCTATCAAATGATAAGAAATGAAGAGAATATTTTTTGTTTTCATGGAGGTATGAACCGAAAAGCTAATCACACAATGTATGAATCCAATTCGCGCATTCATACAGTGTGATTAGTTTATTTGGTTCAAACCTCCATGATAACAAAAAATATTCTCTTCATCTCTTAAATGTCATCTACTACCCCTTTGAATTCGGATTAGTTCAAAAATTTGAAAAACAGTAAAGGGTTCAAAGAGATCATGTAGACTTTGATCAGACTACATATAATGTGCAGTCTGATCTTTGTCTTTACCTCCTGCCAAAACAGAATTATTCTAGGTTCTTTATGACTAGGGTTAAAATTCTTACTTACACTTTCCCATTTGTTCTTGTGTTCAGTAAACTGCATCTTCAATGAATTCACCTTTCTATGCGTTTTTGTTAACGTCACATTCAACTGTTCACCCAAATCTTTCATTTTGGAAATACTCTGAAATATCAAACACAAATTAACCTGTGACAAATTGACAATTAACCCATTCCAACACAAGAAAATTTTAGACTGGTCCAAATTGAAAGAAGCTGCAGACGACAATTTCAAGTTGATGGAATTTTAATTTTTTTCGTCTTTTGGTATAGAAAACATTGTGGATAATGAAGAAATTGCTTGTTACAAGCAATTTCTTCATTGTCCACAATGATTTCCAAAGCTTTTTTCTTGAGGGGCGTAAAAAGGAGGGCTTGAGTTGGAATGGGTTAAGGCTGTACATCAAAGAATCAAATCATTAATTTAGACCGAAGTGACTATGCATTCTGATATTTGCCAACATTTAAGTGAAGCATTATTGTTAGTTTGGTGTCTTAAATGTTGTAATCAAAGCTTATTCAAACTGTATTTACAACGTTTAGGTCACCAACCAACAATAACACACTTTTTTGTTATATGTTACTGGCTATTAATTTTGCAAAATATCCTTTTTTTCTATTTAAAATCTGAGAACTCAGAACACAGAGCATATTATGCTAACTCTTGACTTTTCAAGTGAGTACAATTTCTACTCAATGGGGCATAATTCATTAAAAATGCATTTAGAGTTATCCAACTTGTTTGTATAGATTGCTCTTATGATATGTAACATAATATTCATAATTTCAAATGATTGTCTTCAGTTTTGACCTGGCCATAGCAATATCTGCTTCTCTGAAACAGCCAAGCTAAATCTGTAGTATGAACCCATTACAAGAAGACAAGATTTTAGACTGGCCCAAATTGAAAGATGATGCAGACAACAATTTGGCGTTGATGAAATTTTACATTTTTGCAACATTCTGGTTTGAAAACATTGTGGAAAATGAAGAAATCGTTTGTTTCAGGCAAATTCTTCTTTTTACAAAATGTCTTCCCAATTGAATGGGTTAATGTAGAGTACGATTTAAGGAATTTCTGCAAAATTTGAAAGCTCTAAGCCATTTGGCTAGGGAGAAGACCTTCTCTATTTCTATGTAAAATCTGGAAAGCCCACAACATCGGGTTTACATTGATGTAAGTTTCATAATTTGAACTATTTGGTAGAGTTTTGTAAGGTAATGTTACATGCAAAACTTGAAAGCTGTATGCCTCACAGTTTGGTAGAATAAGATTATCTTTTTTTTTATCTCTATAGAAAAGTGGGGAACCAAATAATCTAAGTTAATCTCAGAGTAAATATTCGAAGTTTTGGAAGTCTCATAAAGTGATGTTACATGCAAATTTTGAAAGCTCTAGGCCTTATGATTTGGGAAAAGAAGATTACTGAAGTTGTTTATTACAGTTGCCATGGCAATCAGAGTTCTTCATTCATTGTAATTCTTTGAAGTATTTTGAAAGAGCCTACCCTAAAGATTTTAATGAAGTTTGGTTGAAATGTAAATATTAGTTTAGGAGAAGATTTTTGTAATTGAGAAACTAATGGAAAGACAGACATGTGGACAGACAGACATATGACAGACATTTTATCAATGTGACAGCTCTCTCAATTGAGCTAAAATATTGTTAGAAATGAAGAAATTGTTTGTAGCAAGCAAATTCTCGATTTCCCACAAAAGTTTCTTCCAAGAAAGACAAAGATGGTTAAGATTTTATCAACTTGGAATTGTCTGCAACTTTTTTTCAATTTGAATTTTTTTAAAAGTTTTGTCATCCTGCACAGATTAAATGTTGTGACTGTAATCTATTCAAGCTGTAGTTATGACTTTTAAGTTGTCAACAACTGATTTTATCTTTGTTTTAAGTTGCTGACAATATATTTTACAAATAGAGGATATTGAATGTCATGGAATACATAATTTACTAAACGAGTTATCTTTAAACAGATTAAACTCGTTAGGGTTACTAGGGCTAGATGACGAGTTGAATAATTAAAGAATATTATGAACACAATTTTGATATTCTACCTATATGACCTTATTTTGTACAATAAATAGTATAGAATTACTAAAATTCATCGAAATATGATATTCCATAAAACATGCCATTTGTAAAATGGCGTCATTACATGCACTATGATGTCATTTTGGTGTTAACTTAAAGGCGTTGCTAAAGGCTACAAATTCATTTGCATAGTTTTTACGATACTGTAATATCACCCATGTAATATAACAAGAGGGCCATGATGGTCCTAGATCTATCACCTGAATCATTTGCTGTTAAAAAATGCAAGGGGACCAAAATAATGTAAACAAAAAAATTATCATAAAGGCCCCTTTTCCTGTTTTTTGTCTAAAAGAACCTTCCCATGTTCTATAGGGCTCATCATTATGACCCAGCAATTATTCTGGCCAAGTTTCATGAAGACTTAGCCAAAATTGCGGCCTCTAGAGTGTTAACAGAGAAATTGTCATTAAGGCCCCTTTTCCTGTGTTTTCCAATAGAATCTTCCTATAATCAATAGGATTCATCCTTATTACCTAGCAATTATTCTGGCTAAGTTTCATTTAGATCGGGTCAATTCTGTGGCCTCTAATAGTGTAAAAACTTCAATTGTTGACACCGCACGACATACGACGGATGACAGACATTCAACGATTACAAAAGCTCACCATGAGCACTTGGTGCTCAGGTGAGCTAAAAATATTCAATGGGTTTATAACAATCTCAGGCTGTAGGTCAAATTATAAACTTAATGTTATTTGATGACTCAATCAAATACCATGTCAAAGGTCATCAAGCCAACTTTCTGGCCGCTGTCTTTAACCTATTCCCACACAATCCTACTTTTTTACAACCACAAGGTTTTATATTCCAAAAAGCTTAGTGGGAAAAGAAGAAATAAATAGCTTCTTACAAGCAACTTCTTCTCTTGCCTCTATGCTCATGTTAGAATATGATGGTTATTTTCCAAATTATTGCCACTATAATTTTTCATCTGCAACCTCTTTCAACTTGAAAAAGTCTAAAATTTGTCTGTCTGGAATTAAGTCAGATTGATTTTTATTTGATTTAATTTTTGGTTTTGTCTTCGAAAAACGTTTCTGATTAGCAAAAAAAAAATATTCATACCTCCATGAACAAAATTTTGAGCCCACACCTCTTTTGTATGCTTGTGCACAAAATAGTTCCCGTAACAAGAGGGCCGTTGGCCCTGGGGCGCTCACCTGAGATAAAGACTCTTTTTCTTTCAACAGTCTAATTTCATGTTAAGGTTAGGATTATGAAACAAGTGGGCCACACTAACATATAAAGACTATGAACCTGGGGATCCAAATGTCTAAATTACAAATTCCAAGGCTTTAGTGCTGATTTGAAAGAAAGAAAAAAACTTTTTCCTCCCTCTGGATCCATGGGTTATAATTTCAGAAATAAGAAATATGTCTGTGAACTGATGCTTCATGCCTTTACCCCCCCTCCCCCGGCTCCACCCCTGGAGACCCGAGGATCATGATTTTAGCTATTTTGTAAGAGATCAATATACTGATATTTCATGCAAAATATTAAGGCTCTACCCCTTCTGGGTCAGGAGGAGAAGATTCTTAAAGATTATTTTAAAATTTCCCTTTGTTGCCATGGCAACCGGAGTTTTTAACAGATTTCAATTCATTTAGCTATTTTTGAAGGGGACCACCTAAGGAACATTTCTGCCAAATTTGGTTCAAATCGGCCCAGTGGTTTGGGAGGAGATGTCATTTAAGAAATTGTTCTTATTTCTATATAAACCCCACCCCCTGGGGCTCTGCCCCTGGGGACCTGAGGATCATGATTCTAGCTATTCTGAAAGAGGTCAATATACTGATACTTCATGCAAAATATCAAGGCTCTATGCAATCTTGGTCAGGAGGAGAAGATTTTTAAAGATTATTTTGAAATTTCACTTTTCTTGCAATTGCAACCAGAGTTTTTATCAGACTTCATTTCAAATGGCATCCAGTTTTCATTGTCGTCTGCAACCACTTTCAATTTGGACTAGTCTAAAATTTCCAAAAACAGGAAAGGGTTAAAAAATCGTTCTTAATTTCTATATAAATCCCATCCCCCTGAGGCTCTGCCCCTGGGAACCCGAGGATCATGATTTTAGCTATTCTGAAAGAGGTCAATATACTGATGCTTCATGCAAAATATCAAGGCTCTACACCTTCATGGCCCGGAGGAGAAGATTTTTAAAGATTATTTTAAAATTTCACTTTTGTTGCCATGGCAACCAGAGTTTTTAACAGATTTCAATTCTTTTAGCTTTTTTTTTTGAAGGGGACCACCTAAGGAACATTTCTGCCAAATTTGGTTTAAATCGGCCCATTGGTTTAGGAGGAGATGTTGTTTAAGGAAATTGTTGACGGACAACGCATGGACGCCGGACAAAAGGGGATCACACTACGTGCTCAGGTGAGCTAAAAGTGTATCAAAATTTCTAAAAAATTACCTTTTTTGCTTGATGTCATTAAATTGTAAGAAATGAAGAGATATTTTTGTTTTCATGGAAGTATGAAACGAAAAGCCTTACCACCCTTCATGTATTCATACATAATTGTGTTTAGTTTTTTGTTACATACCTCCATGAAAACAAAAAGTATTCTCTTCATCTATTAAAACTTCTAATTTAGGAGACACTACTATTTAAGAAATGATTAAATTTCACCAATTCAGAAACATAGACATGATGTCTGGATCTTCTTTTGATTTTGATCGGTCTTAACTTTTGTCAGTTGCTAATGGGTTATGCATGCTTGCAAGATTAAGTGAAACTTACCTTGCCTTAACTTAGTTCTGCTGTCTAAGCAGACCCATTTAGTTATTTAAGAAAAATATTTAAATTATGCACTTTGAATAACTAAAGACTCTAGTGAGTGCCCGATTTGCTCAAACGGCCTGAATTTACTTATCATTCCTGAGAAATTTGGTTGAAAATCATCCCACAGCTTGTAAGAATTAGATTTTCAAAACTTCACTATATACCATATATGGACACAAGATGTCCCCCACCATAAAAGCCATAATTTTCATCTGAACCATATTTTATGAAGGAGTCTGATAAAGAGTTACCAAAGGATCATTTTGTGAAATTTTGTTGAAAACTTATAATCATTTGTTATCTGTGAAGATTGTAGTTTTCCACTGTTTACCATATATGGAAATTAGCCCAAACCATTTAAACAATGTTTACAGCCAATCAATTCTTTTTTTTTAGCACTCTAATAAGGGGTCACCAAAGGATCATTCAAATGAAATTTGGTTGAAATCCATCTAAACATTTCTGAGAAGAAGATCTTAAAAGCTTTCACCATATATGGAAATGAGCTCCACCCATTAAAGCCATGTTTTTCAACCGATCTTCATCATTGAAGGAATCTGATAAAGGGTCACCCGAGGATCAATCAAGTGAAATTTTGTTGAAATCCATAACTTGGTTTCTGAGAAGAAGATTTTCAAAGTTTTCACCATATATATGGAATTTAGCCCCGTCCATTTAAGCCATATTTTTCATCTTATATTAATTCTTTGAAGAAATCTGATAAAGGGTCACCCAATGAGCATTCCTGTATAATTTGGTAGAAATGCATTAATTGGTTTCCGAGAAGAAGATTTTTTAAAGGTATCACCATATATGGAAACTAGCCCTGCCCATTAAAGCTATGTTTTTCATCGGACCTGAATTCTTTGAAGGGAACTGATAAAGGGTCACCAAATGATCATTCCTGTAAAATTTGGATGAAATCCATAACTTGGTTTCTAATAAGAAGATTTTTAAAGGTTTCACCTTATATGGAAATCAGCCAAACCCATTAAAGCCATGTTTTTCATCCGATCAAAATTCTTTGAAGGAATCTGATAAAGGGTTATTCAAGGATCATTGTTGTAAAAATTGGTCGAATTCTGTTGAGTACTTTCTGAGGAGAAGAGTTTTAACCCTTTCCTGTTCAAATACGGGATTTTACATTCCTGTGATTTTATACTTGAGAAAACATTGTGGAAAAAGAAGAAATTGCTTGTAACAAGCAATTTCTCCTTTTTCCACAATATTTTCTACCACATAGGATGGTTTCATTTCAAATGGCATCAAGTTTTCATTGTCATCTGCAACCTCTTTCAATTTGAACCAGTCTAAAATTTCCAAAAACAGGAAAGGGTTAAAGTAAAAGTTTATGGACAGACCCACGCACGACAGACACAACACCATGACAATAGCTTGCTGGCCTTCAGCCAGTGGAGCTAAAAACTCACTCATTTAACAGCCACCCCCCAACTATTAAGGCATCAATACTAACCAGACGTCTGTACTGTGCAAATCTCCCAAGCACATGACCTGCTGGAACTGTAGACTGTGAATAGACAATATCAAGGGTGAAACTATTTGACCTTTTCTCATACAATCCCATTTTTTACATTGAAGAAATTGATCTCTGGAAAACTTTGAACAAGCAATTACTTCCCTTTTTCTCATGTTTTCTAAAGTTTTCTTCTTCTTATGACATATATTTTTCAATCTAAAATTGCATTTTGAAATAGTGACTGAAGCTTCCAGTCTAAAAATTTGTTGAGTGGGAATTGGTTAACCATTTCCTGTTCAATAGTTTTTACGTCCCTTAATGTTTTTATACTTAAGAAAACAATGAGGAAAAAGGAGAAATTGCTTGTGACAAGCAATTTCTACTATTTCCTCAATTTTTTTCTACTCTACAAAATGATTGTTTTTCAAAGATGAAATTGACTTTGAATTGTCGTCTGCAAAACCATTTAATTTGGATAGGTCTAGAATAAAAAAAACAAACAGGAATTGGTTAAATTTCATTACATTTATAGAGCTCATACAGTAATTCTTAGTGTTTTCTCTGAAAATAACTAGGCTAAAAAATTGAAGGATTCTTTGATTAATTTGGACAAGTTTAAAATTTTGAAAAAAAAACAGGAAAGGGTTATGCTGAATACATATAGGTAATCAACCAATGTTTTGCTTTTTCATTGATGTTCCTGACCATCCAAATTTTGTTTGATATTACAGTGAAATCCTCATAATTGCAACCCTGATAATAGCAATTAACTGCTTAATTGAAATAGACTTAATGTACAAAAAATTTAAAATTATTAGATTCAAAGAACATAAAGCCTCTTTCAACCCATTCCCACACAATGATCATTTTAAATGCCCCTAAATATGAAAGCTTTGGAAAACATTGTGGAAAATGAAGAAATTGCTTGTTAAGAGCAATTTCTTCATTATCCAAAATGTTTTCTATCCTAAACAACAAAAATTCTGAAGATTTCAAGAACTTTGAATTGTTGTCTGCATCTTCTTTTCATTTGGACTGGTCTAAAATTTTAACATGTGGGAATTGGTTAATAGCATTTTCTTATTAATTGCACAAGTACGGACAAATTTGTCTTGCAATTAACAGGATTCCACTGTATAGCCAAACTATCCTAACACAGGTCATTCAAGCATTTAAGAATGAACCCTTTCCTGTTTTGCAAAATTTAAGACCCGTCCAAATTCAAAGGTTATGCAGACAACAATTAAAAGTGGATTTAATGTAAAAATTAACAATTGGCTAGATTAGAAAATATTGTAGAAAAAGAAGAAATTGCTTCTTTTTTCACAATATTTTCTCAATTATAAAATCACAGGGTCGTAAAAATCAGGGATTGAACAGGAAAGGGTTAGTGTGGTCAATAACCTACCAAATATTAACTGTTGGTATACAGTACAGAACATTGTTAATTTGACAATCTAATTGGAACTGGATTTAACACTAAATGCTGCATGATCGTGATTGAATGTCATTGTGATTGAAAGCTTATTGCTTATTCACTCTATGTGGATTGAATGTTTTCTTGTTTGGATGCGATCCTTCAATCACTGCAACATTTCATTCATTCCAAACAACATCGTGAATCATCTTGAACAAAAATATTATCATTATTTTTGAAATTCAAATTACCGAATTTAATCTTTACAAAAGTACTAATTGCTAAAACTAACAAGGCGATGTCAAGTATCAGAATGATTGAATGCTGTTGATTGAATGCTTCCGTTAAAGGATTGATTGATCAAATTTGGAAAACGGTGATTGCTACTAAATTGAATGCTGATTGAACTTGATTGAACGTGATTGCCATTTGCAATTTAAAATGAAACCATATCCTTTGTGGTAGAGATTACTGTGAGAAAAGGAGAAATTGCTTTAACAAGCAATTTCTCCTTTTTCCACGATGTTTTCTCAAGTATAAGTCACAGAGACGTAAATCCCATGTTTGAACAGGAAATGGTTAAGCACAAAATTACCCATGATTCTTCATCGTCTAATTCAAAAGCGTCTGTAAACTCCTGGTCCCCTGTTTCCACCACTGGTTCCAAGTTTTTCGACTGACGGGTTGGCTGTCGGCTCGGATCGTTGGACTTATCAACAGAGGCTTTGTTAGGATCCCCTCCTTCATCCTGGACACCTGTTTCTGCATACTCTTTCAAGAGAGAAAAATCAAAGTATTGAAAGTACTGTAAGCTAGCAAAACTTGGTTTTGTGAAATAATCTTCTTTGTCAAAGATTACCATGATCAATAAATGAGGTTAAAGTTAAGTTATCCAGGAGTTAACCCCTTACCACAAAATCTTAGACTGCTTCAAAATTGAAAGAAAGTACAGACAACAATTTTAGATTGGTCGGATCTAGAAAATCTTTGCCTTGTAGGATAGACAACAGTAAATTCATGTGGCCATCCAAAGCAGTGCCTAAAGTGAAGATTCTGATTAGACTAATAATTTTGAACACAATATGTTCGAGTAAGCTAAAAATACCAAGGAGATGAACTTGCATGCAGAGTTTGCAGTAATCCTAAAAGGCATAAGAACTACTTTATATGGCGCTGGCATTCAATGGATTTAGTGGTTTAGCCTCCAGTGGCAGTAAACTTTGAACAGACCTCCATATTTTGTCTAATAACTTAGTAAACTTAAGCTTTGCTAGCTAAAATTATAGTACTATCCCATCACAAAAAAAAAATCAAGCATTATAACAAGCTTAACCCTTTCCTGTTCTTTCAGTGGTTTTACACCTCTGTGTTTTGGTATTTGAGAAAACATTATGGAAAAAGAAGAAATTGCTTGTGACAAGCAATTTCTTCATTTTCCACAATTTTTTCTACTATTACAAATGACTATTTTTCATTTTGCTGATGGCACTTTAGGTCTGGATGTCAGGGTCAATATTTAGTTTAGAAAACAATCTTGTGAACAATTCTGGCTTTAAGAGGACACACAGGCAGTGTAGACAAAGATCAGACTGCATATATATGCAGACTGATCGTTGTCTATGCCTCCTTCCAAAACAGGAATATTCCAGGTTCAACATGACAAGGGTTAAACCAATTAAATCATCCATTTAGACCAAAAGTAAACTTTAAACGCCTACTTTTACATGCTGCATTTTTGTTATTTTGACCTGAACTTACATATTATTCAAAATGTAGTTGAAACATTAAGGTGGTCAACAAACAACTATATGTTTCTCGTTCCATGTCAACAATCATTAACTTTGAAAAATAACACCATTCATTTAGTTATCTTGGTCAAATCTTCTATTCTTGCAACGCTTTCTATCTCATTTGAGACTTTCTTTGCACAACTAAAATTGCTTAACAGACAGACAGAACAGACAGACGGACGGACAAGTGGGACCAGGGCTCGAGAAATCTGATAAATTGACGGTCTGGACCGAATTTTGAATTGCCAGACGATTGAAATCCCAGAAATTACACTTTGAAATATTGATAAACTCGCCCACCATCTATCAAAATCCACGTGAAACCCAAATAATGCAAGGGTTTCACAAGTTACCTGCAGATGAAGAGATAAGTGCCAAAAATCGATAATTAACCCGCTGGCCAGTCTAATGCCCAACTGCACATAGACCTAATTTGCAGTTTCACACTTGACTGAACTTTGGGTATCGAGTTTTGTAAACTATTTGCAATAGAGAATCGGTTTGACTTACACAAGTTCGATGTCAAAATGGACATCTAATACTGCGTCAATTTAAATTGCCGTTACTCCTGAAACTAATTTCTTTTACTATAACATGGGATGCATATATAAATCGAGACATGAATAGGCTTCAGTTGCCATTGGTACAAAGTCGGAATAGCTCAGCACAACGTTTTTATGAAATTAATTTATCACAAGTAAGCGTGTCAGACCGGGTTTGAAATTTATATAAAAAAGTCACGCCGTTAATATTTTATAGTTTTTCATTCACGGTAAGAAACATAGCCGATAGAATTCAAACAACAATTGGATTTTTACTATAACATGGGATGCGTATATAAATCGAGACATGAATAGGCTTCAATTGCTGTTCGTATAAAGTCGGAATAGCTCAGCACAACATCTTTATGAAATAAATCTATCACAAGTAAGCGCTTGAGCCCGGGTTTGAATATATGTTTTATCTAGTTTTTCATCCGCGGTAAGAAACATAGCCGATAGAATTCAAACAATAATTGGAAATCCGCAGAATACAGATAATTTAAATATAAATGAAAACGACAGCTTAATAATATCTCTAGTTCCGTCAATAAAATTAAATCTTACTTCAGGGGTGGAAAACGTCCGAATAATAAATCGGAAATCAACTACAATAAATAAATGACCGAGATTTGTGAACGGATTCCACTCTAGGAAAGAAGTGCAACACGTTGGCGTCCCACTCGAGTTTGTCTCGTCGGTCTTTTTGATGTACGTCACGACTCTGTGATTCCATGTAGAGAATAGACTGACCCGACATTTTTGTGAAGTCAGCTGTGTTTTTCCATCATACGCTCGTTTTGAGAGAAAATCAACATGATGCTGTTAAATTAACAGAACTGTGGATAACTAGCTTATGAAAATGAAAAAGTATAACTTTACTATAATTAAATCGGCCGTACTCGGAAGGGGGGGGAAGCGTACATTACGGAAATATTCTTTTAAACCCAGAAATGCTAATAATGTAATTTATTTCTCTATCTAATTTTATAACACATTGGAATTTCGTGGACTGCCGTACATTGCAATTTATACTCAGTCGAATTTTCAAAAACAAAATGAAAGTAGGATCTGTCAGTTGTTTTCTTCTACCTCTCTTTGAAGATTATAATCATCTTCGGAATATTTGAAAAAGAAGGCAACTACTTAATGAGTGGTAAACCCTTTACCTACCGAAAGGTGAAAAAAGGCGGGGGTATTCGTTACATTAAATAAATGATCAAGATTTGTGAACAAATTCACTCTAGGAAAATAGTGCAACACGTGGGCGACCGACTTTAGTTTGTCTCGTCGGTCTTTCTTATGTACGTCACGACTCTGAGATTTCATGGGGTAGAATTGACTGACCCGACATTTTTGTGATGTCAGCTGTTTTTTTCCATCAACAGACACTCGTGTTGAGAGAAATTCGACATGACTGTGTTAAATTAAAAGAACTTTGGATAACTAGCTGATGAAAATGAAAAAGTACGGGGGGGGAGTCGGAAGCGTACTTCACGGAAATATTTTGTAAAACCCAGAAATTTTAATAATGTTATTTACAATAATTTTACAACATATTGGTATTTCGTGGATAGACTGGTACCACTGTCGACTTTAATAAAGGCTTTGTTAAAATTGACTGCGGTACCAGTCTATGTCGTGGACTGCCGTACATTGCCGGATTTGCAATTTATACACAGCCGAATTTTCAAAATAAAATGAAAGTAGGATCTGTCAGTTGTTTTCATCTATCCTCCACTCGTTGAAGATTATTACCATCTTCGGAAAATTTGATAAAGAAGGCAACTACTGAATGAACGATGAACCCTTTTAACGTACGGGAAAGGTGAAAAAAGGCAGGGGGAGCTTTAGTCGGCGGAGGGGGCGTTTTTGCCGGGGGGGCAATGTCCCGGACCGATTTAGATTTCCAAATTTCCGGAGCCCTGATTGGGACCATAACATAATATGACACTTCGGGTGTATAACAAATGGTGTTTTCAGGAATTCAATATATACTGAATCGTCTTTGATATATCTAGCAAATAAATCTAGTCCCTGAAATCTTTGAGATAGTTGTAGAAAAGCATGTAAACTTTTCATTGTTTTATAAAATTCATGTCAATTTAGTTATGAAAGATTCATTTACTATGTCAGATGAAAAGGTATTACCAAAATTTTCAATATATGGACATAGGCCGCAACCATAAAAGCATTATTTTTCATCCGATCCAAGTAAAATGAAGGAATCTGACAGAGTCAACTGAGGATCACCCATTGAAATCTTGGTGAAATCCATCAACAGGTTTCTGAGAAGTTTTTCTAAGATTTCAGTATAATTTTGTCATTATGGAAATTACACACAACCCCATCCCCCGGCAAAAACAAGCAATTTATTCTTCATCCAATCAAATTTATTGAAGAAATCAGATAGAGTCTCCAAAGGATTACAATAATCCAGTGAAATTTGGTTGAAATCAATCTACTGTTTTCTGATTTTTTTTTTGTTGTTGTTTTTGTTTTTTAGAGTTTTCACTTTATACCGTATATGGTAATTAACACTCCTTATCAACCCATTACCAAACAAAAAAATTCTAGACTGGTCCAATTTGAAAGAAGTTGTGACAAGCAATTTCTTCTTTTTCTACAATATTTTTTACTGTATTGAATGGTTATTTTTCAAATAAAATCCACTTTAAAATTTAGTCTGCAAAACCTCTGAATTTTGACAGGTCTGAAAAAATTGAAAAACAGAAAGTGTTGAACTGACACAAACTATTAACCTTTCAGTAAATTCCTGGAAATTGATAACTGATTATATGCGGTTTCAGAATGAATTCTGCCTTATGATGGCTATCAGGACACCTAACCATTTCTTCTTGAAATTTCTACCAAAGTACAATGTACTAACCACAATATCCTACCAGGTACAAACCCTACCCATCACACGCTAGTGATTATTCTTCATTTTCCACAATGTTTTCCCAATGATAAAATCACAGGGATAAGGGATTGAACAGAAAAGGGTTAAACAAGCTGTATTTACAACATTCTGGTCACCTCAATTTTGGATGACGGTATCTCAATTTTGGATAGGGCATTCACTGTCCCTGGGGATCTAACCAATGACCAAAGGCTTGATTGATTGATTGAATAGGGTTTAATGCCACTTTAAACACTATTTCAGTCATAATGACATCCCATGATTGAAGCTTGGGAGTCTGATGTGCTACCGACTGCACCATGACAGCAGCTTTGATTCAATTCAATATTGCTACCAGCTGTGCATTTTAATGGCCAATGGCTGCAGTCATATATTTTGACAGAACTACATTTTTCTTGCCATAAAAACAATTGAATACACTTACCTTTGCCCTTTCCTTTCTGTAAAAAAGAGAGAGAGAAATGAACTTTAAAAGCTTCAAAAACATAAGAAATCTCAAAATAGAGACTATAAATAAATAAGGTTATAATTTATCAAATAATATATCTCGCAGGGGTGTTGAAATACAAATTTTCTCCACCTGACATTAGTAGGAGATGATTTTTTACCTATCAGAAATCAAAATAATTTAATTTCTAGTTTTGGCTATTGTTCTGATTGGTCAAACAAGAGCTTTGTCCACAGGACACAGATGACCCCACAGGTAGCTTTGATAACAACAAAGGGCAATAACTCCAAAATTAAGCAAGCAAGAGTTGGGGTTCTTGTGCACTGCACTTCTCCTCAATGAGGTCTATCCACCTGTGAAGTTTCAAGTTGATAGCTATTGCACTTTAAGAGATATGCCCCAGATAAAATGCAAGTCTTTAAAATAACAAAGGGCAATAACTCCATAATTATGCAAGCAAGAGCTGTGGTTCTTGTGCACTGCACTTCTCCTCAATGAGGTCTTAATAATCCACCTGTGAAGTTTCATGTTGATAGCTATTATACTTTCAGAGATATGCCCCAGACAAAATGTAAGTTTTTAAAATAACAAAGGGCAATAACTCCAAAATTATGTAAGAAAGAGTTGGGGTTCTTGTGCACTGCACTTCTCCTCAATGAGGTCTATCCACCAGTGAAGTTTCAAGTTGATAGCTATTAGACTCTCAGAGATATGCCCAAGACAAAATGTAAGTTTTTAAAATAACAAAGGACAATTACGCCAAAATTATGCAAGCCAGAGTTGTGGTTCTTGTGCATTGCACTTCTCCTCAATGAGGTTTCTCCACCTGTGAAGTTTCAAGTTAAAAGCTATTATACTTTCAGAGATATGCTCCGGACAAAATGTAAGTCTTTAAAATTACAAAGGGCAATAACTCCAAAATTGTGCAAGCAAGAGTTGTGGTTCTTGAGCACTGCACTTCTCCTCAATGAGGTCTATCCACCTGTGAAGTTTCAAGTTGATAGCTATAATACTTTCAGAGATATGCCCCGGACAAAATGTAAGTCTTTAAAATAACAAAAGGCAATAACTCCAAAATTATACAAGCAAGAGTTGTGGTTCTTGTGCACTGCACTTCTCCTCAATGAGGTCTATCCATCTATGAAATTTCAAGTTGATAGCTATTATACTTTCAGAGATATGCCACAGACAATTTTGGGACAGACAGAAGGACGAAAGTCTGGATGGACGGACAAAGGCAAATCTATATCCCCCCCCCCCATTAAGTGGTGGGGGCATAAAAAAAATATTCATACCTCCATGAATAAAATTTTGAGCACAAAACTTTTTTTTATGCTTGCACACAAAAAAGTCCCGTACAAAAATTTATAAAGATTTGTAAATTTTTTGCTTATTTTGCTCGATGCTATTAAACTATAAGAAATGAAGAGAATATCTTTTGTTTTCATGAAGATATGAACCAAACAAGAGGCCCAGTGGGCCTTAACGGTCACCTGAGTAAAAGAGCATCAAGACAAGTGATTTAGGGTTTATTAGAAAAAGATTTTTTAAGAAGTACAAAAATTTACCCCTTTCTGCCCCTGACTGGGGCCCCTTTTACCCCAAGTCCCCCAACCTCTTTTCACAAACTGGATTGGCATCCCCCAATGATGCTTCCGTCCAAGTTTGGTTGAAATCCCCTCAGTAGTTCTTAAGAAGAAGATGAAAATATTTAAAAGTTACCAAAAATGACCCCCTTTTGGTCCCCATTTTAGGCCCCCCTGACCTCCAGCATTTTAATTTACACAAATCTGTATAATCAGTAGCCAATGATGCTTTTCACCAAGTTAGTTTGAAATTGGCTTTGTACTTCATCAGAAGAAGATGAAAATGTGAATTTTTTAACATGATGAACTTTGACCTCTGGGTGTGGCTCCATACATGACCTCAGGGACATGAATTTCACAATTTATAATATACCTGTCCTAGTTGTCATGCACACAAAATATTTAAGCTTTGGCATTAAAGGTTTATTAGAAGAAGATTTTTAAAGAAGTACCAAAAATTACCCCTTTTGCCCCCTATTTGGGCCCCTTTGACCCCCAGAACCCCTATTTTCACAAACATGAATTGGCATCCCCCAATGATGCTTTCTACCAAGTTTGGTTGAAATCCGCCCAGTAGTTCTTGAGAAGAAGATGAAATATTTAAAAGTTACCAAAAATTACCCCCTTTAGGTCCCCATTTTAGGCCCCCTGACCCCCCAGCCTTTTAATTTTCACAAATCTGAATAATCAGTAGCCAATGATGCTTTTCACCAAGTTAGTTTGAAATTGGCTTTGTACTTCATCAGAAGAAGATGAAAATGTGAAATATTTAACATGATGAACTTTGACCTCTGGGTGTGGCTCCATACATGACCCCAGGGGCATGAATTTCACAATTTATAATATACCTGTCCTAGTTGTCATGCATACAAAATATTTAAGCTCTGGCATTAACGGTTTATTAGAAGAAGATTTTTAAAGAAGAACCAAAAATTACCCCTTTTTGCCCCCAATAGGGGCCCCTATGACCCCCAAAACCACTATTTTCACAAACTTGAATTTGCATCCCCCAATGATGCTTTCTACCAAGTTTGGTTGAAATCCGCCCAGTAGTTCTTGAGAAGAAGATGAAAATGTTAAAAAGTTAAGGGACGTCGGACGACGGACGACGCACGACGACGGACAAACGATGATTGCAATAGGTCACCATGACCATTTGGTCAGGTGACCTAATCACACTTATGTATGAATCGCATATTCATAAAGTGTGATTAGGTTTTCTGTTCATAGTAACCTCCATGAAAACAAAAAATATTCTCTTCATCTCTTAAAGAAACCTGTCCAATAAAAGTGAAGAGATGAATTTTGAGCAAATATTATTGTCAACCAATTCCTACATGATAATATTTTAGACCAACCCAAATTCAAAGAATTTGGGCACAAAAATTTTAAGTTGGTGAAATCTTTAAAATCTTTGATTTTTGGGGTAGAAAACATTGTATATAATGAAAGAATTGCTTGTAATAAGCAATTCCTTAATTTTCCACAATTTTTTCCAAAGTGTTCTTATTGAGGAGCATTTAAAAAGGTCATTATGTTGGTGTTAATGTTGAAATGCTGAAACCCAGCATTTTTTTTATTAGCAACAATTCTATCTACTCTTCTATATAAACATTGTGATAATTTACCTTTGAGATCTATTGTTAACCCTTGTCATGCTGTATAAACAACCTCACTGAATTGCTGTAAAATCAAAGGGCTGAAAGCACTGATAGAACTTATTGTTCAAAAATCAATATTTCTTTTAGAAATCAATTTCATAAACAACTCTGGCAGGAAAAGTACAAGCAGGAAGTGTAGACCAAGATAAGACTGCACTTATGTGCAGGCTGATCTTGGTCTACACCTCCTGCCAAAACCGGAATATTCCGGGTTCAGCCTGATGAGGGTTAAAAAGTGAGATTGTGTGAGAATGGGTTAAAAACTACTTCATAAAGGATACTTACCTCTTTACCTCTGCTAGGAGATTTCGCAGTGGTTTTGATGATCGGCCTGTTTTCTGACTTTCGACTGGATTTTGTATCTTTGGTGCTGGGTCTACTCTCCTGTTACAAAAAATGAAATTTCGAATGGTCAGAAATTTTTAATGTGAATTATGTCACTTTTGAAAAATTAATCTACATATTGGCCTGACTGTGATAATCTACAAATATATATGACTTACAATATACAAAGAGACAAATTAACAATTTTCTTTTCATTTCAAAGCATGTTTTCAAGCCAAAAAAGGGCCATTTATCTGATTTTCTGAAAAGGGTTTAATGCCACTTTTAACAATTTTTTGGTCATATTACAGCGGCTGGAGCATCTAACAATGGATTCCTAATATATCTTGCACCAGTACCACCATAACACCCTTTCCTAGCCTCCAGCTGCTATCCCACTTAGGCTTACAATTATACACCCATTGGTGAGAGACAAATGTCAGAAAGGATATGTGTCACCGCAGATTGACAATTGGGAGTCTGATACACTGCCAACTGCCCTATGAAAGTGGCTATTTATCTACCATTGCTGTCAAAGCATTTGCCCATTATGCTATGCTCCCTGAAAAAAGTGGGTTGGTATAGTAAATAATGATACAAGATATACAGAACCAAACTAAGGAGAGCCAGCCCTGATTTTTTAAGATGCTTGTGTTAACCCATTCCCACACAATGACATTTTTTGATGCCCCTCAAGAAAAACAACTGAGTAAAATTTGTGTAAAAATGAAGAAATTGCTTGAACCAAGCAATTCTTTCATTTTTCACTATGTTTTTTAAATTTCATTAACTTTAAATTGTCATCTGCAACTCCTTTCAATTTGGACCAGACTAATCATTCTAATCTAATCTAATCATACTAACGTATGAATCTGCTTTGCACATGTGGTTAGGTTTTCTATTCATACCTCCATGAAAACAAAGAGGACTAATACCCCTCAACAACACTTGTTCATATACAAGTGGTATCCACCAAAGGGCAGCAACAAAAAAATAACTTTTTAATTAAAGGGCCATAAATCAGTCAAAAATAAATGGACCAAAACCAAAATGTAACATGCACATGTCTTATACCAAGTCTTTCTGTGAAATTTGAATCAAATCTGTCCAACCATTGCTGAGAAATTGAGCAGACATAATTTTTCACCAAAGGGCTATAACTACGTCAAAATTCAATGGACCGTAACCAAAATAGAATATGCACACCTCCGCTTTATACTGACTATATGATTGAAGCTTGAATAAAATCCGTCCAATAGTTGCCAAGAAATTGAGCAGATACGAGAAAGGTACATACAGTAGGATGGACCGACAGACAAGCTGACTCATACATACCCCCCAAACATAGTTTTGGGAAGGTATAAAACATATTCTCTTCATTTCCTAAAACAAAATCACAAGTTCTAGAACTGTTGGTACAGGTAGCTTAATGCTAAATCAATACTGAGATAAGGTTGAGAGAAATTAATGGCTGCCATTATTTTCCCATAGAAAAACTATTTATTGTTTTTTCTTGGACTATTTTAGGTCAAACAGATCAGGACAAACCAATAAAATTACTCAATAAATCAGGGGCATAGGGCAACATGTCTTCCGTTGGCAATCAAAGCCTAGTAACTACATGTTATTCGAAGATGTATTTGAGAGGTCTTGATTTGTAATGTATTTAACCCTTTCCTGGACAAACCCAAGTTTTTACCTCACTGTGATTTTATACTTGAGAAAACATTGTTGAACAAGGTGCCAAATTGTCACAAGATACGCCCGTCACACTGCTTCATATTAACTGGGGAATTGAATAGAACTGAGGTTATTTTGAATTAATATTTTTTGTCAAAGAAAGTATGAAAAACAACAAAGGGCATTAACTAAAAAAATAGGCTAGGTAGAGTTAAGGTTCTTGTACACTGCACTCCCACTTGGTGAGCTCTATCCATCCATGAAGTTTCATGATTCTAGCTATTATACTTTTGGAGATATACTCTGGACAAGATTCAAGTATGAAAAACAACAAAGGGCAATAACTCAAAAAATAGGCTAGGTAGAATTATGGTTCTTGTACACTACACTCCCACTTGGTGAGATCTATACATCCATGAAATTTCATGATTCTTGCTATTATACTTTTGCAGATATACTCCGGACAAGATTCAAGTATGAAAAACAACAAAGGGCAATAAGTCAAAAAAGAGGCTAGGTAGAGTTATGGTTCGTGTACACTGCACTCCATCTTGGTGAGCTCTATTGATCCATGAAATTTCCTGATTCTAGCTATTATACTTTTAGAGATATACTCCGGACATGATTCAAGTATGTAAAACAACAAAGGGCAATAACTCAAAAAATAGGCTAGGTAGAGTAATGGTTCTTGTACACTGCACTCCCACTTGGTGAGCTCTATCCATCCTTGAAATTTCATGATTCTAGCTATTATACTTTTAGAGATATACTCCGGACAAGATTCAAGTATGAAAAACAACAAAGGGCAATAACTCAAAAAATAGGCCAGGTAGAGTTATGGTTCTTGTGCACCGCACTCCCCCTAAGTAAGATCTATACACCCTTGAAGTTTTATGATCCTAGCTAAAATACTTTTAGAGATATACTCCGGACATGATTCAAGTATGAAAAACAACAAAGGGCAATAACTCAAAAAATAGGCTAGGTAGAGTTATGGTTCTTGTACACTGCACTCCCACTTGGTGAGCTCTATCCATCCTTGAAATTTCATGATTCTAGCTATTATACTTTTAGAGATATACTCCGGAAAAGATTCAAGTAAGAAAAACAACAAAGGGCAGTAACTCAAATAATAGGCTAGGTAGATTTATGGTTCTTGTACACTGCACTCCCCCTTGATGAGATCTATATACCCATGAAATTTCATGATTCTAGCTATTATACTTTTAAAGATAAACTCCGGACAAGATTCAAGTATGAAAAACAACAAAGGGCATTAACTCAAAAAATAGGCCAGGTAGAGTTATGGCTCTTGTGCACTGCACTCCCCCTTGGTGAGATCTATACACCCATGAAGTTTCATGATCCTAGCCATAATACTTTTAGAGATATACTCCGGACAAGATTCAAGTATGAAAAACAACAAAGGGCAATAACTAAAACAAGAGGGCCAGAATGGCCCTAAAATCGCTCACCTGACTAATGTAAGATGATTCAAAATTGAAATTGGCCAAATGGTTACTGAGGAGAAGATGTTTAAAGATTTCAAAGTCAAAAACTGCCCTACCCTTCCAAGCCCTTATTTGGTCATCAATCAAAATTCTAGAACAACTTTTGAAAAGGGTCACTCAAGGATCATTCATACCAAATTTGGTTGAAATTGGCCCAATAGTTACTGAGTAGAAGATGTTTAAAGATTTCAAAGTCAAAAAAGTGCCTGACCCTGCCACGCCCATATTTGGGCATAAATCAAAATTCCAGGAACAACTTTTGAAAAGGGTCACCAAAGGAACATTCATGCAAAGTTTGGTAGAAATTGACCCAACTGTTACTGAGGATAAGATGTTTAAAGATTTCAAAGATAAAAAAAACTGCCACGCCCATATTTGGGCATAAATCAAAATTCTGCGAACAACTTTTGAAAAGGGTCACCCAAGGAACATTCATACCAAATTTGGTTGTAATTGGCCCAATAGTTACTGAGGAGAAGATGTTGAAAGATTTCAAAGTCAAAAACTGCCACGCCCATATTTGGGCGTGAAACGAAATTCTGCCCAACAACTTTTGAAAAGGGTCACCCAAGGAACATTCATACCAAGTTTGGTTGAAATTGGCCCAATGGTTCCTGAGGTGTAGATGTTTAAAGATTTCTAAGTCAAAAAAGTGCCTGACCCTGCCACGCCCATATTTGGGCATAAATCAAAATTCTGCGAACAACTTTTAAAAAGGGTCATCCAAGGAACATTCATGCCAAGTTTGGATGAAATTGGCCCAATGATTACTGAGGAGAAGATGTTTAAAGATTTCTAAGTCAAAAACTGCCACGCCCTGCCACGCCCATATTTGGGCATAAATCAAAATTCCATAAACAACTTTTGAAAATGGTCACCCAAGGAACATTCATGCCAAGTTTGGTTGAAATTGGCCTAATGGTTACTGAGGAGAAGATGTTTAAAGATTTCTAAGTCAAAAACTGCCACGCCCTGCCACGCCCATATTTGGGCGTAAATCAAAATTCCACGAACAACTTTTGAAAAGGGTCCCCCAAGGAACATTCATGCAAAATTTGGTTGAAATTGGCCCAATGGTTACTGAGGAGAAGATGTTTAAAGATTTCTAAGTCAAAAACTACCACGCCCTGCCACGCCCATATTTGGGCATAAATCAAAATTCCAAGATCAACTTTTGAAAAGGGTGACCCAAGGAACATTCATACCAAATTTGGTTGAAATTGGCCCAATGGTTACTGAGGAGAAGATGTTTAAAGATTTCTAAGTTAAAAACTGCCAAGCCCTGCCACGCCCATATTTGGGGGTCAATCAAAAATCCGCGAACAACTTTTGAGAAGGGTCACCCAAGGAACATTCCTACCAAGTTTGGTTGAATTCCGCCCAGTGGTTACTGAGGAGAAGATGTTTAAAGAATTGTTGACGACTTCCGACGCACAACGGACAAAAGATGATACCAAAAGCTCACCTTGAGCACGTTGTGCTCAGGTGAGCTAAAAATAGACCAGGTAGAGTTATGGTTCTTGTGCACTGCACTCCCCCTTGATGAGATCTATACACCCATGAAGTTTCATGATCCTAGCTATTTTACTTTTAGAGATAAACTCCGGACAAGATTCAAGTATGAAAGACAACAAAGGGCATTAACCAAAAAATAGGCCAGGTAGAGTTATGGCTCTTGTGCACTGCACTCCCCCTTGATGAGATCTATACACCCATGAAGTTTCATGATCCTAGCTATAATACTTTTAGAGATATACTCCGGACAAGATTCAAGTATGAAAAACAACAAAGGGCAATAACTCAAAAAATAGGCCAGGTAGAGTTATGGTTATTGAGCACTGCACTCCGTATTGATGAGAAGAATATAACTGCCAAGTTTAAAGTCAATCGGACTTACGGTGACAGAGTTATGCTCCGGACAAAGAAGTGGACACCGCCTGGACGCCCGGACACCACGGGTTATCCCATAATACGTCCTGTCTTCGACGGGCGTATAAAAAGTAGAAATTGCTTAGCTACCACATTGGATGGTCAAATTTCAAATTGCATGCAATTTTCATTGTCGTCTGCAACCTCTTAAAAATGGATCAGTCTGAAATTTCATAGAACAGGAAAGGGTTAATCGTGTTTTGAGCCATTTTAGAATTATATCATGAAATAGTTAGCTGCACCTGATCATGGATTTATGTTTTTTCTCAAACCAGTCAATTTGGTGGGAGAAATATGTTGAAAGGTTATTTGCTGCAACCAGGGATTGAACCCTGGACCCCATGATTGAGAGTCTGACGTCCTACCAACAGCTCTTATGCTAATGGCTGCCCGGGGCCTGTAACCCATTTTTGTCTTCACACCACTAAGATTATATATAAAGAACAAGAGGGTCAAAGGTCTAATCCCCTGAACATCTTATCTTTCTGACGAGAGCTCAACCCTTTCTGTCTTTTAAAATTTTTAGACCTGTCAAAATTCATAGGTATTGCAGATTCCCACACAATAACGCTTTTTGACCCCCCTCAGGAAAAAGAATTAGGAAAACATTGTATAAAATGTAAGAATTGCTTATATAAGCAATACCTTCATTTTACACAATGTTTTCTACCCAGAAAGTTGAAAAAATGTATAATGTCACCCACTTAAAATTGTCATTCGCAGCTTCTTTCAATTTGGACCAGTCTAAAATTTTGCTGTTTGGTAATGTGTTCTACATTTATTTTACATTTGCTTAATTTACAAAATATTGTGGGAAAATTGCTTGTTTTCTTTTTTCCAACAATGTTTTCTTAAGTATAAAAATCATTTGGGCATAAAAAGCAGGAATTGTAAGGAAGAGGATATAGACCATTATGTTTTAACCCTTGTCATGATGATCTCAGATTATTCCTGTTTTGGCAGGAAGTATAGACAATTAAAGTTCAGCCTGCACATGGGTGCAGTCTGATTTTAGTCTACACCACCTGCTTGTCTCACCACAGTAATTCATAAATAAAAATTTAAAAAAAATAATTATTCAACCACAATTAGTGCTTCCAGTACTGTCAGCCCTTTGAATTTAACCCTTTCCTGTTAAATTTAGCCATCTGGTAATGGGTTAAGAAAAAGATTGTAACAGTTTTTCATAAAGGAGCTTAACCATAGGCCCACTTATTTTGTAATAAAGTTGTACTCAAGAGCTCCACTTATTTGTATGGCTGAGTTTCCTGACAACTATGATTCGAGAATTCTGTTCTAATTGTTCTCTTTTGTTTGTTTAAATGGCAGGAGTATTGAATTCCTTTTGAATTCCACTGCATTATTTTTTCTCCTTTTATTCCTCTCTTTCTCAGAAAAAAAAATCGCATTAAACAAGCTTCAGATATACATTGGTTGGAAGATCTACCATTACCAGACCGTGAAATCATAGTCTGGTCCAAATTCAAAGATGTTGCAGCTGACTACAAATTTAGTTAACCTATTACCAGATGGCTTTATTATAGACTGGCCCAAATTCAAAGAAGATGCAGACAACAATTTATAGTTTGTGAAATTTTGGGTTTTTTACAACCTTTTGGGTAGGAAACATTGTGGAAAATGAAGAAATTGCTTGTGAGAAGCAATTTCTTCATTTTCCACAATTTCTTTTAAAGCTTTTTACCTTGGGGGAATCTAAATGTGTCACTAAGTTGGACGGAATAATAAGATTTTAACACTTTTTGGTGTAGAAAAAAGGAACACAACTTAAATGGGCTGACCTCTGTCAATTTTTTTTTCAAATAAGGCAATTTCTTTTTTTTTTAAATTCAAAGGCCATTCTACCTTGCTGTACACAAATAAATGAACTAAAAATATGTCACAGACATGGATGACCCTGCATAATTACTTGTTACACGGCCTTCAGTTATGATCTTGAAGTTCGGAGTATCCAACACAATTACTTGGTGCCTGGCACTTGAAATATTCAAGGGGAACAACTATGCTGATATCCATCAATTAACCCATTCCCACACAACAAAATTTAACACAGGTCCAAAAGCTACAGACCAAAATTTCATGTTGGTGGAATTTTAAATGTGTTTGTCTTTTCGGATAGAAAACATTGTGGATAATGAAGAAATTGCTTGACACAAGCAATTTCTTCATTTTCCACAATGTTTTCCAAAGTCTTTTTCTTGAGGGGCATAAAAAGAAGGGATTGTGTGGGAATGGTTTAACTCAGAAGATATGCTCTGGACAAGAATGAGGACACCCATCCACCCACACACTCACCCACACACGGACTCACTCACAGACAGACTCACCCATACACAGACTCACCCACACACAGACTCACCCACCCACACACAGACTCACCCACACACAGACTCACCCACACGGACTCATCCACACACAGACTCACCCACACACAGACTCACCCAAACACAGACTCACACAAAGACAGTAAACTCCATGCTCATCACCAGTACATGGAGGGGGGGGGGGCAATTTTTTTTTCAATTAACCCTATATGGTCCATTTGTCTGTGACTCTGGTCAATCATTTCATTTCAACCTTACCTTTTTCTTTCCTTTTGACATACTTAATTTCATTTCAACACCAACCAGATTCAAATAATAACCATTTGCTCTAGTTGTTTGAACTTATTTCCATAAAGCATTCCTGTCAAGTTGGACATATTCTTTGTGTTTATAGGTATTCTTTCCTTGTAATACAATTTTTTGTGTACATTTTCACTTTTTTATCAACGGCACTGCACATCTTGGCAAAATGTAAATGACCAAATTCATGTTTGAGTAGATTCATTCATTTTTTTCATAATTTGATTTTTAGTTTTGTCTATCTAAACAAGCATTGAACAAAATTTTGATCACACAGCTATTTTTCATGCTTGCGAACAAAATAGTTCAATTCTAAAAAGGTTCATATAATTGTGATTGCATCTAAAATAAAAAATGATGAAAAATAAGGCACAAACATATGAGAAAATTCAGGTCACATCAAAAGTAAACTTTTTTTTCTGCAATGCTTTCTACAACTATATTTCTTTGGCGCCCGAAAACACAAGATTATGTGGTAATCAGCTAATTAACTAATTTTTCAAATGTGAATACATGTATACATGTGTGTGCTTTATTTCAGTATTTTTTCAAACAATAATAAAAAAAAGACTTATATTGTCTTTTCAGTCCAGATTAGACAAAGGAAATTTAATTCAATTATAGAGACAAGATTTTGATTGATATACTTCCCAGAATTTCACTAATTTTCACATAATATTTCTCACAAATAAACTTAAAAATAATCACACACAAAATGATTGTCACGACATCGAACACTTTCAGTTGACAACATCAATATAGAGCTGACATTGTGAAGCAAGCCACTCACTTGACGAACAAACAAACATAACGACAACCATATTGTCCGATACAAATTGGTTTGGGTCAATAAAGTATTTGTTTGAATTTCTCTTGATTATTGAATAATTGATTGGAAAGTTGTGCACTTTTCTTTCAACAATTAATTGCATTTATAAAAAATGAAATAAAAATAAAACAGGTTAACCCTTGTCATGCTAAATAAAAATCCTATCTCAACAATTACATTTAATTAACCTGTTCCTGTTCATTCCCTATTTTTTACGCCTCTGTGATTTTTATAATTGATAAAACATTGTAGAAAAAAAAATGCTTGTCACAAGCAATTTCTTCATTTTACACAGTGTTTTCTATCCAGGAAGCTGAAAAAATCCAAAATTTCATAAACTCTAACCTGTCTTCTGTAACTGTCAATTTTAACCAGCCTAAAATTTTGCCATCTGTTAATGGCAGGCATGAAGTCTACAGACTGATTTGGCTGTAAAGTTGAATCCTCTTAGCGCTTTCCTGTTTTTCAAAATTTTAGACTTAACCCATTACCAGACTGTAAAATTTTAGGACTGGTCCAAATTGAAAGGAATTGCAGATGACAATTTAAAGCTTATGAAATTTTAGATTTTTTCAACTTTCCGGTTAGAAAACATTGGTTCAAGTAATTTCTTCATTTTCCACAGTGTTTTCTTGACGGGTGTCCAGAAGTTTCACAGTGTGGGAATGGGTTAAGGCCAATTTGAAAAAGTTGCAGACAACAACTTAAAAGTACGTGAAATTACTTAAATATCTGCAGGGTAGAAAATATTGTGGGAAAAGATGAAATTGCTTGTAACAAGCAATTTCTTCTTTTCCCACAATGTTTTCTCATGTATAAAATCACAGGGAAGTAAAAACCAGGGAGTGGACAGGAAAAGATTAAATGCAACCATTATAATAGAAATTAACTGCTTTGTTGAGACTATCTTATGTACAAAGAGCCGCGGCCATAGAGCAGTGGTAGTACTTTGAGTCATGAGGTCCCTGGTTTAACCTAGTCGAGGCGATTATCCTTTCCAGGGTTTTCCCTCGACTTTCAAAACAGGGGGTCATTTTTCCACATTATTACCCCTATCAAATAAGATAAAGAAGGTTGTCTAGCTATTTTGGGGGTCATTTCTGAAAAATGGGGGTCCAAATTCAAAGAAGGAGAGGGTCAGGGAAAACCCTGATCTTTTCCAACATTTGTCTCACCAATAGTAGGATAATCAAAAACCTATGTGGGATGAGTAGCTGGATGCTAAAAAAGGATGTATATAAGTGGTATAGTACTGGTAAGAGAAATACCAGGAATCCATGGTTAGGTGCTCCAGCCATCACAATATGTCTGAAATACTATTAAAAGTTTAGTTAAACCCCATTCAATCAATCAACTTTATGTACAAATATTTGATTTAACCCTTTCTGGTTTTTCAAAAATTTAGTCTTGGCCAGTTTGAAATAAGTTGCAAATAACAATTAAAAGTGGGTGCAATTTTAAAAGTATAACCAACCTGCAGAACAGAAAATATTCTGGAAAAAGAGGAAATTGCTTGTTCTTCTTTTCCCACAATGTTTTCTCGAGTATAAAATCACAGGGACGTAAAATAATTGTTGAAGGAATTTGATAATGGATCTACCAAGGATCATTGCTTAAATTTCATCAAATGGTTGTGAGAAGAGGACTTTTAAAGAAAAAGAGCTTTGCAGATATATGCCCGAAGGAGCTTGTCAGTAACCTTGGCTTGTCAGTAATCTGAGCTTGAATGATAGCTAATGATTTTTGTCAAAAGAAAGATCTTATCACCTGAATAATGAGAAACAAGACAGCTTTATAGTAACTTATCATTCAACATTATGTACAATGGTTAGGTTCTATAATATGAATAAAATTGACATAAAAAATATCCTTGACCAATGACCTTGAAACAAGTTTCAACAAAAAGTACTCACCACAAGCAATAAAAATTTTACCTTGAAAACTGATCTTGACAAATAAACTATTACTATGGTTCAGTTTAGGTTTTTCAGAGCTCAAAATGACTTTGACACATGAATTCATTCAATTCAAGGGCAGATAATTCAAGAAATACCCAAGGTTTTTGAAATTCTGAAGTCTTATGCTCAACGATACAATGTGGCAAGATTCAGGTCAATCCAATAGAATTTGTAGGAGGAGTTGTGCACACACACAAAAAAAAACTGTAATTTTAAGCTAAATAGTTAAGAAAATGGCAGATAGTTCATATCAAACAAATTTAATTCCTAAGCACAAATAGACATCATACAGAGTCATTGTGGCAAGTTTCAGTTCATTCCCATTCAAAATGGAGGGGGGAGTGAGCTCACAAGAAATAAATGTTTTTTTTCGTTCAAATCAAGGGCAGATAATTCAAAATAACCCAAGAATGACTGGAGTGATTTGAATTTCAATGGTCTTATGGACAACTACACATCATAGGGAGTAAAAGTGTCAAGATTAAGCTTTTTCCATGCTAGTTTAGGAGGAGTTGCACACACTATAAACAGTTATTTTCATTCAATTCATGGGCAGATAATTCAAGATAACTCTGGAATGACTGGAACAATTTGAATTCCAATGGTTTTATGCACAACTAGACATCATAGGGAGTTATAGTGCCAAGTTTCAGCTCATTCCCATTGCTAGTTTAGGAGTTGCACACACTATCAAAAGAGATATTTGTTCAATTCAAGGGCAGATAATTCAAAATGACTGGAGTGATTTGAATTTCAAAGGTCTTATGCACAACTAGACATCATAGGGAGTAATAGTGCCAAGTTTAAGCTCATTCCCAAAATCAGTTTAGGAGGAGTTGCGCACACATTACACAGTTATTTTCGTTCAAATCAAGGGCTGATAATTTAAGATAACTCAAGAATGACTGGAGCAATTTGAATTTCAAAGGTCTTATGCACAACTAGACATCATGGGGAGTTATTTTGCTCAGTTACAGCTCATTCCCATTCAAAGTTTAAGAGGAGTTGCGCAAACAAAAAATTGTTAACGGTTGGACAGATGGACGACCAGGGCCATTACATAATATGACCCTTTGGGCGTATAAAAAGTCTAAAGATGAATTGATGCATTCACATGACCCATAATTCAGACAGACAAATGCGCTGCTAAACAACTGTATAACAATTAACCCTGAATCGGTGTAGATCCAGATGCTCATCCCTAAAGTAGATAATTTGGAAAAAATTATACAATAGCCTGCCAAAAACAACCATGATGACAGTGTTGATAGATTAAAATAGGATTTAATGCCACTTTTAACAGTATTTCAGTCATATTGTGGCTGCTGGAGCACTTAACAATGGATTTCTGGTATTTCTCACACCAGTACTACCACTACATCCTTTCCTAGCCTCCAGCTGCTATCCCACTTAGGTTTACGATTATCGACCCATTGATGAGAGACTTTATGGAGTTTGATAAAGTTTTTAAAGATTTCCATCTTTTATTGCTTAGTACAAAAATGAATTTTAAAACAATTCATGTTCTGATCTTACAGCGGTTTATTCTGATAGACCACCGTAAGGATGACAACCTACGTCATAGTATCATCTGAACCCTTTCCAATTCTTTTATTTTAGACTGGTCCAAATTGCAAGAGACTGCAGACGACAATAAAAACTGGATGCGATTTGAAATGAAACCATCCTAAGTGGTAGAAAATATTGTGCGAAAAGGAGAAATAGTTTATTACAAGCAATTTCTTCTTTTTCCACAATGTTTTCTCAAGTTAAAAGTCAGAGTGACTTAAAATCCCGGGTCGATACAGGAAAGGGTTAAGCAATTTGCAATTGTATGCATAATACCAACTGTAATAGCAACATAGATAGTTGAATTACTGCAGAAACTTTAATTCTATCAACAACTAGGAACATGGCTGTTGAACACGACATTAGAAAAAAATGTCTTGAAATATGATCGAGTTACAATGCTGTTTCTTGACAGTTGTATTTCATAAATAATGAAAATATATTTACTTTTGTTGTATGAGGTATGTGTTTTAGTTAATTTAATGATTACTTTAATCTTTATTTATAAGTAGTAAAACTCTGCATTTTGCAATCTGTTTAAAGTGTTTCTGACATTCTATGCATTGACACCTAGTTATTGCAACAAAAAACAATTTTAGAAGCAATAGGATCCAATACTTTTTCTATTTTTCTCCATATATCTCTTTATAAAATGACCCAAAGTCAACTGAAAGTAACAAATTGACAATGAAAAGAGCCAAATTCCTAAATAATGTCACATCAAATGGTAAGCCCAAAACTACAGTAAGTATTTATATTCTTAATAACGCTTACGACAGTTTTGGACTGATCTTTACAGAATTTAAGACTGCTGGCAAACAAATTAACTCCTGATGACGTAAAAATGACGTTGGGTTGATGTCAAACTAAATGCGAGATTCCAATGGTTATTTGCATCACAAGAATGACCTTATTCTTTGCAAATGTCTAGGTTTAATCTAAAAATAGATTAATAGCCTATGTAGACTGATTTTCGCAAAACTACTTTTTAGAATATTGTATTCAAATAGTATATGAGAGGAAATAAAAATAATTGAAATCTGTGACATGAAGAAAACATTGATACCTACCTTTAAGGCCTTTTTGTTATGGAAAACATTTTTTTTTTAAAGATTCTTTCTTTATTTCTATGTAAAATTTGGAATTTCTACTACCAAGGGTTAAAATTTTCATAGAAGAAGTATTTTTGGTAGAGGGTCATTAGTAGATAATTTATGCCTTATAGCTGTAAGCCTTTTATAAAGAGAAGAGAAGGGACTGACAGCTAGACAGATTACAGGATGCCAGACATGAGCTCTATGTGCTTAAATGAGCTATAATAAACTGGTTCTCCAAAATTTTTTACGATCTTGACCTTAAACCTATGTAACCTATATAATCCACAGCTAGTATGTTCAAATGGCTGATCGGTCTGATGTGCTTGAAGATGCTCAGGTTGTAAGATTTTATCTTGGAAAATCATGGCATCATTATATTTAATCAAAATAAAAGTGAAAATCCATGATCAAGCTTGGTATAATCTGTAATATGTGAGAAATCTCTTTGGGACTGAGTGTGTGATTTATATACAACTTTATTTTTGTTTGTATAGCATTGAATACAACTATTACCAGTATTTCAGTCATATTGCTGTGGCTGGAGCACAATGGATTCTTGGTATTTCTCAAACCAGTACTACCACTGCATCCTTTCAAAGCATCCAGCTGGTCAGTTTAGGTCGGAAATGATACTTTCTGGGATCAAAGATTGAACTTTACCTCATAAATGAGAGTCCATCTCACTGCCAACTGTCCATGGCCATGGCCATTACAATCTAATTTAATTTTTAGTTTAGTCTATCAAAAACGAGCGTTCTGATTGGTCGAAAAAAATATTCATAACTCCATGAACAAAATTGTGAGCATGCAGCGATTTTGTATGCTTCCGCACAAAATGGTACCATACAAAAAGGTATCAAAATTTGTAAAAGTTTTGGGTTTTTTTCTCGATGCTATTAAATTATAAGAAATAAAGAGAATATTTTTTTGTTTTCATTGAGGTATGAACCAAAAAACCTAATCACACAATGTATGAATCCGCTTCGAGTATTCATACAGTGTGATTATTTTTTTCGGTTCATTATAACCTCCATGAAAACAAAATATTCTTTTCATCTCTTAATTAAAACTAGAAACCAAGCAAGAACTATCGTGTAAACTGATTATATCACAAGATTCACAACATTTTTCCCAGTTTAACAACATTTTCATTAAACACTTACAAGACCTGGTACTGCCAGAGGGCTCCATGCTTTACGCGGCGCACTTTTGAGCGGGCGGAACTTTCTCTTGCTGCTAACGCTTTGTGGGCGATGGTATGTTAACCCACAATTGCTTAGCTGCACTCCTGTCAAGTCATGTAAAGGTCGCCCGCTTAACTCAAGCGACTGAAAATCGTCAGTGGAATCTGCGACTTTTTGAGGCATCATCGCTATTGCAATGACTATTGGGTTGTGCATCCACTGCATGCGCCGCTTTCGTACCCGTCGTATTGTGCTCAGCAAAGATCGTACCATGGTGCTAGGCATTATTTCATTCCGTATTCAACAGTAATTTTGGCAAGCATAACTATACCAGGCTGTTCTTTTAACTGTTCACTTTTTCCTCTGAGGTAATTCATTTAGTTCCTCTCAACTAAGATTAACTAAAAAGCCCACCTTTTTTAATCCATTCTCACACAATCCTGATTTTTTCGCTCGATAAGAATCTATTTGTTACAAGCAATTTCTGAATTTTCCACATTGTTTTCTACTGAAACTTTCAAAATTATATCAATTTGAAATCATTGTCTGTAACTTCTTCTAATTTTGACAAGTTTAAAATTTTGTTGCTTGGTATTTGGTTATGATATAATTTTTGATTTAAGAGTTTATAAAAATTGTGAAAAAATTAACAAGAGGCCCATATGGGCCTGAGATGCTCTACTGGGTATCAAGTTTACCATTAAAGTAATCTGATATTTAAGAAAGTTAATTGCTTAAAGAAGAATGCATAAAATTGAAATAACAAATTAGACTTTATCGCCTTTATTATTTTGAGCAACAATCTTTAAGGCCCCTTTCCTGTGTTTCATGCTGGATCCACTCCATTTCTAATAGGAAGTTTCCTTATGACCCAACAACCATCCTGTGAAATGTTCAACAGAATCTGATAATAATTGTGGACTTAATCACATTAACAGGATTATTTTGAGTGAAAATACATAAGGCCCCTTTTCCTGTGTTTTCTGATCATCTGTGTTTTCTGATTAATCCACTTCATTTCCAAAAGGAGCTTTTCTTACAAACCTACAATCGTCCTGTGAAATTTTAAAGACAATCTGATAATGATTGTGAACTTTATCACATAAACAAGAATGTTTTGAATGATTATATCTGTAATGCCCCATGGGACTCAAAGAAGCCATACAGGAAAACACCATCACTATAGCTCTGCTGGCCTCTGGCCAGTAGAACTAAAAATGTGTGTGAAGTTTCACATGTGATCAAACCTTAGTCTCATATAAGCCTCACAGTTTTATCAAGAGTATTTAATATGCACTTTGTAAAAAGCTTCTCATGGCAATCAGAACAGTTTGTTTGCTTCAAGCACATATGAAATTATTTCTTTTATTGATTGAATAGGTATTTCAATCATATCACAGCAGCTGGAGCACCTAACAATGGATTCCTGATCTTTCTCACACCAGTACTGCCACTACATCCTTTCCTAGCCTCCAGCTGCTATCCCACTTAGGTTTAGGATTATCCACCTATCGGTGTATAATATGTATACAGCTCTGAAATGTCTTGCTTGAGGACAAACCAGCTGAACAAAAAGCAAATCATAGGTTTTCATTAAGCCCTTTTCATTAATGAATCTGTTGCTTGATCTCTTTGCCATGCAAACAGTCATCTTTAATCCATTCCCACACGACAAAAATTTAGACTGAAAGAATTGAAAGGAGTTGCAGACGACAAATTTCAGTTGATGGAAGTTCAAAATTCTTTGTCTTTTAGGGTAGAAAGCATTGTGGACAATGAAGAAATTGCTTGTTACAAGCATTGTTACAAGCAATGTTACAAGCATTGTTACAAGCATTTTCTTCATTGTCCACAATTTTTCCTAAGCTATTTTCTTGAAGGGCGTAAATAGGAGCGTAAAAAGGGCGTAAATTGTGACTGATTCAACAGAAGCTGAACCCATTTTGGAGATGTTCTCTCAAACAGAGCTTATGAGTGAGGCCAATTTAAATCTCTTGGCCTCTTATACACTAGTATATTCTTGGTACTCATTAAGAACCACTTTGAAGAGACAATCTCAATGTGTACCCATAAGATAGGGTTTGACGGACAAAAATTCATGAGAAAGCTTAAGCTCATTAGGAATTCAAACCATTCTAAAGATCTGCATGCTCTCTTATAAACCTTGGAATTTTTATTTTCTTTTTCCATCTAAATCGACTATTCTATTGTTACTCATCAGAATTGTGTTATTGCCCAAAAAGCAACTTTGTCGATGTATGACAATGGCAAGTTTTTCTCAAAAATTGGGTTTCTTTTTTTTTTAATTTCATCATCTTTTAACTCATTACCACACAATTCAGTATTTTTCTACCTGAAAAATAAATATCTGGAAAAAAAACTATGAAAAAAGGGAAAATTGCATGTTACAAAAAATTACTTTTTTCATATTTCTATCCCCAAAATGACAATATTTTACACTTTTAAATGTCATCTTCATCCTCTTCAAATTTTGCACAGTAAAAAATAATGTTTACTGTTAATGGGTATATAAAAAAAATACAACTATTTAAGCCAGGGCTTTTGTTCATATAGACCCTTTATCAATCTAGCTACAAGCAAGGGGAAGCAACTGAAGCTGATCTAACTACGATAACTCTTACTTTCACTTTTTTGCGAGGTGACAAATTTAACGAAGTGATTTTCCTCGAATGTGCTGGAGTTATATCCTTGAGTTCCACATTGTTACGATTTCCTTTATCAAACACTTGTAACATCACAGAAAAAATCAACGGGTTGCGGACCCATTGTAGTCGCACTTTTTTATTCACTTGATAGTTTTTCATTGTAAATTCCATAATCACAAAGTTTTAATCCGGGTCAGATATTGCGACATTTTCAATTTCACTAATTCCTCAGTGATTTACATACATGACAAATGGCGGAAGAATACATATTCTGCCTTTGACAAGGCATTTTCTGACTTAATACACAAAAAATCATATACAACATTATTTAACACACATCTTTTATAATCTCATTTATGTATAATGTAGCATTGCTCTGAAGTTTGCTAAGCATAATTAATAATTTGGTATTAATTCTTATTCAAAAATAAAAACAAAAAAACTGATATTGTCAAAAATTGGTTAATTAATTCCCACACAGGCTCTTTCTGATGTCCATCAAGAAAAAAATTGGAAAACATTGAAAAAAATGATGAAATTACTTGTTAAAAGCAATTTCTTCATTTATCCTCCATTTTTTCTATCCTTAATTACAAAGATGTGTCTACAACATCTTTCAATTTGAACCCAAGTCAAAATTTTGCCTCCTTGAGATAGGTGAAATAATGTGATAATGTAAGATCCCTTAAAAAAAATATCAAATAGAACAAGATATTATTTTTATTTCTTTTCGATCCCAGTTTTTCTCCCTCGGCTTATTAATCCATTTAAAGAGAAATATGATCAAGAAAAGTAATTAGGATATTTGATATTACATCAGTTTCCTATTAGATCTTGTTTATTTACCACTGATAAGGAATTATTAGGATACTCGGACCCAAGGTAATTGACCAAATGCAGCTGTCAATCAAGGAATCAACCGACCGATCAATTAATTCATTCAGCCTTGAAGTGAGCTTTGAACATTAGTCGCCAATTTAAGTAAGCTTTTATTTGTTGATTTGGTGGCTAAAACAATGTTTAGGTCGCCAACCAATTTTGTTACATGCTACTGGCTATGAATTTTGCAAAATAACGCCGTTCAAAATCAAAGTGTGACTTCCTGTTGGAGTCAGTGAGTAAATGGGCTGGGCCAGCGATTGGTTAGTTGTAAATGCTAGGAAATGTAGTGTGGCCAATAGCAGGGGAAAAAGCATTACCGGACCTAGTTTTATTAACTCTTGTCATGCTGAGTAAAATATTTTACATAATTGCATTAAAATCAAAGGACTGACAGTACTGGAAGCAACAACTTTTGTTGAAAATGGAAACAGGTGACACATATCTGTATAGGCTGATCTTTGTCTATGCCTCTTTTCATAACAGAAACATTCCTGGGTTTAGCTTGACAAGAGTTAAGGAAAGAATATAAGGTGTTTAATTATCTTGAACACAGTCTAGTACTTCTTCCATTTTGTAGGGCAATGAAAAATCCAAGAAGGCTAGCTGCTCACAGACATTGATTTCTGGATCGCTTGATCAACATGAATGCCACAATGTTTTTGAAATGGTTTGAGAGGTAATGCGGAAATCTGGAGACAAGACATTAGTGTGCCATCAAGACTAAACGTTTCAACAGAACCCTTGCAAAAAATGTTCTAGAACTTTTCTAGAATTTATTTTGAGGTTCTAGAACTTTTGTTGAACTTCTAAGAAAGAGAACTTGTCAAAGTTTCAAGAACCTTTAAGTTCTAGAACTTAGATTAAAGAGCCTACAAAGTTCTGGCACTTGGTTCACGAACTTAGCTAGTTCTGGAACTTAACCCTAATGTCATGCTGTATAAATTACCTTAATGATTTGCTGTAAAATCAAAGGGCTGAAAGTATTAATAGAACTTGATGTTCAAATTCATATATTTCTTTTAGAAATCAATTTCATAAACAACTCTGACAGGAAAAGTACAAGCAGGAGGTGTAGACTAAGATCAGACTGCACTTATGTGCAGGCTGATCTTGGTCTGGACCTCCTGCCAAAACCGGAATATTCCGGTCTCAGAATGACAAGGGTTAAGAGTTTGAGTTATTGAACTTGAGTTCTAGAACCTCATGGTTCTAGAACTTTGTTAAAAACTTGGGGAAAAAAAAAACAAAATAGTGAATGAACTTAACCCTTGTCATGTTGAACTCGTAATAATCCTGTTTTGGCAGGAGGTAAAGACAAAGATTAAGCAGCCTGATCTTTGTCTTGCCCCTCTGCTGGTCCTTTTAAAACCATCATTGTTTATATGTTTAATTTTATTTATAATGACCAATCTCAAATTGGTTCTTTCTGTAGATGATAACAATTTCAGGTAAATAGATCTAAAATACCTTTGCATTTTTAGGCTGAAAACAATGTGAAAAATGAAGAAATTGTTTGTAACAATAAAGTTTGTGAAATTTGAGATTTTTTTTCAAATTAATGGGAAGAAAACATTATGTATAATGAAGAAATTGTTTTGATATTTTGGGGAGTCAATAAGGTGTCACTATGTGGGATTGGGTTAAAGTATTGTTGTGTAACGAGAACTTGATTACATGCAAAATCTCATTTTCTCCCAATATTTTCTTATTTTTTTGCACTTGTTGTAATTTACATCTACTCTAAAAAGTTGTCTGCAACATTTATCAGTAAGTACCAGTCTAAAATGCTGTCTGCAACTTTTATCAATTTGGACCAGTCTACAGTGTTGTCTGTAACTTTAATCAATTTGGACCAGTCTAAAATGTTGTCTAACTTTTATAAATTTGGACCAGTCTAAAATTTTGTCCACTGTTAACAAATCAACTAATTTATCATAATTGTTGGTAAATCAATTAACCGATCGCGGCTGTCAATCAAATAACGAGTCAACCAATGAAATCATTCCTTTAGACCAAAAATGAGTTTTGAACTTCCACATTGTCCGCCATTTTTGTTAATCTTTTTTGTTTGCTTGGCGACTTAAATGTCGTAACTACGCTGTAGTTACAATACTTCAGTCGCCAATCAGCTATTCTACCTTTTTGTTACACGCTACTAGTTATAAATTTTGCACAATAATGCTGTTTAAATGTTAAGCCAGACTTCATGTTGAAGTTTATGTAAGTGGAAGGGGCCAGTAAATGGTCAAGAGTTTACTATGTGGCTATACAATGAACGTATAGTTAACCCTTGTCATGTTGAACCCGGAATATTCCGTTTTTTGCAGGAGGAGTAGACACTTATGTGCAGGCTGATCATAGTCTACACCTCCTACTTGAACTTTTCCTATGAGAGTTGTTTATAAAGTTGATTTGTAAAAGAAATATTGACTTTTGAACAACAAGACTTAGTTATATTAGTGCTTTCCACCCTTTGATTTGACATTATTTCAGTAATTTAACTTATACAGCATGACAAGGGTTGATATAGTCTAGTCTAGTCTCCGCCTCTCAAAATGCAAATAAATGCTGAACCCAGAGAAAAAATATTTTCAGAATTTAACCCTTGTAATGCAGAATAAAATCTTTCTTTTTAAATACATTGATATCAAAAGGCAGAAAGCACTGGAAAGCATCTTTGTTTGTCAGTGTTTTTATGAACATTAATCTATATGCACCTATGGCTTGAAAAGGACAACCAGGTGGTGTAGACTAAGATCAGACTGCACATGTATGCAGGCTGATCTTTGTCTGTACCTCCTGCCAAAACAGGAATATTCCGGGCACAGCATGACAAGGGTTAAACTAGGGGTAATTTATGAAGCAATCAATAGACAATCATTTCTTGGTAAATTGAGGGTTTTATTCAGTTCAGTCATGCCTGGTTAAGCATTAAAGAATTAAAGGTACAGTTTCATTTGCACTCAATATATACAAACTTGGTCTACTTGGATAATTATTTTTGATTGATTGCGTGAATGGGGTTTAATGCCTTTTCTAACAGTATTTCAGTCATATCACTGTAGCCTTAGCACCTAACCATGGGTTACTGGTATTTCTTACATCAATACTACCACAACATCCTAAATTACTAGCCTCAAGCAGCTCATCCCACTTAGGTTTTCAATTATCCAAACATTGATGAGAGACAAATGTTGGAAAGGATATTTGTCGCTGCCAAGGATTGAACCCAGGACCTAATGATTAGGAGTCTTACATGTTAGCAACTTGTGTATGGCCCCAGGATATGGAGCTATGAGTTTATTTGTATGTTATTGATGACAACCAGTCCTGCACTAAGGTTTTTTCTCTGAATCAAGAGGCAAAATTCATCTCATCAAAGTCATCCTCTGAGAGTTTGTTATGATTTATTTCCCTTTGACATAGTGCTAAACCGGCATACCCTTCATGCTTTTTGTTGCCCTCAAGATATATGATCATGAGGAACTATGTGGAAAAAGGAAGAATTGCTGGTGACAAGCATTTCTCCATTTCTCGTAATGCTTTCTTCCTTATTTGGCTCTTGTTTTCCAGTTTAAGGAAATTTAAAATTTGTTATTGCTTTGAAATTGGACCATTCCAAATTATTTGATGCTGTAGCTGAGAAATGAACGTGTACCTTTAATAGAAATTAAAACACAGCAATTGCTCATTTGATATCAGGTAATTCTTCAATGACAGTATTATAGCATCCCTATTGATTTCAATTAGGCCTGATCACCTGAAAAGGTCCTTATTAATTTTGTCACATTTAAACCATTCCAACATAACAAAATTTTAGGCAGGTCCAAATTGAAAGAAGATGCACAATTTCAAGTTGATGGAATTTAGAATTTTCTCGCCTTTTTGGATAGAAAACATTGTGGATAGTAAAGAAATTGCTTGAAACAAGCAATTTCTTCATTTTCTATAATTTTTCCCAAAGCCTTTTTCATGAGGGGAATAAATAGGAGGGATTGATTGGGAACGGAATAACCAGGATTTACACAAATAACAGTTTAACTCTTAACTGTATTTCAAAATTTTACAACTTTCTAATTTCAAAGATTTTGCAGACAACAGCTGAAAGTGTAAGTTTTATTTTAAAAAACATAATCATTCAGTACAGGGCAGAAAATATTCTGGAAAGAGTAGAAATTGCTTGTTTCAAGTTTCAAGCATTTTTTTCTTTTTCAAAAATGTTTTCTCAAGCAAAAAAACAAGGGGATATAAAAACAGGTATTGAAAAGGAAAGAGTTAAGGTCAGCATAACAAACAATATATGACAAAGACAGGCTTATCAAAAGATTGATTCAGGTTTAATGCCTGTTTTAACAATATTTCAGTCATATTTCCACGGTTGGAGCACCTAACAATGGATTCCTGGTATTTCTTCAAACCAGTACTACCACTACATCTTTTCCAAGCCTCCAGATGCAACCCCACTTAGGTTTATGATTATTCATCCATTGGCGAGTGACATTACTATAGGAAAGGATATGTGTCCCCCGGGATCAAACTAATAGCATCCCATGATTGAAAAATGGGAGTCTTATGCTCTACTGACTGCGCTATGACAGCGGCCCCTACAGCTTGAAGATAACTGTAGTAACAATCTTTTATCAACCAACAATGCTTTTTAATATATGACTATATCTTTATGCTCATGCTTATAGTGAGTAGCAGGCCTTACGCTCTGGTATTTAGCTTTCAACCACACGGCTAAGTTTTTGACTGGTCCATATTGAAAGGAGTTGCAGGTTACAATCTAAATTTCAGATTTTTTTAACTTTCAGGATAAAACAAAAATTGTGAAAAGAAGAACTTGTTTGTCACAAGCAATATCTTCATTTTAATTAATGTTTTTCCCAATCAATTTTCTTGGGGGGGCATCCAAAAGTGTCATTGAAAGATGGGTTAAACCCAGCCATATTCTTGAACAAAATGTTTGGAGCCCACAATATTTGACATGCAAATATGAACTCGCCCTAAAGGATCCTTACAAGCATTAACCCTTGACATGCTGAACACAGAATAGTTCTGCTGTGAGAGCAGTCTGATCTTAAGTCTTCAACACCTGGTTGTTCTTTTTAAGTCTTCCAGATTAAATTCATGTATTGGCAGTTGTTTCCAGTTCTTTCAGTCCTTTGATTTTAATGCAATTCTGTTGAGATTTTTATTTCAGCATGACAAGGATTAACCTTTCACAAAATCCTGCTTTTGGTTACCCATTGAAATACAGCTTTTGCCTCCTTGTTCTACAGTGTTTTCTGCCCTAATTTACTCTTTGTGACTTATACTTTAACCCGTGTCATGCTGAACTAAGAATGTTCCTGTTTTGGCATGAGGTATAGGCAAAGATCAGCCTGCACATATGTGCAGTCTGATCTTTGTCTACACAACCTGTTTGTCCCCTTTTACCCAGAATTGTCCATAAGATCAATTTCCAAACTAAATACTGACGCTGACAACAAGACCTACGGTGCTATCAGTCCTTTGATTTTAATGAAATTCTGAACAAGGATTTTATTAAGTATGACAAGGGTTAAATTGTTGACTATTTCTTATTTCAGTTGGCAAGTTGCTCATGGCTGTACCAATTGACCCCCAAGAGGAAGATCTGCTTAAAAATTAACCCTTGTCATACTGAACTCCGAATATTCCAGTATTCCAGAATATTGGCAGGAGGTGTAGACTAAGATCAGACTGCACTTATGTGCAGGCTGATCTTAATCTATACCTCCTGCTTGTACTTTTCCTGCCAGAGATGCTTAAGAAGTTGATTTCTAAAAAAAATATTGATTTTTGAACCACAAGTCCTATCAGTGCTTTCATCCCTTTGATTTGACAGCAATTCAGTAAAGTAATTTATACAGCATGACAAGGGTTAAACAGCATTATTTTGAAAATTGATGGTCAGCAATATGTAACCAACACAAGTTTCAACAAGAGCCATGTGGGAAATGGCCATCCCCCGCCGTAAAAGCTTTATAGTAAAATGAAGCCAGTTATAGATTTAGGCTTCTTGTGCACTGCATTTCTTCTCAATGAGTTCGATAATAGCTATTATACTTTCAGCGATATGCTCAGGACAAAATCTAAGTCTTTAAAACAACAAAGGGCAATAACTCCAAAATTATGCAAGCAAGAGTTGTGGTTCTTGTGCACTGCACTTCTCCTGAATGACATCTATCCACCAATGAAGTTTCAAGTTAATAGCTATTATACTTTCAGAGATATGCCCCAGACGAAATCTTAGTCTTTAAAACAACAAAGGGCAATAACTCCAATATTATGAAAGCAAGAGTTGTGGTTCTTGTGCACTGCACTTCTCATGAATGAGATCTAAGGACCTATGAAGTTTCAAGTTGATGGCAATAATACTTTCAGAGATATGCTCCGGACAAGTTTAGTGACGGAAGGAAGGAAAGACAGACTGAGACCATTACTATATCCCCTACGCCGAAACGGCGGGGGATAATAAGAAGAGCCTTTAGCCCTAAGCTAGGAACTTGTCAGTGAAATTGGGTTTAACGCCACTTTTTAACAATATTTCTGTCATATCGCAGATGCTGGAGCACCTAACCATGAATCCTTGGTATTTCTCACACCTGATTACTACCACAACATCCTCCTACTGATCATCCCATGTAGGTTTACAATTATCCACCCATTGGTGGGAGACAATTGTCAAAGAAGTTATTTGCTGCGTCCGGGGATCAAACCCGGGAGTCCAACATTAGGGGTCTTTTGTGTGTCGCTATGGCCTCAGCTTGATTGTCATTAAAACTAGACGTGCCTGAGTGCCTGTATCGCTCCACAGGCATGAATGTACTGATTAAATGTTTTTCATGAATTCAATATAAGCTAAATGTAAGGAAAATAAATCTAAGTCACCTAAAGTTTTGAAATAGTTCTAGAGAAGCATTTCAAAATTTTCATTATTTTTACAAAAGTCAAGTTATGTTATGTATAATTCATTTACTCAGTCAGATGAAGAGGTATTTACATAATTTCAAAATTTTCTCTGTATACTATAATAAGGACAAGAGCCACCACCATAATGGCTAACCTTTTCAACCAAGCAAAATCATATGAAAGAATCCGACAAACAGTCATTCTGAGGATCATACCTGTGAAATTTGGTTGAAATCCTGGTCAACAGTCAATTTTGGGTATATACCATATATGGAAATAAGCCCTGTCCCTTAAGCCATATTTTTCATCTGATCAAATTTCTTTTTGATAATCTGATAAAGGTTCACTTAAAACAATCAATCTGGTAAAAATAATTCAATTCAAAGCTTTTACCATATATGGACATAGCCTCACCCATTTAAGCCATTTTTTCATCTGAACAAAATTCTTGGAAGGAATCTGATAAAAGGTCACCCAAGGATAATTTCTGTGAAATTTGGTTGAATTCCATTTATTTGTTTATGAGAAGAAGGTTTTCAAAGCTTTCACCATATATGGAAATAGCTCACCCATTAGAGCTATGTTTTTCATCTGACCAAAATTCTTTGAAGGAATCTGATAGAGGGTCACCAAAGAATCATTTTTTGAAATTTGGTTGAAATCTGTTCAGTACTTTCTGAGAAGATTTTTAGAGGAAAAATTTACCGGCAGACAGACACACACATACACGCCATGACAATAGCTCTCTGGCTTTCAGCTAATGAAGCTAAGAATTTTTTTAAAAAAATGTGATTTTTACCTATTTTTCAAAGTAAAGGGCAGATAACTCCAAATGGGTTGGAGGATCAGAATAATTTTTGTCTCATGCGAAATTGGATGTTATAGAGATTTATTGTGGTAAGTTTCACTTCATTCCAATAAAAATGAAGGAGAAGTAGATCAAATAATGTACAAAAAAACCCTTCAATTCTAAGCTATTTTGCTAAGTTATGTGCAGACAATTTCAAGGCAACTTGGGGGATCATAGTAATGTTTGTGTCATGTATGACTAGATATAGACAAAAAACCATTGTGGCAAGTTTCAGTTTGTTCCAATTGAAATGTAGGAGGACGTCTGTACACAAAAAATTGCTAACGTACAGACAATTAAAACTGTGTTCAATATCAAAGTTGAATTTCACTTCAGAAATCTGTAGGCCTGGCAAGCCATCTTCCTAACCCATTCCAATACAATGAACCTTTTTTACGCTCCTCAAGAAAGATATTTTGAAAACATTGTGTATAATGATGAAATTGCTTGCAACAAGCAATTTCTTCATCTTAAACAATGTTCTTATATAGAAATTTGAAATACTCTGAAATTTCTTAAATTTTAAATTGCCGTCTGCAACTGTCTTTCAATTTCGACCAGTACAAAATTTTATCAACCGGTAATAGGTTAATTTACATATTTATAAATAATAAAAGGCTATAGCAAAGACTGATTGACCTTCATCAAGGCCAATGATATAATATCCTAGGAATAATCAGGTAAAATTTGTTTGAAATTTAATTCAATGTTTCTGAGCTGTAAAATTCCCAATCTTTCTTTAATTAACCCTTGTCATACTGAACCAAGACTAATTATATTTTGGCTGAAGGTATAGACAAAGATCAACATGCAGTCTGATCTTTGTTTTCACCAAAAACTTGTTTTTAAGTCTGATGTGCAAAAGGAATATTAATCAAAAATTAGTGTATCCAGTGTTTTGAACCTTCTACTTTAACCCTTGTCATGCTGAATTATAAACCCACAACAGAACTGTCCAAAAAATCAAAGGCCTGACAGCACTGGAAGCACAAAATCATGGGTCAATATCTATATTGAAAATTTATCTTATAACCAATTAAAGGCTTAAAAAGACAAGCAGGTTACATAGACTAAGATCAGTCTGCACATATGTGCAGACTGATCTTTGTCCATACCTTCTGCCAAAGCAGGAATATTCAAAGTTCAGCATGACAAGGGTTAACCCATTCCCATACAAAAATCATTTAGATTGGTCCAAATTCAAAGAAGATACAGACAACAATTTTAAGTTTATGAAATTTTAGAATTTCTTGTTTTTTTCGATTGATAAATTGAATGGGGTTTAAAGCCACTTTTAACAGTATTTCAGTCATATCGGGGATGCTGGAGCACCTTAAAATGGATTCCTGGTATTTCTCACACGGTACTACCACTACATCCTTTCCAAGCCTCAAACAATTATCCACCCATTGGTGGGAGACATATGTCCCCCCCCCCCCCCCCCGGGGATGGAACCCATGACATCCCATGAATGAAGATTAGGAGTCTGACGTGCTACCGACTGCGCTATGACGGTGCATGGCTGCATTTTTTTGGTATTAAAGAATGGAAAAATGAAGAAATCGCTTGTAACAAGCAATGTCTTTATTTTCCATATTATTTTCCTGGACTATTTCATCCAGAGTGCAAAAGGCCAGATTGTGTGGGGTGTTTTATGAGATACTGGTAAGGATGACAAGGGATGATATGCCCTCCTTAACCCTTGTCATGCTGTATAAATTATCTTACTGAATTGCTATAAAATCAAAGGGCTGAAAGCACTGATAGAACTTGTTGTTCAAATATCAATATTTCTTTTAGAAATCATCTTCATAAACAACTCTGGCAGGAAAAATACAAGCAGGAGGTCTAGACCAAGATCAGACTGCACTTATGTGCAGGTAAAAATTGATCTTGGTCCATACCTCCTGCCTAAACCGGAATATTCCGGGTTCAGCATGACAAGGGTTAATATTAGCTGGTCCCTGTAATATTTACAACAGGAAATTATTCTCTACAAAAAAGATTTTATTTTTGGAGAAAATAAGTTGGCAAAGAAGAGCTTATTTATCTCCAAGTTGTGCAGTGTTCTTGGGAACACAAAGATTTACAAGATGACAAAATTTTAAACTAGTCCAAATTTAAAGAAGTTACAGACAACAATTTCAAGTAAATCAAATTTCAAAAATCCCTATCTTTCTGGGCAGAAAACAGTGAGAATAATGAGAAAGATACTTGTTACAAGCAATTTCTCCATTTTCACAATGTTTTCCAAAGCTTTTTTCTTGAGGGGCATGAAAAAGCGTGATTGTGTGGGAATGGGTTAAATGGTCCTAAGAAAAAATCTTCTAATTTCAAATTCATTGTGTTTATTTACATGTATTTTAAAGTTAATCAGAATTGCGCAAATATCAAATCACTTTCACACCAAAGAGAACACACAACTTGCTTTAATCCATTATTTCCAAGATTGAGAATTAATCCTATTTTCTCTCTAATCACACGGTTACAAAGAAAATCCATTTTCCAGTCGTGGAATTTTACGAGTGTCACAAAACCTCCTTGGTGACGATACATAATACACTCAAAGTTTTTTTGATCTACTACCACAGCTCAATTAAATTTTCATGAATGCTGAGAAATTGTCCTTTTGTTGATCAGGTAAATTGTTAACAACTTCAAAATTTATTTCGGATTTTTAGAGAACTATGAATTGTCTTTCTTCTTCAGTCTGACAAGTTTTCTAAAAGTTTTCATAAAAGTCTTATTCTAGTTTTTCTCTTACAAAATTTAATTCCAAGATTCCAATTGGCTAAAATATTTATTTCATTATTCCAAATGTTTCAAAAACCAATAGGACCAAGATGGTCCTTTATGACACTCCCCAGAGTATGATAGCTCAAGGCTTTATGACATACACAAAATATCAAAGCCCTTCCTCTATTTATTTTTTAAAAGGCAGGATTTTACGGTAATACTTTTAAATATTTTGGTTGATATATGCGAAATATTAAAAAACTAAGCCTTATGGCTTGGGAGAAAAGAATTCAAAGATTTCCTTATTTATTTCTATGTAAAATCAGAGATCACACAGATAAGGGCTAATTTTCAGAGTATGGTAATTCTTTGAAGTATTTTGATTCAGGGCCAATAGGTGATGATTTAAACCATATACCAAAGGCCTAGGCCTTATTGTTTCTAAGATTTCCAGCTTTATTCCTATGTAAAATCAGGGATTGCACAGAAAAGGGCTAACTTTCAGAGTATGGTAATGCTTCAAAAAATATTGGAAGAGGGTCAATAAATTATAATTTAAACAAAATATCAAAGCTCTAGGCCTTATGGTTTCGGAGAAGAAAATTTTCAAAGATTTCCTTCTTTATTTCTATGTAAAATCAGGGATCAGACAGAAAAGGGCTAACTTTCAAGATAATGTAATTCTTTGAAGTAGTTTCATAGAGGGTCAATAGATGATGATTTATACAAAATATCAAAGCTCTAGGCCTTATGGCCATATTATATCTAATAATTTACAACACCAATGGAATTTCATCAAAATTAAGTTTAATGTATTAAAGCATGAAAATACAGCAAATAAATACCCATAAATACACAACAATATGCATGGGTTTGGAAAACTCACTCTATATACAAGGGTCACCTTTCTCCTCTGAGAGCAGGAAAAGGACAAGATGAAAAATGCTATAATATACTGTATAAGTGGAAAATAGTTTGCCATCATGTACTTTTGTTATAAGAGAATAAACAAAAGTTTTTGCATACTTTTATTACCTTACCACAAAATAATTGAAAAAATTTAACTTACAAAAGCATGAACCCATTCCAACAGAATCCCTCTTTTAACCTTTTTGGGGAAACAAATTCTAGAATAGAGAAATTGCTTGTAACAAGCAATTTCACCATTTTCCACTATCATGTTTTACCAAAAGACAAGGATTTTTTTAATTCTACCAACTTTAAAATTGTCGTCTGCAACTTCTTTTAATTCTGACCATTCAAAAATTTTGTTGTTCTGGAACGGGTTAACCATTTACCAGTTGACATAATTTTAGAAACTCACAGGCCAAAATTGAAGAACAATTCAAAGTTCATCAAAATTTAAGTTTTTTCAACTTTCTAAGTAGAAGATATTGTGTAAATTGAGCAATTTCTTCATTTTACACAATGTTTTCTTAGTAACCCAAGAAGACAAAAAACAAAAAAATTTCTTCAACTTAAAAGTTTTGTCTGCAATTTGAATTTGAACCTGTCAAAAAAATTGTTGTGTGGGAATGGGATAAGAAATCAATTGATTATCTACACTAACCTGTCTGATCCCTTGCTGATCTTCTTCCACTGACAACTCTCCCACAGATTTACCCTGAAAAAAAATTATGCTTAATATTAATTCTTTTTTTTTCAATTAGATTACACTTTTATGAGTCATAAATGATTGGTGAATGTGGGCTGTCAATCAAAATGTTGATAAACCAATCAAATCAATCATTTTGCTTGGAAGTGAGGTTTGAACTCCTTTAAAAATTGGTCTAAATTTATTTGAAGTCTTTTGTTGCATTGGCAACTTAAACGTCGTAACAACAGCTTATTTAAAGTGTTGATATGATTGGTTGGCAAACTAAACATCGTAGGTATAGCTTGAATAAGCTATAATTACGATGTTTAGGTAACTTAAAGTCTGACCATAAGTTTTGCAAAATAACATTGTTTAATATCAAAGTGGAACTTTATGTTGGAGTTCAGACAGTGGGCATGTCTAGGGGGCCGTCATCTACATAAAATTATCTTTATTGGTAAGATTGTCAATGTAAAAGTTCACGCAATGAATATGTCTGCAAAAATAGTAAACATTTATCAAATTTCCACTCCGTCTGCAAAAAAAGAAAATATTTCACCCCTTCCCTCTAAGCCCTGCCTTTTTAAGAACCTAATGGAAAACTTTGTGGAAAATAAGGAACTTTCTTGGAATAAACAATATATTCATTTTCCACATTGTTAAGAGAAAAAAATTAAAATTCTCACACGTTTTAATAATTATATGTATTTTCTTTCAATTCGACCCTGTCAAAATTGCTCTAATCTGTTAAGGGGTTAAATTTTGCTTCTTTAAGAAAAAAAATTCAATAGGGAATTGATGTTTGAAATGTGTTTAAGATGAAGTGCTAGTTTATGGTAAAACATTCAGGAACATGTTTAGACTTTTTTCCCAGTACGTAGTAAATTTTATACTTTAGTTACATATTGTTGGTTAAGCACAAAACAGTTGTAACTGCCTTTAAACATATGGGTAGTTAGAACTGTTTCACTCTGACCCGACAAAATGATTTACATAAAAGTCAATGTATTGAATCGTAACCTTTGTCATGCTGAATAAAATCCTGTTTCAGAATTGCTTTAAAATCAAAGGGCTAAAACATGGAAATACCCAGATATTGTGGTCATTATTTTTTGTTAATCAATTCTTTATACAAGTCTGAAATTAAAATGCCAAACAGGTGGTATAGACCAAGATCAAACTGCACATATGTGCAGGCTGATCATAGTCTATACCTCCTGCCAAAGCAGGAATATTACAGGTTCAGCATGACAAGGGTTAAGGAAGATAATTGAAATCATTACAGTTAATGATTGTATCACAGTTACACATCTCTACCCCTCCCCCTTAAAAGAAAAATAACCAGAACATGAAAAAATGTTTAGCTTGATTGAACAATAAAAATGTATTCTGAAGCTTCACAAATTGAATTGCAATATTCATTGTTCTTACAAGAAATCAAAGAACTGAAAGTCCTGAGAGCAGAATTGCCAGCATGTTTCATCAATATGAGTAAGTAAATCGTACACCTAAGTAGGAGGAGCAGCTGGAGGCTCGATAAGGATGTAGTGGTAGTACTGGTGTGAACAACCAGGAATCCATGGTTAGGAGCTCCAGCCGCCCCGATATAACTGAAATACTATTATAAGTTGCGTTAAACCCTATTCATTCAATCATGACCCCTTACTGTTTACCGAAATCCCTATTTTGATTTAATAACAACGTTTTCTTCTTAAGTGCGTGAAAATTTGTGGAAGTGTGATAAAAGGTTAAATGATAAAAGGTAAAGAAATCAAAGCTAACATTCAATTCTTTTTTCGTTGATAATATTATTATCACAATTGAAGTACTACAAGTCCATTTCAAGGATTTAGTAGAATTCGAGAGGTAAAAGGCGTTTTATTCGATGGGGTTAATAGGCGCTTGAATCTCAACTATAAAAGGGTTTTAACTTGTTACATATACTGTCTATACGGGGTGTAAATTTGCTCAGCCCTGTCAGGTCAAAACACCATAAGACAGTTTACATGTATTCGTTTGATCTAGATTCTATCTTTAAACGTGAGGAAATTTTTTCTCTCATTTTGACAATTCATTAGACAATTTACCATGGATATATTAAGTCAAAGTTTTAAACCATTTTCCTGGATATTCATGACTAAAAGGAGGCTGTTTGCATTCAGCAAGTAAGTTATTTTCTTCATAAACTATGAAACAAGATGGAGGCAATCACATAGATTTTCACTTCAAGTTTATGAGCATGCGTGGAAATGAGCGGAAATGCGTGAGAACTAAGACAATGTTTCTGGTTGATCAATATGAAATACCGGTTTTTCCTAAAAAAAAACGCTAAAAATGGAAAATCATTCAATTTTTCAATGCAAATAAAAAAGGTAAGATAAAATCATTTTGTTCAAATTATCAAGAAAAAAATGCTGTTGGGCTAAAACATGGAAATACCCAGATATTGTGGGTCATTATTTTGGGGTTTTTTTGGTGGTGATGTTGAAAATTCAATGACACCATGTAGTTACTAACTTTTCATAAGAGTAGCGTGTTTACACCTGGTCACAATAGCCCATTTCCACACAACCAGATTTTTTTATGTCCTTCAAGAAAGCAGCTTTGAAAAACACTGTCGATAACGAAGGAATCGCTTATGACAAGTAATTTCTTCATGCTGAACAATGTTTTCTACAAAGAATTTTGAAATTTCAGTTTAAAATTGTTGTCTGCAACTTCTTTGAATTTGGACCAGTGTAAAATATTGTTTTAGTGAGAACGGGATGGATAAACCAAGAACATTGGGTGGATTACTCTAATAATTTTACTGGTTTATCGGTGAAATTATCAAGGGATAAGTCATTAAGGAATAAAAACAATTATCATAAAAAACATAAATACGCCCAAAAGAAAAAAGGCTTTGGAAAACATTCTTGCAAAATGTAGAAATTGCTTATTACAAGCAATTTCTTCATTATCCATAATGTTTTCTACCCCAAAAGTAAAAAAAAACAATCCAAAATTTCATAAACTTTAAATTGTCGTCTGCAACTCTTTTGAATTAGGACTAGTCTAAAATTTTACCAACTAGTATGGGTTAAAGCAGCTCTTGAACAGATTAAAAAAGAAAAATGCTGACTCTCAATTTTCTAATTTTTAACTGTAATGCTTTCAGATAGTGATTCAGCTGATAATAGTTTGTAATGAAAAGGGCTGTTCATAACAGAAAGCAAACAAGCAAAAATATTTTGTGTTCTGAGATGCGAAATAAGTCAACGAAGTAACAACCCAAATGCAACTGCAATCCATCTGGTAAATATGTTTTCCATTGATTGTACTGAAAATAACCTATTTGAGGTTTTCATGGCGTAACAATTAAGTCATTGTCGACATTACGTGAAGACTAACAATTTCATCTGACTAAATTCCGATGTCTCTAAGTAGGGTATATGAAATAATATCACATTAAATTGAGTTTATAGTGTATATAATTAGTATATTTATCACAGAGTAAAAATATTAATCTTGAATATGAAATCAATAACTTGGAAAAGCAGATAATTTTCCTATATTTTCATAAAAATGTGTAGCTAAATAAGAAAGCTACATTCATTGCCCCACAAACTTAAAATATGAGAAAGAATGGATTCTATTTTACAAAATTGCATCTTCTTCCCTTAAACCTATTCACTTGATGTAGCGAATGGTGTAGAGTGGCATATTTTTTACCGTAACATGTTTGCAATAACCAAGACCTGGAGATGAGGATTGCACTTGATGTATAAAACCCATTAAAGCACAGTGAAATAACAACAAACAGCAATGAACATTAATGCACCCTTGTCATTCTGAATAAAATCCTATTTAGCATTGCATTAAAATCAAAGGCCTGACAGTACTGGATGCAAACATTGTGGGTTAATAATTCTTTTGAAAATGTATCTTTTACACAATTCTTGCTTAAAGGGATAAGCAGGGTGTGTGTACTAAGATCAGACTGCACATATGTTGAATATTCCTGGTTCAGCATGACAATGGTTAAAATGTGAAAAAAATTCAGATGTTATGTATAATGGGATTATCAGGGATCACCAATTGACCATTGCCTTATATTTGATAGTTCTAAAAGAATACCAATATTTCAACACCCTAATGATTATCTTTATAAGAATTTTTTTTATAGTATATTGAATTCTCTCAACTACGGGAGTGACTCTTGTCTTCTTCAACCCTAGTGGAGAACTAATATTTCATTTGACTCTTACAGGATTCGAACCTACGCAGATACGGCAAGGTCGCCTAGCGCTGCAATGTCCGACGTCCTTAACCTTAATGCGCTACCAAGACATCCCCTAAAGTAAAGGATGTTCAATTAATGCATATAAAGCTTCCTCATACTGCAGCACACTCCATATAAAGCCTGTCTCACACAGAACACGGTTAGGCACACGGGTCCTATTCGGTATACTCGGTTATACACGGGTGGACTGGTACGAGTATTGAGCTCCAACGGTGTTTCACACAATTCCATACGATTCATATACGATATTGACAGGGTTGAGCTCACTCGTGGAATGGACTTCATGTGCGGTTTTATATACGGTCTCGTACGGCCTAACACAGACTCTCACGGTCTTGTACGAACACTAATACGATCATACACGGACATGGCACCCGAGCAAGTTTTTTAAAAGTTTTAAAAATCATACACGGCATTCACGGATACACTTGAATGGCCCAAGTGTAACTCGGATAAGGCCACGTTTGGTTCGGTTGAAAGTACGGTTAAAACGGGTGGCCAACCGTATAAGCCTTGTGTTCTGTGTGAGACAGGCTTAAGGGTTCTATTTCTAGATATTCTATTTATAGTATATTGAATTCTCTCAGCTACGGCAGTGACTTCCTAGTGGAGAACTAATATTTCATTTGACTTTTATGGAATTCGAACCTACGTGGATATGAATCCGAATCCCATAAGAGTCAAATGATATATTAGTTCTCTACTAGGGTTGAAAAAGACGAGAGCCAAGCGTTGCCTTATCCGCCTAGTTTGAAGATTTTCAAAGTAAAAGTTTAAGGACAGATGTCAATGGACAAACAATCACCTGCACAGCTGACACACTGGCATGATTATAGTTTTGCTGGCCTTTGGCCAGTTGCCTTAAGCGTAAATTTTGAAAAGTGATGCCGACAACTGATGGTGACACTTACACTGAAGCTTTTATTTGAGTGTCTGATTTATATAACTTCTGTTGTGACTTTTGTCCTGGGCAAGCTAAGAATGTAAACACCTCAACTATCAATTGACAATCGAATAAACAAGAGGACCATTAGCCCTGAAGCACCCCACCTGAGTCAGTGGCAACAAATGGGCGAAAAAAACAAATCAAGTGACCTAAATTTTTGTCTAAGGTCAGACTATATAAAATTTCTGTCTCGTATATATATCGTGAAGAAATAAACTTTAAACCAAGTTTCAAAATTTTGAGTCATAAATGTAGCTACTCTGCTGAATACAAAATTATTCAACAGTTTGACCTAGTGACCTAATTGTTCACAAACAGTCATTTGAGGCGAAAATATGATCTTAATACTGCACATGTTTTTTTCTACAATGACCTACTTTTTGACTCCACATGACCTAATATGTAACTATGACATCATGAAGACAAACATTTTGACTAAATATTGAGGGATTTAAGGCAAATATAATGTGCTCTTGTGTTCACACAAGGTATTTCTAAGATTTTCTTGACCTTATTTTTTTTTAAAAAAATGAGACCTAATATTCCAGTTTACCAAGGTATTATGATGACAAACATTCTGACCAAATATCATGAGATTAGAGGCATTAATGTGACGTCTGTAATGCATAAAAGTTTTCCTAAAATTTGCCTAAGTGACCTAGTTTGACCCATCATGACCCTATATAGAACTTGCCCTAGATTTCATGGCGACAAACATTCTTACCAAGTTTTAATCATTTGAGCTAAAATTGTTGCCTCTATGACAGACCAGAGACTTTACGGACACAGTTTGATCACAACTGCTCACCTTGAGCATCTTGTGCTCAGATGAACTAATAATTATACCTCATTATGTGCAAAAATTGACAAAAATGTTAGAAGGTAATTAAGGTTCTCCACAGGTTAGCTATTTTCTATCATGGAACTAAGTGTTGATGTGCAAGCATCCTGAGCACCCTAGATTAGGTTTTTTACATGTTAGTAATTCCCCCGTGGAAGTTGTTTAAGTGCAGTGTGTCCAAGCACCCTAAAATAAAAAACATACAGAGAGGGACTCTGAGCGGGGCCTAAACTCTTCTACAGGATCAGGTTGATTCAGCTGGATTTCAACAATTTTTGTGCGGAGACCGTCAGCCTCCTCAAATGCCTCCTGAGCTGTTTTTTCAGCTCGAGTTAGCATTGTGCTGACACTGTTAAGTTCATCCTGTCAAAAAAATGAGTATAAAAGATGTACAAAAGGTAAGCCATCTTTTGCTTGAACCAGTATTTTGGGTTTAGCCAATTACCAGACCAGACAACAAAATTTTGGATTGATCCCCTTTTAATTCAAAGAAGATGCAGACAAAAAATTTTATGTGAAGAAATTCCAGTTCTTTAGGGGTATAAAACATTGTCGATATGAAGAAATTGCTTGTAAAAAGCAATTACTTCATTTTTCCAGGATGCTTTCAACATCTTTTTTCTGTAGCAGCGCAAGAAGTTGGATTTTGTTGAAATGTGTTAATCTTTAATTCTGGACTGCAAAATCAAGGGCATATTAACTGGAAAGGATGTTAATCCTTTCAGAACCAAAATACATCTTTATTACAAAATCATATTGAATGATAAAATGAAATCCTGTGAAACACTGAAATTTAATAAAGTATTTAGAATTATAACAAGAAATAATAAAACAAAGCGTTCAAAAACTTAATAACACATAAAATATCTATCCTAAACAATAAACTAGAAAAGTACATATGTACTGTCACAATGTTCTCAAAACAGAAAACAGGAATTAATTTAAACTGACAATGTAAAACCTCTGACATTATAGTGTATATAATTACCTACAACATATAAAGCAAAGAGACCAATCAACATTGAGCAAAAATCATGTGATAAGCTAAAAATAATTAAACTGAAATGTAAATATTAGGAAGAGCATAGTTGGTTGTCTGCCACTGTAATAAAACAAGATGTGTTTGTGACACACTATATATATACATATATGTCCCCATACACAGACTTTTTTTGGTAATGTGACCTTGGTAAGTGACCTTGACCTTACAACCAACTGATGCCTATCAATGCAAGGAACCTATGCCCAACATATGGGTCATTGATCTTCAACTGTGCTTGAATAACAACAAAATGTTACTAAGTTTTTGTGTTAAGTTTACAAAACTTGTGACTTTGTTAAGCGATCTTGACCTATATGGATGACCCCGATTTTACAACAAGTGTTATACTTATTAATGCAAAGAACAAAATTATATCCCCAATAGGAGCAGTGTAATCAACAGTGTTTGAATAACAGCAAAATGTTCAGGTTTGCTTTAAATTTACTGCTCGTAGACAGACAGACATTGGTAAAACAATATGCCCTGATTCCTATTGATGTGGGGGCAAGAAAATAAACTCTGACCAATCAAGTCATTCATTGAGACCTGGTGTGAAAGTTAGACCGCCAACATTTTCTTTCAGCTCTTTTGTTTGTGGGTGACCCTTTCCTGTTTTTCAAAATTTCAGACCTGTGACATTTAGGTCGCCTACTTATGAATAAGAATCCCCAAACTGTCTTTTTAGAGGTTAGTTGGGGTGGTTAGTGATTCACCAATTATACATAAAAAGCACAATTAGCTTGCACAGTCAATTTGTATTTCTCATTAGTCATGACTAATAACTTTTCAAACCACTTGTTGCTTTTGAAACAAGTTTAAACTGAAATACTTGCTACCTTTTTAGCAAACAATCTCTAATTATGACACAAAGAATAGTTATCTTCTGGAAAAGGAATATTTTGATTGTCACATGCAAATCATCCTTGATAGAAATTATATTTCCTTCCAATTCAAAAACAATTTTTACTGATTTGCCAACATTTTATATATTGTTAGCAACTTCTTTTAACTCTTTCCTGTTTTTTCAAAATTTTAGTCCTGTCCAATTTGAAAGAAGTAGCAGATGACAACTCAAAGTGTTAAGAAGTATTCAACCTATAGGGTAGAAAATATTGTAGGATAAGAAGAAATTGCTTGTTACAAGCAATTTCTTCTAATCCTACAATATTTTCTTAAGTATAAATTTGCTAGGACGTAAAAACAAGGAATTGTGCAGGAAAGGGTTAATTAAAAAAAGTAAAAAATATCGTTGCCACATTAGTATATTTAAACAACATAATAGAGAGTACCAACCTCAAATGCTCTAAACTGTTCAGAAGGAGCATTTGTCTCTATGGTGTCTATGAACTGCCCTGCTAGACTCTGAGTGATCAGTCTTTTATCATGACTAGTTTTGATTGGTCACTTTAACCGATAACCAGACAACAAAATTCTAAACAGGTCCAAGTTCAAAGAAGACATATTTTAGATTATGAAATTATAAGAAATTCTATAATTTAGGGTAGAAAAGAATCTAGGAAATAAAGTAATTACTTGTTAAAAGCAATTTTCTATATTTTCCACATTGTTTTCCAGAGCTCTTTTTTTTCAAGGGGTCATAAAGAAAGAAAGATCGTAATATTATATGGGTATTGCAAGGTACGGCTACAGAATAAAAAAATTTGTTCAGAATTGCATCAAAATGAAAGGGCTGAAAACACTAAAAGGCCGTAATTGTGGGTCAATTTTTCTATTATTTTTTATACAATTCTGACTTAAAATATGATTGATTGAAAGGGGGTAAACACCACTTTTACAGTATTTCAGTCATATTGCAGCGGCTTGTGCACCTAACAATGGATTCCTGGTATTTCTCACACCAGTACTACCATTGCATCCTTTCCTAGCCTCCAGCTGCTATCCCACTTAGGTTCATGATTATCCACCCATTGGTGAGAAACAAATGTCAGAAAGGATATGATTGTGCCGTTGCCAGGGATTGAACCAATGACATCCCATAATTGAAGATCAGGAGTCTGGTGTGCTACCAAATGCACTTTGACAGGCGTTGGACTTAAAATGAAACAGGGGTGTAGACTAAGATCAGACTGCGCATATATGCAGACTAATCTTGGTCTAGACCTCCTGCCAAACAGGAACATTCTGGGTTCAGCATTACACCAGTTATGGGTACTGACCTTGCATGTTTTAAACAAGCAGGGGAGGAGCATCTGTATCTTGGTGTCATAGACGGATAGATGGACGACCGGGGCAATAACATAATACAGCCCTTCCGGGATATAAAAATTAAGAATACCAACCTTGAACGTTATAAACTGGTAGGAAGGAGCATTTATATCAATTGTGTCACGCAAGTCAAGATACTGTACAATTTGAACTGCCATGCTTGACTCTGATTGGTTAATCCTTCATTTTAATGAACAAATTGGTCAATATGTGATCACAGAAAAAATGACATCACGTAATCCACAGGTCACATGTTGTCACAATGGTTCACAAATTAACAATAGTTTATCCTTTTCCAACAATTTCAAACTTCTGCATTAAAATTATTTCATATTGATTGTCAGAGACTAGATTTTCTCAACTTAAAATAATCTGTTTCTTATTCCAGAAGAATACACCAGCACTCCTGTTGAATGTGTTAGCAAATGACAGATCCGAGATTATAGCTTCCCGAAGGTGAATACAACCCTGGACCTCTTGATTTTGGAGCAGCTATTGTCCTTTTGCACAATCGCTTACATCACAGATTCATAATTTTCACGATAAACAAGTGTGAAACATCAGTAGAATGTGTATCTATGAGATGTAACACCATTCATACTAAATAAGAGAATTACATGTATACTTTGCTTTGAAGATTTTCTTTTGGCTAGAAGTTGATTACTCAGACTTACAGTTAGAGAGACAGATGGTGGATTATGAAACAAAGAAGGCTAAAATGACCTTAGATTGCTTGTCTGAGTTCACATTCTCACACCAGCTAATCAGTCAATCAGCATTAGCACAGCATACTAGAATTGAATCGCAAAATTGATCATTTAACCCATTCCCAAACAACAAAATTTTTGACTGGTCCAAATTGAATAAAGCTACAATCCGCAATTTAACGTTGAATTTTTATGTCTTTTTGGATAGAAAATATTGTGAATAATTAAAAAAATAGCTTTTATCTAGCAATTTCTTTGTTCTCCACAATGTTTTCCAAAACTTTTTTAATGAGTAGGGTTAAAAGGAGGGCTGGGGTGGGAATGGATTAAGTCGTGAAAGGGTGAAATTTCATATACAATAGCAATTAGTGGCAAGTTACCCCATTTAATACTAATACAAGTATTTTGCAGTATTTGAGAATACAAAACATAAAAAAAAGTTTTTCAAACATTTAGGACAAACATTTAGGATGCCACATGGCTACAGTAAAATCTTAGCTTTCTCTAAATCTGCGGAGCTAAAAATAACTAGAATTGGGTTACACAGAATGATGTCCCAGCATAATTAACGAAACACGGCTGTCAATCAAAAAATCAATCAACCAATGAAATCAATCATTTAGACCAGAAATGACTTTTTAACTCTAACATTGGCTGCCGTTTTTGTTCTATTTTTTTGTTGGTTTGGTGACTTAAACATCATAACTACAGCTTGTTCAAGCTTATACTTTTTCAAGCTGTAGTTACCAGGTTTAGGTCGCCAAACAACCATTCTCCTTTTTTATTACAAGCTTCTGGCCATAAGTTTTGCAAGATAATTGCATTTAAAATCAAAACCGAACTTCCTGTAAGAGTTAATATGCGAGTCAACAGATCTAGAGTAAGTGGGTAGGGCCAGCAATTGGTTGACTGTCTGTCACCTTCATTTGTGACCTTGAACTTTTGAGAATTCAACAAAACTTTAGGCATGACACTAGTACTCTTCCAGTGGAAAAATTGATTGATTGTATGGGCTTTAATGCCACTTTAAACAGTATTTCTGTTATATCATGGTGGCTGGAGCACCTATCCATGGATTCTTGGTATTTCTCACACCAGTACTACCACTACACCCTTTCAGAACCTCCAGCTGCTCATCCCTCTTAGGTTTACTATTATATACCCAATTGTGGGAGACAAATGTGGGACAGGATATTCGCCGTGGCCGGTGATTGAAACCTGGGACCGTATGACTGGAGTCCTATGCCCTATCACTGCCTTATAGCCACAACCTCAAGTGGTAACCTGTGGCAAGTTATTTTGAAATCCATCAATCAATGTAGAAGATGTACTCTTGACAAGAACTGGACACTCACACACCTATGCATACACTCATTCACTCATGCACACACTCATGCACAGACAGAGGTAATTCTATATGACATCATAACAGTTACTGTACAGTGCTAAACTTGTCACTTTTACACAAAGTTCACCAAACAGTGCTGGTTACCTGAGTTATTACCTTTATTTTTCTGATTTTCTTTAACTTTTTGCTTCTTTTTAAAGATGTTGGCTGAGAAACAAAGATTGTACATTACTTTGATTTTTCACCAGCCTATCTGGTTTTGTTTTCATTAAATACCCTTTCTTTTACAAACCCCGAATTTTACTTCGCTGTGGTAATTACTTCAGAAATCATTTCTACAAAATAAGATGGTTTCATTTCAAATTACATCCAATTTTCATTGTCGTCTATAATCTCTTTCAATTTGGACCTGTCTAAAAGTTAAACAAAAAGGCCAGTGGCCCTGGCGCTCACCTGAGATAAGGCTCTTTTTTTCTTCAAGGCCTAATACAAACAGGGTCGGGAGAAGACCTCCTTTAACATTAACTAAACTCAACTAATGTTACCATCAAATATTTTTAGTAATTACTAAAAGGGGGCAAACTAACTTACTTCTGCCCAATTTGATTTAAATTGGCCAAATAGTTTTGAAAGGGCTGCCTTCTTTATTTCTATTTAAGCCTAGTCACCCTATGGCTCTAAAATTTTATCAATTTTGAATGAGGTCAATGTACTGATGCTTCATGTAAAATTCAAGATTCTTCAACTTCTGGGTTAGGAGGAGATGGGTTTTTTTACTCTTGTTGTGATAGCAACCAGAGTTTTCAACTGAATAAAATTCTTAGGTTGAAATAGGCCGAGTGGTTTGGGTGGAGGTGTTGTTTGAAAATCCTTTATGATGCTTCATCTCAAATATCAAGGCTCTACGCCTTCTGGGTCAGGAGGAGATAATTTTTAAATTATTTTTTTATTAAAATTAACGGAGTTCAATTCTTTCAGCACTTTTAAAGGGCACCACCAAAGGAACATTCCTACCAAATTTGGTTAAAATCTGCCCAGGGGTTTGGGATGAGATGTCATTTTAAGATTGTTGACACACGACGGACAGAGAATGATCAAAATACCTCAACAAGAGCACTTCATGCTGAAGTGAGCTAAAAAACTGGAAAGCTGGATTAACGCAATTTGTTTTGTTCCTCTATACTGCAAATATCAATGTACTTGCTTTACCTTCTCTTAAGCCATAACCAATCCACCAATCACTGGGCCTGGCCACTAACTCCCTAGGCCTGCCAAATAACTCCAACAGGAAGTTTTTAATGTCGTTATTTTGTAAAATTGTGGCCAGTAGTATGTTACAAAAAAGCAAAATCTTTATAATGTCGTAACTACAGCTTGAATAAGGGAATAGCAGCTGGAGGATAGGAAAGGATGTAATGGTGGTATTTGTACGAGATATACCTTGAATCCATTGTTACCCCATTCAAACAAACAAATCAGAAGACTATGATTTTTTTTAAAATTTCACAAACTGTTGTCTGGAACTAAAATCCTTTGAGTTTAACCAGTCAAAATTTTGTGGTCTCGGAATGGGTTATTATGGTATAATGCCTGTATCTTTTCCAAACATTTTTGTTTTTGCATACAATTTTTAAGATTTATGACAAAAGCTTTATTTACTCTATGATTGACAACTGAAAGGCTTTACTAATTAATGGTGTGCAGCTGTGTATCAAAAATTCAATTAACAAAACCAATTGTTCCTTTAACCCATTACCAAACGACACAATTTAGACTGGTCAAAATTTTAGATATTTTCAACTTTCTGGATAGAAAATATTGTGATAAAATTTCTTCATTTTTCACAATGTATTCCCAATTGTTTCTCTTGAGGGGCCTCCAAAAATGTCATTGTTTGGAAATGGGTTAAATTATTCACTTAAGGTGGAAGTAAATCTTGATCTCTAGCATTGATTTCAAACATTTTTGTTTATTGGTGGCTGGAATATTGTAACAATATATGATATAGGTCTCCCATCCACGATTTTATCTTAGTATATTTGACCAACTATTGTTACCTCATTAATAATATTTATGTATATATTTAGCCAACAAAACCCATTTTTTCTCTTAGTATATGAGTCCAACTAACCTTATTAAATATCTTAGTATAATTTGTCAATTAAACTCATTTTTTATCATGGTATATTTGTCCAACTGAACTGATTTCATAACTTAGTATATTTGTCCAAATAAACCTCATTTTATATCTCAGTTTATTTGTCAAACTATGCCCATCTTATATCTTAGTTTTTTTGTCCAACTTATCTCTATTATATCAAAGTACAGTTCTGGCAAAAAGCTCAAGATAACCAATTTTGAGGTAAAAATTCGGCCAATGAATCAGAAGTTTTTACTGGAAGACAGGGTTCAGGTAAAATATTATATTTTTTGGCTCATTGTCAGCTTTGACACATTAACTGACTCGGGATTTGGTAAGTTTGTTTTTTTTGTAGAAAAAAAAGAAATATTAAATTTATCTTTTTTCATCATGGTGTTTAATTTTCATGGGTGTACTTATTAGCACTGAATACTGATAGTTTGACAGTAGCATTGTGAACAAACATTGACTGGCAGTTTAATCCAGTATCAAATGTTGGTAAATGTGGGTTATAATTAACTTGTCAAAATATTAATTTGTTAGTTATGTTGTCTGCTCGAAAGGTAATTTTTCACATTAAATCAAAATTCGGCACAAAAAAACTCGACACAACAGGAGACAGCAGATTTTACTGGTTTGAAGACAAACACTCAGTTTTATTTGAAATAAAGAAGGAATTCAGTTGGGACTTGAATATGACCTTGAAATACTCAAGATATGGAGTGCCAACTGTATATTTGTCCAACTAAATTATGTATTTTTTTGCCACATAACCTCAAATTATATTTCAGTATATTTGTCCAACTAACTTCAGTATATTTGTCCGACTTAGTATAATTTGCCAACTAACTTTGGTATATTTGTTGAACAAACTCCAATATATTTATCCAACAAACTTCAGTATATTTGTCCAACTAACTTCAGTATATTTGTCCAACTTACTTCAGTATAAATTTGGCCAACTATCTTAGTATATTTTGCCAACTATCTCAATTGTATCTTAGTTGGATTGTGTTGTCAGTGATCATTGGACAAAGTCAGTTTAAACTCGTCCAAATTGAAGGAAAATGTCGAAGAAAACACAAATTGCACTAAAAGTCAGAAAGTAAGGCCTAAATAGGGTAGAAAACATTATGAGAAAAGGAAGAATTGCTTGTTACAATCAGTTTCTCCTTTTCAAACAAAGTTTTCTACGATAATGCAGTTAGAGGACATCAAAAAGCGCCATTCTGTGGTAATGCAGTGATCATTTTTCTTGTTTGAACCTGTCCCTAAAATGACCTGTTCCCAATGCCAAAAAATAATGAGAAAAAAATCCAGTAAGAAAGTGGAGGATCCGCCAATATAAAAGAAGTAATAATAAAGATTAAACATGACTTGCTTCATTGTTCAATTTCAATTATCAAACCTTTTCATGCTGAATAAAATCCTGCATTAAAATCAAAGGGCTAAAAGTACATGAATCACTAGTTGTGTGTTTATATTTTTTCCATAAAGAACACAATGTTTTCTACCCAGAAAGTTGAAAAAATCTATAATTTCATAAACTTTAAATTGTCTTCTGCAACTTCTTTCAAATTGGACCAGTCTTAAACCTTATTGTGTGGTAATCAGTTAAGTCGACAGCAAGGAAAAGAGCATTGAGGCATGTACAGGGTACTTTGATTACTATCAATAACATCTCTGACAAAGAGATAGACTGATCAATTGATCTGTATTGATTCCATTGATTGATACCCTTCCAGTATTCAGTCACACACTGAACTTATAACACTTTACCAATTACCAGATGCTAGGATTTAAACTGGTCGAAATTGGAAGAAAGAGCAGACGACAATATACAGTGTGTTTAACCCATTACCAGACAACAAAATTTTAAACTAGTCCAAATTGAAAGGAGTTGCAGACGACGATTTAAGATTTATGAAATTTTAGAATAATTCAACTTTCTGGGTTGAAACATTGTGTAAAATGAAGAAATTGCTTGTCACAAGTAATATCTTCATTTTACACAATGTTTTCCTAATTGTATATCTTGGAGGGTGTCAAATGGCGTCATTGTGTGGGAATGGTTAACCCATTACCAGACAGAATTATTTTAGACTGATCCAAATTGAAAGAAGCTGCAGATGACAATTCAAAGTAGATGTAATTAATCAAATCTTTGTCTTCTAGGGTAAAAACCAGTGTGAAAAATGAAAAATTGCTTATAGCAAGCATTTTTTTCATTTTCTATAATGTTCTAAGAAGCTTTATTTTTTAGGGATATAAAGAATTGGGTAACCAATATTGTAAAAATTGGTTACATTAAAAGTTAAGCTCCAAATAAGGTATCAAAATAAACTCACTGTGAAGCAATAAAAAATGAGAAATTGCTTAAAAAGTTATAAAGAATTTCTTTCATCATCAACAATGTTTTCTACCTCAACAAGCAAGCCCCCCCCCCTCGAAAGTAATAAATAAGATTTCATAACAACAAAAATTTTGCTTGAACAAGCTGCAGTTAGGATGTTTAGTTGCCAAGCCAACTAAAATGCTGAGCATAAGCGTCAGAGGCCAAAGTTCACGCCTTGTTGGGTCAGTACTAAACAGTTGTAACTGCCTATATGTTTACAGGCAGTTACAACTGTTTCACGCTGAACCATCGTAGACCTGGTCTGCATGAATAACAAAGGACACGTCAATTGATTTTTGATGGACATTGACAGTACATGCAGTAAATTTTTTATTAACCCTTGTTATACTGAATAAATCCATGTTGGAATGGCATTAAAACCCCTGTCACACTAGGGTGGCGATCCCACGCCGCTCCCATGGCGATCTTAAAATTTCCAGAGCGCTGTGAGGACGTTGTGACATCGCCATGGTCGCTGCGGGAGGGCAGTGGGAGCGCCGTGCAGTCGCCTAGAGCGGCAAGGGACGGCGCGCACTTTGAACATGCACAAAACAATCGCCGTGGGAGCGCGGTGTGATAAGTGCGCAGTAGGAACGTCGTGCGGTCGCCTTAGCAGCGCCACGAGGTCTCCTACATCGCCACAAGAGGGCCGCGACACCGCGATGTGAGGGCAGTCAGAGCGCAATGGCAGGCAATGGCGCTTGCACGGCGACTATACCACGTTCTATGCGCATCCCCTGCGTTTCTACTGCGCTCCTACGACGTTCCTACTGCGATGTACTGAATTAGCACGACAAACAAAAAATGTTTATATCTTTGAGTTGTTAAACTAATCGTTGATTTCAACATGGCAGATGAACGGCAGCAAGCCGGATTATTGTTCGCTTTAATGCAAGTTCAACAGCTTCAGGCAGATGCTGATATAATACATGTAATTCTCAGACGATGGCGGAGAAGGGCACCAAGGCGTAGGAGGATCTGGGTTCGAGCATGGCTGGACGAGGCCAGGCGTTTTCAGCATGGACATTACAATAAACTTATGCCAGAGCTGCGATACGAGGATCCGGCAAGCTACTTTAATTATCTTAGAGTACCACCCGAGCTGTTTGATGAGCTCCTAGGCAGGCTACATCCTGCACTTACCAAGAAGGACACGCGGTACAGAAATGCACTCGACCCGGGATTGAAATTGGACATGACAATGCGCCATCTTGCATCTGGGGATAGATATGCCAGCATGAAATTTGACTTTAGAGTGCCGCATAACACCATTTCTGTATGCGTACGTGAAGTATGCCTTGCCATTATTGAGGAATATAAACACGAGTGTATTCAGTATCCTCCAACCTAAGAAGAATGGAGACAAATTTCAAAAGAGTTTGAACGCAGATGGAACGTACCCCATGCTTGCAGTGTGGTCGATGGTAAACATATCGCTTGCAGACGTCCACGAAGTAGTGGTAGTCTGTATTTCAACTATAAAGGATTTTTCTCCATCGTTCTCATGGGCCTTGTAGACGCAGACTACAAGTTTTTGTGGATCGACGTAGGCGGCTATGGACACATGTCAGACGCTCAGATTTTCAATGCCTCGGAGTTGAAAGAGTGTCTAGAAGACAACAGTATCGGCTTTCCAGCACCAGAACCACTGCCAAATGACGATGTACAGACGCCGCATTTTATATTGGGAGACGATGCGTTTGGGCTACGCACATACTTAATGAAACCCTATGCGCAGCGCCAAATGACAAAAGAGCAGAGAATCTTCAATTACAGGTTAGATTATAAATTGCGCTGATATGAATAATATGTTCCTACATAGGGCCTAAGTGTATTCTACTATATATAATGATGAATAATTGCCAGAGCATTGTTCTACATCATTAAAACTTTGCGTGCTTCAAGTGTAAAACATATTTTCATTTAATTTGGGTAAAGTTGAATGTTTTTTGGAGGTTATCTTTGCAAAATTGGCAATTAGCTATCAGTTTATGCCTCAGATTAGAAATGATAATTGGGGGAAAAATGATTTTTTTTTCATAATTTATTCTCTTGTTGTCTGCTACATTTGTTGTTTGCTTCAAAGTTAAACCCGTTTCGATTTTGTAAAAATGTAGCCCGATGTTCAAAGAATTTGGGTCAGGGTAAGACGCAGAGATCTTATCCGAGTCTTATCCGAATCCAAGCTCTGTGGAAATTCTACTAAGTTCGCGAACTGCAAGCTTAGTGTTAAAAAAACCTCGCATTACTTTATATATTTGTTTATAAATACAAGTTCATTTGAGCTCAACTGGGGTATTTGAGACGGAAGCTCCGTCTTAACCCGTTTAGTCTAAGCAAGGTTCTGTACTCAAACATTTACTCGTCAGTTGTTGGGTCTCTGTTATACATTTCTGTTTGAAAATTACCAATTATCATGCTCGAGCTCAAGAACGACCATAGTCAAAATCTGACCAGGTCTCAAGCTTAAAAAGGTTTATAACCGTAAGGCCTGAACTGCATTCCATTTTGAGAGGTAGCGAGAGGCACGAAAAAAACGACTTCAAAAGTGAGAGATGGGCACTTTACCGCTCTTTGTTGATAAAGTTGTAGTTATGCAAAATACAAAATTGAACAATCATACTTTCTATTACAGGATGTCGCGGGGTCGGCGCATTGTTGAGAATGCTTTCGGTATTCTTGCTCAACGATGGCAGATACTTTTAACTACGATGCAACACGAACCCGAAACAGTCCGTATCATCGTGGAGACGTGTGTGATACTGCACAATTTGATGCGCATGCGCCACCTTGCTTTACAGAATAATGACATGGACAGTGAAAACGTCAACCACGAAATCATCCCTGGTGCATGGAGAACAACTGCAAATATGCATGAGGTAGACAACATTAAAGGTCCCAATCGCGACAGCACTGCTGGCAAAAAACAACGGGAGTACCTCAAGTTGTACTTCAACTCAGATGCTGGACGAGTACCCTGGCAGGACCAAATGATTTAAGTGTAACAGAGACACATTTCATTATTCATTAATATGAACAACAAAAATATGGTTTTGCGGATTAAAATCTGTATTTGTAGTCTGAGTTTTCAATGGTAATTCTAGTGGCCTTATACACGGCATAATGTGAGAAAACATACTATTCGTTTATCAAACCTAATAAAGCTTTACCTATTACCTTTAACAATTGAATGAAGAATATTGTTTGAATATATAAAAAAAAAACTACCAGGGTTCGTATTCCCTAAGAAAAGTCAGACTCAAGGCTCAGGCACAGTAACTGACTTATTCTACAGACTCAAGATTAAGGCATAGTAATTGGCTAATTCAGTAGAATCAGCCAGTCACTGTGTCGGAGTCTTGACTCTTCAGAAACAGCCACTCGTAGCGCCTGAATCTGAAATCTGGCTATTGTGTAGGGAATACAAACTCTGGTAGTTTTTGATATCTTTAAGCAATATTCTTCATTCAATTATTAAAGGTAATAGGTAAAGCATTTATGCTACTTGCATATATATATAGCATACGCTGTCGTTGGGACATTAAAAACGTAGCTCATATGACGACTGTAAGTCATGACAATGTAAGTTAACTATTTAACAAACGACAAAATTTCAGATTGGTCCAAAGTGAAAGCATCTGCAGACGACAAAATAAATGTGATTAAAGAATTGAAATTTGCTTCTAGGAAGGGCAAAAACATGATGAGAAAAGGAGAAAGTGGTGGGTTACCAGCAATTTCTCCTTTTCCAACAGTATTTCCAAAAGGCTTCTTTCACGGTGGTATTAAAAGTCGGGATTGTGTGGTAAAGGTTAACTCCTTACCAAACGACAAAAATTTGAACCAGTCCAAATTGAAAGCCTTTGCAGACGACTGTATAAATGTTAATCAGAAACTGAAATTTGATTTGGGAAGGGTAAAAAACATTGTCGGAAAAGGACGAAATGCTCCTTTTCTCCTTTTCCCGCAATGTTTTCTAAAGGCTTTCTAAGGGCTTCTCGGGGGTGGGGGGGGTGGTGGTGTCAAAAGTAGGTATTGTGTGGTAATGGTTAAAAGCAATCAATAGAACAAATTTATGTTTAATAATTATAAATACAGAAGTAATTTAGGACATTGGATAAAACCACAATGTTAATTACGAAGTGATTATATGATGGTTGTGTCATTTACACATCTGTGTGTTTTGAAACGTTTAATTAAAATAGACATATTTCACTTTGGTTCTATTTAAAAAGTGACGGATACGATTAGCCACCACTTGTATACTCCATCCTTCCTGTATGCTCAATCTAATAGGCAAAATAAAAGTTAAACAAACACACTGCCTGTGTATCATAACTAACACATAACACAAGATTTCCTGCTTCATTTACTGATCCTCAGACACATCGGCACTTTCAAGTGGGTCATTCGGCATTGTGATAGTTTCGCGTATAATTTTCGACAAACTGAGAGCCGGCGAGCATGACTGGGTAGTAGAAGTCATGGTGGGTCTGATACTTGTATGCACGTTAGTTGAAATAGGGCCCTGGACCACCGGCCTCATCTGTTGCAATTCTTTCCCTTGACCCTGAATCAAAGTGGAATTATGTGAGCCCCATAAAGGTATGTTGTGCTGGACGGCAGCAGGCCACGGCTGAATCGAGGGTAGCCACATAGCGCTTGTGGACGATGCTCTGGAACTAGGATTGAATGGATATTGGGTCTGCTGAAGCTCTTCAGTTTTCTCCTGGTAAGTATACAACAGATTGGTACATTCGCGCTGAAACTTTAACCAAAGTGATGGATGTAGGCTTACCATTACCTCTTTTGCCCGATCCGCGTAGCGGGTTCTTTCTGTGGCCTTCGAAGGAGCCAGCATATCCAATATCTTACCTTGAAAAGCTCGAGTCTGCTCCTCCCTAGCAGCGATGCTGCCTAGTAGACGTTCTTCCTCCAGGACGGCTTTCTTGGTAGACGGCCTCCGGGGCAGGGGTTCCAGAGGCCGGCGGGGCATCGGTTACACTGTCGGTGTCTATCAGCTCTTCCGTTAGGTCATCTTTTGCATCGTAAGTCAAGGTTGCTGCGGCTATTTTTTCCTTCAACTGCAAAAAAAGCAAACATCAAGATTTCATGGTACTAAAACCTACGCACTAAAACCCTTCGAAACATAGGCTACATTACACTAATTTTAAGAAAATCTGAACTCTTTGAAATATCGAGCAGACGACATGTTTAGCAGACGACTGTTTTCGAACCAAACGAAGGGCAAATGAAGCTAGGCTTTTATCTTGACAGATTGGCGTCTTACTCCATCCTGCACAAATTAATTCTTCTTTAACAGAATTTTTATAAAGAAAAAACACTATAGGTGTTATATGTTTGGGTCTCGTGCCAAGTGAAAGGGTTATAAAACATTGCACTTACACTGACTGTGGTTTTCTTGTGGACTTCAAAGACGTGAGATTTTAACCAGTCAAAGTTCATGAGGATCCAGTGGTCCCTCTCTGTGATTTCGGTTGCTCCATCCCCAGACTTCCTATGCAAAAGATGACCAAAACATGTACGAATTGACCTGTACCAGGTCTTTAAAATCTGAACATCTTTCTCCATGCTAGCCGCTTTAGATTCCCACAGGGTTTCTTTCTTCTTATGGTCCTTATAAGCGGTAAGTTTTTTGTTGTACAGCAGTTCATTCTCCTGTAACCAGAACGCCATGTCCTCTTCTTGTGCGAATGTAAGGTCACTTACGATTTTGGCCTTCTTTTGTGGCAGGGTAGGGCTGTTAGATACTGAATTTGATGGAGAGCTAGCTTGGGATGCTGGCGGCAGATAAGATCCTGCTTCATCTTGCGGCAATGGCGGTGATGCTGGTGGAGGCGGGGATGCTGGGGGCGGCAGAACCTCTTCTTGCATAGGCTTGTCTTTGGACTTCTTGCCTTTTCTCGCTTTTGCTGGCATGTTTATCGCATTAGAGCAAACAAGGAACTGATGAAAAGGTATGAATGCACTTCGTTTTAACAGTGTCTCAAGCGCGCCAGCAGCGCAGTGCAATTGTCGTGAGAGCCTAGTGCACGCACCGTGCTTTAGAAGTGCAGTCAATCGCCGTAGGAACGCGATACATCGCCGTAGAATCGTCGAAGGAACGCCGTAGGAGAGACGTAGCATCGCCGTGTATCTCTATTTTCCCGAAAATTATTGATGTTTTCCGGCGATCCAACGGCGCTCTAAAAAATGCTAGAGCCGAGCAATCGCGGTGCAATCGCCGTGTAGTGTGACAGAGCTCTAAAGTCAAAGGGATAAAAGCACTGTTAGTACTTGTTGTTCAATCATCAATATTTCTTATGAAATTGAATTTCAAAAGCAACTCTGGCATGAAAAAGACAAACAGGAGGTGTAGACTAAGATCAGACTGCACTTATGTGCAGGCTGATCTTTATCTATATACCTCCTGCCAAAACCGGAATATTCAGGGTTTAGCATGACAAGGGTTAACTTAACCCTTTCCTGTTTAAACACGGGATTTTACGTCATTGTAATTTTAAGTTTGAGAAAATATTGTGGAAAAAGAAGAAATTGCTTGTAGCAAGCAATTTCTTCTTTTGCCACAATATTTTCTACAACATAGGATGGTTTCATGTCAAATTGCACCAAATTTGCATTGTCGTCTGCATCCTCTTTGAATTTGGACCAGTCTAAAATTTCAAAAACAGGAAAGGGTTAAGCAACTACACATGGTACAACCAAAAAGTGGTCGCTTTAGAGAATGGCCACTTACAAATACATTTTTGTAGAAGCATTGATTTGATTGCATACATAAATAATAACAGATTTCTCAATAAATCCTATATTGTTTGGACTAGTTTAGTTTAACCCATTCCAACACAGCAAAATTTTAGACTGGTCCAAATTGAAAGAAGCTGCAGACGACAATTTCAAGTTGATGGAATTTTGAACTTTTTTGTCATTTTGGATATAAAACATTGTGGATAATGAAGAAATTGCTTGATACAAGCAATTTCTTCATTCTCCACAATGTTTTCAAAAGCTATTCTCTTGAGGGGCATAAAAAGGAGGGATTGAGTTGGAATGGGTTAAACATATTTCATTGCCATAACTTGAACACATGGACATAATATCCACATTTATTTTTTATGGCAAAAGGTTCCGGTCACAATTTCTTACAACTTAGATTCGTCCAGTGAGATGATTCTAGTGAGTTCCAACAACATAGGATTTAGGTATGATATGTTTTTATTAAATACGACTTCTTTATTAGATTTTAATTCTAAAAAGGGGATTTTGATTATGGACTGTTAATGGAATCGGTCCCTTAATAGAGGTGGTTACTATAGCAAGATTATCTACACGTCAATTATGTAAGGGTATGAAAACTTTCATCCCTGTCCATAAAGTGTTTGAAAAATATAAAACATAAAACTGTATAAGGCTGGCGTTTATTGAAAAAATAACACAAAGGATGACAATACCATTTTGCTAAAAATACATAACTTTTCAATTCAGGTTAACCCTTGTCATGCTGAACCCGGAATATTCCTGTTTTGGCAGAAGGTATAGACTAAGATCAGCCTGCACATAAGTGCAGTCTAATCTTGGTCTATACCTCCTGTTTGTATGCTTTAAGCAAGACTTATCAAAATAATTAATTTTCAAAAAGAAATATTGACCCTCAGTAAGACCTCCCAGTGCTGTCAGTCCTTTCATTTTAAAGCAATTCTGTACATAATTCAGCATGACAAGGGTTAAATTTTATGCTAGAATCACTCAAGTTATCATTTCAAGTTAAATTTTATGTCCTCTTCGTCTAAACTTAGTTACGAACACATTTATTTTTTCAATCTGAGGCCAATTTATTTCATTTAATTCATTGTAAAAAGTACACTTGAGAATTTATCATGTTATAGTTACCCCCTGCTGTACATTAATGAGATTGAAAAAATATCTGGTCATGTTTAACCCTTGTGATGTTGAATAAAATCCTTGTTAAGAAATGCATTAGAATCAAAGGGCTGATGGCATTGTAGGTCTGGTTGTCAGGGTCAATATTAAGTTTGGAAATTAATGTTATGAAAAATTCTGGTTTATAAAGGTCAAGCAGGTGGTGTTGACTAAGATCAGCCTGCACATATGTGCAGGCTGATCTTTGTCTATGCCTCCTGCCAAAGCAGGAATATTCTGGGATCAGTATGACAAGGGTTAATTTGCAGGTTTTATCTTTTTTTTTTTTCACATATCTTTCTTTGCAATAATTTCTGAACTCAATTTAAATGTCCATCTTTGACATAAAGACGGGCGGTAAATTAGAAATTGATTTTAACCCTTGTTGTCTTGAATCCGTACGTATATTCCTGTTTCTGCAGGAAGTTATGCAAAGATTAAAGACTAATCATAAGTACAGTCTGATCATAGTCTACACCACCTGTTTGTCCCTTTCAAGCTAGTAGAGAACTGATGTTCATACATTTCAATTTTCAAAATAACTATTGAACTACATATAGTATTCTCAGTGTTTTTTTCCCTTTAATGTTCATAGATTTTTTGAAAAGGATTACAAGGGTTAACAAATACAAGTGCCTTCCAATTGAGGCAAGGTTGCAAGAAGCAGTAATAAACCTTTTCCTTACCTTAATAATTGAGTCACAATGAACTCAAATTCTAAGAAAATTAAAAAATTCATAAATCAATATGCTTTAGTTTATACTAATTTATTTTAGTTCGATTGTGACGAAAGCTTTAAGCTTATAGAGTCGCTCTCGAACACACAAACCAGATGTTTTCACGTCCCTGAAAGAGAGGCAGTGGTTTAACCCTACTGCTACCCACTTCTATGCAGCTTGGAAGACTCAGGGGCTGGCTATCAAGTGTCTTGCCAATGAACACACCCTGGCGACAGTCGGGCTCAAGTCAAGCACCTATACCACGCGGCCATAGAGGCAATCAAATATGCTTTCTTCATGTGCAACTTCAGGGTTGAAACATCAAAATAGGCAAAAAAAAAACATATTTATTCTAATAATCCCCTAATAAACGCCAATCCCCTAAAATACTGAATAAAATGCGTCAATTTTTTGCCGAATTTCAGTAACAATAGGTGATTCTAATAAACACCCACCCCCTCAATGATTGAAAATCAAGTCATGCTTAATTTGCGTATTTGAATGAAATGATTTGTAATATCTTATTTGAATCTATAAGGTAAGTAATGTATTCCTATAAAAACGTAAAGAGATCGCAGCTGCGACCTTATAATAATCCATTATTCAACTTGAACTGCCTTGACTTTACTTTTTATACGTTATTTTACTTAGTTATTTTAAAAAAGTAATGTTTATTATCGAATAAAATGTCCGAATCCAAAGAGTCGTCGTTTTTAGGTAAAAACTATCGAAAACTACCAATAACAATGATATCATTTGCAAGTATCAACTTATTTCTGGTCTTGACAATTCTTACCTCAGTAATGAGAAAAAGCCAAGAAATCATTTATATTAAATCTGATCAGTTAGGATAAGGAGATACGTGTAAAATAGACACGAGAGTTTGAAATAGCAAAGAAAGACCTTTACCGTGGACGCTCCCTGTCTAGGGCCATGGACAGGAAGATATAACATTTTTCAACGCTAATACATTTAGATATCCGGTTATATTCCGTGAAACGCTAGATAATAAGTATATTATTAAAATATCCATAACAACACACTTGTTATCGTAATTCTCTTTAATTGAAATGAGATTGCTTTTTTCAATAATGAAGAAAATGAAAAGAGTCAGGAAAGTTCCCACTCGGCATGGTGACCGACGCACCTGTACTTTGTCGAGTTGAACACCTGGCAAGCCTACTCATGCGTTAAGATTATTACACGATCCTACTATAACTACTTCGTCGTAATTGACTCAGCCTTGATTTTTGATTCCGTTATGATTAAATGCCGTAAACAAAACCGGGGCTTCATCAATTGATCATAACGACAGGGGTACAAGTCAAACGTTATCGAAACTAGCTTTACGTTGAATTTCTTCAGGCCTTTAAAAAATGGATTGAACTTTAAACAGGTATGTTTTTATTATCCTGAGCATACAGAAATAACGATGATAAGCGATGTTGCGAGAATCAACTTATTAGACATTTTAAAATGCATTGCGACTATGATGCAGTGTTGCGGGATTTCCCATCTTTTGGCTGTTTAATTTCCAATGCAAATGCAGAACTAAATAGACTGTTGGCTTTTAAAAAGTCGTAAATACATCCTAAATAAAATGTCATTATGATTTTCGTACTACATGTATTTTGTATTCCCCGGTCATTTTTCATACCACACACCTCCTAATCGCCTACCTCCATACCAAAAAAACTCTAATAATCGCCCACCACCAACTTTGCCGATGGTATTCTAATAATCGCCCGGCGATTGTTCCAATAAATACGGTATTTTTAAGCCCTTGTCATGCGGAATAAAATCCTTTCGTACTCAGAGAGAGTGTGCAAGAGCTGTTTTAACTCCTGTTTTATTTAAATTTTAGACTGTTCCAAATTGAAAGAGGATGCACACGACAATGAAAAATGGATGCAATTCCAAATAAAAACTATCCTATGTGGTAGAAAACACTGTGGGAAAAGGAGAAATTGCTAATTATAAGCAATTTCTCCTTTTTCCACAATGTTTTCTCAAGTATAAGATCACAGTGACATAAAATCCCGGGTTTATCCAGGAAAGGCTTAAGAAATATTGTCAGGACAAGTTAGTGCAGATGATTCTATTGTACTCAGATTAACCCCATGATGATTCCAACACAGTGAAATTTTAGACTGGTCCAAATTGAAAGAAGTTGCAGACAACAATTTCAAATTGTTGAAATTTTTCAAATCTTTGTCTCTCTGGGTAGAAACAATGTGGAAAATGCAGATATTTCTTCATTTTCAATTAATTTTCCAGAACTATTTTCTTGAGGGGTATAAAAAGGAGGCATTGTGTGGGAAAGGGTCTAGCAAATGGTTTCAGAAAATTTTCAGAAATTCATTATAAACTGAATCAGCTTTAATTAATTGAGCAAATAAATCTAGTCACTGAAATCTTTGAAATAGTTCTAGAAAATGCTTTTTGTTTGTTTGTTTGAATGGGGTTTAACGCCGCTTTTAACAATCTTTCAGTTATATCGCGGCGGCTGGAGCACCTAACAATGGATTCCTGGTATTTCTCGCACCAGTACTACCACTACACCCTTTCCTAGCCTCCAGCTGCTATCCCACATAGGCTTACGATTATCTGCCCATTGGTGGTAGACAAATGTCGGAAAGAGTAATGCCGCCGTCGGGGATCGAACCCGGGACCCTTTGAATGAAAGCCCGACGCGCTACCAACTGCGCTATGACGGCGGCTCTCTAGAAAATGCACTTTCCACTGTTTTACAAAAGTCAAATCAAGTCAAGTAAAATTCATGTAACAAGTCAGAAGAAAAGCAATAACAAAATTTTCACTTTATACCATAAATTATATGACCATAAAATTTTTTCAACCCATCAAAACTATTTGAAAAAGTCTGACAAAGAGTCATCTGAGGATCATAACTTCAAAATTTGGTAGAATTTCATCAACAGAGAAGATTTTCAACGTTCTCAGAATATAATTATTCCATATTATACGAAATTTAGCCCCCCCCCCCCCCCCACCATGTTGTTCATCCAATCAAATCCCTTGAATAAAATTAATCTGATAGAGGTCTCCAAAGGATATTTCCTGTGAAATTTTGTTGAATAGTTGAAAATAATCTCCTTTTTTCTAAAAAAAAAAAAGGATATTTAAAGTTTTCACTTTATACCATATAAGGAAATAAGCCATGCTTTTCATCCTATCATTTTTATCATAATCTGATAAAAAGTCACCAAAGGATCATTCCTGTGAAATTAGGTTGAAATCAATTGACTAGTTTCTGAGGTATTCAAACCTTTCACCATATATGGAAATTATCCCCACCAATTAAAGCCATGCTTTCATCTGATTGAAATTCTTTGATGGAATCTGATAAATGGTCACATGATGATCATTACTATAAAATTTGGTTTAAATCAATCAACACAGGTTTCTGAGAAGAAGATTTTTAGAGCCTTCACCATGGAAATTAGCCCTGTCCATTAAAGCCATGTTTTTCATCCAATTAAATTCCCTGAAAAATCTGGCATTCAATAACTTAACAATTAAGTGAAATATCATCATTATCAGCTTTATAAATTCAGAGATTTTATCTGAATTCCAAAATAACAACTGACTTCTGGTAACCAAAACATAGAGAAACAGATGGCAATGCTGAAAACTAAGTTCCCCAAATGGGGGTTGCAATACATCATCTGACCTACAAAATGAACTATGACAATCTAATTATTCAGAAACCAAGAAGACTTTGACACTTAACTGTGATAACTGTACTAAAGAGCAAACAAGAGGACCGTGCGGTAGTGATTTGCTCATCTGAGAATGGCCGTATTTACTTTAAGACTACAGGCTGTTTAAACAAGAGGGTCATTGGCCCTAAAAGTGCTCACCTATGCAAATGACTATAGAAGTGAAATAGCACAAGTGACCTTATTTTAGCCAAAACAAATCTTGTCCAAGATATCACAAACACACATTCTTACCAAGTTTCAAGGTATTTGTGCAAGAAAAGTAGAAAGAAAATTGGAAAGAAGATTTCTTTATATTAGACCTTGTGATCTAGAATTTGACCCCCTGTGACCTAATATCAAATTTGACAAAGATTTTTATAAAGACAAGCCTCTGAATAAATATTTTGTCAATCGAGTCAATGATATGGCCGATAGAGAAAAAACAAGGCTTTTCTCAGATTTGACCTAGTTTTTTTTCCCAAATGACCCAAATTTGAACATAGTTGAGATATTTTGAAATCGGATATTTTGACCAAATATCAAACCAGTTAGGTTGACAAATTGGCCCCTGGGATGTAAAGGCATTCCATAGATTTGGCCTTGTGACCTAGTTTTTAATCCGATGTCAGCAAAAGTCTAACTTGGCCAAGATATCAAGGACGCAAACATTCTGGCCAAATATCATTTAAATAGAACCAAAAATAGGGTATCCAGAGTAAAAACAAGGAATTTTTAAGATTTGACCCAGTGACCTAGTTGTTGACCTCATGTGACACAAATCTGAAATTGACTAACATTCTGACCAAATATCAATTCAATTAAGCCCAAAAATGGGACCTGTAGAATGCATGAAAGTATTCTAAGATTTGACCTAGTGACCAGTCTTTGACTCCACTAGGCTGTGATATCATGGACAAAAACATTCATAATATTTCATTTTAGCCTAAAATGTGGCTCTTAAAGTGTACACAAGATTATTTCCAGGATTTGACCTAGTGACCTAGTTTTTGACCCAACATAACCCAATATCGAACTTGTCCTAGATATCATGCTGACAAACATTCTGGCCAAATATCAATTCAATTGAGCCAAAATTATGGCCTCTGGAGTGCACACAAGGTATTTCTAATATTTGACCTAGTGACCTAGTTTTTGACCCAATGTGACCCAAATTTGAACTTGGCTGAGATAACATGGAAACAAACACACTGACCAAATATCATTTGATATGAGCCTAAAATGTGGCCAACAGAGTGCTCACAGGATCACAATAGCTCACCATGGCCGCTTTGTGGTCAGGCGAGCTAACACTGTTTGATCTGGAAAGTTGAAAATATTGAGGAAATATAACCATCCTAGTTAAATATTTACCCAAAAGTCTGCAAAATTCAGAACTGTAGTCCAAATGCTAACAAAAGGGCCATTTAACCTAAAGAGCTCACCTGTGTTAAAGGCAACTAATTGCCTCAAAAGCACAAGGGACTAAATTTTTTAATTATTAAAAGTAAACCGATATCCTTATTTTTTTCTAAGATATATCATGGAGAAATTAGATTTTAAACCAGGTTTACCCTTGACCTTTTGTAGATTTTTCCTCTTTCAATACATTTGAAAATTTTGACATGATCAGATCGATATTGTGCCAAAAAATTTCTCTCAAAACAACAACAATAAGCAGGTAGTGTAGGCTAAGATCAGCTTACACGTCTGTGCAGGCTGATCTTAGTCTATACACTTGCCAAAGCCATTATCAAAGCAGGAATATTCCAGGATCAGCATGACAAGGTTGACCCTTGTCATGCTGTATAAATTACTTTACTGACTTGCTGTCAAATCAAAGGGCTGAAAGCACTGATAGAACTTGTTGTTCAAAAATCAACATTTTTTTTAGAAATCAACTTCATAAACAATTCTGGCAAGAAAAGTACAAGCAGGAGGTATAGACTAAGATCAGCCTGCACACAAGTGCAGCCTGATCTTAGTCTATACCTCCTGCCAAAACCGGAATATTCCGGGTTCAGCATGACAAGTTCAATTCATTTGAGCTGGAAATGTAGCCTCTACAATGAATACAAAGGCTGAACCTAGTTTTTACCCCAAGTGATCCAATAACAAACTTGATTTGATTGATTGATTAAATTGGGTTTAACGCCACTTTTAACAGTATTTCAGTCATATCGTGGCAGCTGGAGCACCTAACAATTGATTCCTGGTATTTCTCACACCAGCACTACCACTACATCCTTTCCTAGCCTCCAGCTGCCATGTGCCGACATCCCCTGATTGAAGATTAGGTCTCTGGCGCTAAATAGCAAACTTTAACTGTATATCAAAGAGACAAGTATTTTTCCCTAATATCAAGACTTTTGTTTCTCAAAAACAGAGTGCACAAAAAGTATTCTTAACCCTTGTCACCTAGATCCCAGAATATTCCTGTTTTGAGAATAGTTGTTGCATGGGTATAGACTATGATCAGCCTGCACAGACCTTTTAATGTTTAGGAAATATTGGTACACAAAGTAGCTGTAAATGCAACAAAAATTTAAAGTTTTTGAAGAGAGAATAAATATTCAGCTTGAGATTTGTTTGTTTGTTTGTTTGAATTGGGTTTAATGCCAGTTTTAACAATTTTTCAGTCATATTGCGGAAGCTGGAGCACCTAACAATGGATTCCTGTTATTCAGCATGAGAAGGGTTAACCCTTTCCCACACAATGACGCTTTTTGGACGCCCTGAAGAAAAAAATATATGGAAAACATTGTGGAAAATGAAGAAAATGCTTGTAACAAGCAATTTCTAAATTTTACAAAATGTTTTCTAACCAGAAAGTTGAAAAAAATCCAACATTTCATAAACCTTAAATTGTCGTCTGCAATTTTTTTCAATTTGGACCAGTCTAAAAATTTTACTGTTTAGTAATGGGTTAAGATGTGTCTTAGTGAACTACCATTTTGTCCACACATAGGACAAAAAATATATCTTTTGTGAAATATAATTCAGACAAACATTCTGAATAAATATCAGGCCATAATTGAACCAAACATATGTATGGCCTTTAGAATGCTCACTTCAAGTATCTAAGATTTGACCTGGTGACCTACTTTTTGACCCCAAGTGGACCAATAACAGACTTGTCTAAGATATGATTCAAAATACAACCTGACCAATTATCAAGACATTTGAACTGAACATATAGCCTTTAGAGTGTACACAAAGTACTTCCAAGATCTAACCAAAAGTGTTTTACCAAGTATGGACCAATTTTGAACTTGACCAAGTCTGACCAGAAGGACAACCATTCTTACCAAATATCAAGACATTTCAGGCAAAAGTGTGCCCTTTTAGAGTTCACATGAGGTATTTCTAAGATTTGACCTAGTGACCTACTTTTTTATCCCAATTGATCCAATAAAAGATTGCTAGAGAATTAATAAAGACAAAATATCATGGTGATAACAAGCCATTGGAGACAAAAATTGTACCCGCTAGATAGAGTTCACACAAGACATTTCTAAGATTTGACCTAATACCCCACTTTTTGACCCCCTGTAACCCAATATCAAACTTGTCTAAGACATGGTGACCAAATTTGAGGACATTTAAACTTAATACTTGGCCTGTAGAAAACACACAAGATGTTGACACACGACTACTGGACACCAGACACAGCTAGATCAAAAAAGCTTACTTTGTCCTCATATGAGCTAAAAATACCAAATAATGCTGATTTCTGTTTGATGAATAAAGCAAGAATCTTTTCTTCAAAATACAACTGCATTACTACTTGCTTTTGCACCCTTATGAATATAGAGAAATCCTTCATCAAATCCATAAAATAGCTTAACCTTTCCCTTTTTTTATTTTTCTTTTTTTAAATTTTTAGACTGGTCCAAATTGAAGTAGGTTGCAAACAACAATGAAAATTGAATGCAATTTGAAATGAAGCTATCCTATGTGGTAGAAAATATTGTGAAAAAAGGAGAAATTGCTTGTTACAAGCAATTTCTCCTTTTCCAAAATGTCCTCTCAAGTACAAAATCACAGCTACAAAACAGGAAAGGGTTAAAAACTTTCAAATGATATCTTAATTCATTTGACAGCTATATGATGTTCAAGATAAAAGATTATTTTAATACCTATTACCAAGAAACAGACTGATCATGGTAAATAAGAGTATTATAAGTGAAATTAGCAATTGTTTTTAAACATTGTATCCAAAAAAGTAATTTTTTCCACCTGTACCAATCGAGTCTAAATTGGAGGAACAGTGCTGTGTATCACAAATCAAATGACCAATGAAATTATTTGGACCAAAAGTGAACTTTGAAATCAAACATAAATCTATAACATTTTTTGTTGGTTTTGCAACTTAAACATTGTAACTACAGCTTATTCAAGCTGTAGTTACAACAGTTAGGTGTCCAACTAACATACTGGTTTTTGTTTTAACCCTTGTAATGCTGAACCTAGAATATTCCGGTTATGTGCAGTCTGATCTTTGTCTACACCTCCTGTTTGTCCCCTTTAAGCCAGAGCTGTTTAAATAATCAGTTTTTAAAGCAATATTGACCCTCAAAAAGGCCTTCCAGTGCTGTCAGTCCTTTGACTTCAAAGCAATTAAGTTAAGGATTTTAATTCAGCATGACAAGGGTTAAAATAAGTTCTAATCATAAATTATGCAAATTAATGTTGTTTGATGCCTTGTATGGAGTCAGTTGGTACACCCCACATTCCGTCATTTAAGAACCAGTTTGTTTACAAAACCCATCTGAAGAAGGGGGGAAAATCCTGTTTAGTAAAACCAGTTAGCACATTAAATACAATAATAACTCCAAGACACTCAATCAAGATTGTAATAATCAAAGAACTCCGAGTTTAAATCAAAAATTAAAATCTCCAATTACAAAACGGTATATACTCCAAAGTAAATAATGCTACTGATAAAGTCTTAAGTCATATCCACGTATATTGGCAATAATTGAATGTAAATTTTACAATATAATAGTCCTACATTGATAGGTCTATTTCAAACCCCCTTTTACTTACTAAAAGTTAACCCATTACCAGACTGCAAAATTGTAGACTAGTCCAATTTGAAAAGAATTGAAGATGACAATTTAAAAATCATTAAGTTTTAGATTTATTTGACTTTCTGGGTAGAAAATATCGTGGATGATGAAGAAATTGCTTGTTACTTAGCTAGCAAAGCATCAGCTTTGATAGCTTAAGTTAACAGACAAAATTTTGAGGTCCTCTCAGAGTTCAACGAGTGCAAACTGCCACTGGAGGCTTATTACCACTAAAACAGTTAAATGCCTATGCCATAAAAGTAGTTATTATGTATTTCAGGAATATTGCAAACTCTATTCAAATAGTAGAGAACTCTTTCATAATCCATTCCCACCCAATCCCACTTTTCAAGCATCTCAAGAAAAAAGCATAAGAAAACATTGTGGACAATGCAAGATTACTTGTTATAAGCAACTTCTTAATTTTCCAAAATGTTTTCCAAAGCTTTTTTCTTTCGGGCATTAAAATGTCGGATTGTGTAGGAATGGTTTAAAACAGCCTAGCTTATGAAGATCTTGATGAATAATTTCAGGTGCTCAATCACATAATCTTTATCTTAACTCTTTTTATGCTTATCCTGGAATATTCCTGCTTTGACAATAGTTTTGGTGTATAGACTAAGATCATTCTGCACAGCCATGCTGTCCGATCTTAACCTACACTACCTGCTTATTGTTGTTGTACAAAAAATCTTTGAACGCAAAATCAATATAAACAAGTCAATTTTTCGAATATGGTGAAAAGAGGAAAAATATTCAGTAGGACAAGAGGTAAATCGTTTTTTATTATCGATTACTCAATTGAATTGTAGTTTAAAGTAATGTACGCCTAGCAAGAACCAAGGGTTTAATTTGTGGCCCTACCATATTTGGATAAAAGATAGAAATATAATGGATGAATTCAGAATGAATGTCTTCGACTCAATAAAGAGCCCCAGAATTTTTATCAATGCACATAAATTGCTTATTTACTTATCTTAACCCAGGCTTTTTTATTGACCCTTAACTTTATATTTCACAACCCAAAGTATCAAGGAATAACAGTTTCATGGGATACAACTAATGTCAAAATTTCGGTTGGTTTCACACCACTTTCAACAGTATTTTAGTTGAAACTCGGGGATTTGTGCACCTAACCATAGTTTCCTATCATTTCTCATAACTGTAAAAAGGCAATATTCTTTCGAGGCAGCAGCTGCTTGAAATATCACTTGACCGTTTATGATAAACAAATAATTTAAATTTTAGTTTTCATCTATCAAAAACGAGCGTTCTGATTGGTAGAAAAATGTTATTCATAACTCCATGAACAAAATTTGGGTCACACAGTGATTTTGTATGCTTCCACACAAAATAGTCCCATACAAAAAGGTATCAAAATTTGTAAAGCTTTTGTTTTTTTGTTTTTTTTCGCTCGATGCTATTAAATTATATGAAATGAAGAGAATATATATTTTGTTTTCATGGAGGTATAAACCGAAAAACCTAATCACACAATGTATGAATCTGCTTCGCGTATTCATACAGTGTGATTAGTTTTTTCGGTTCATACCTCCATGAAAACTAAAAATATTCTCTTCATCTCTTAAAGGGAGGTATCAATGTTTCTGAAACCTAGATAAGAAAAGATTACCAAGCGCCGAAAAATAGACTCAAACGAACATTTAATACTTTAAGTTAGGTCAGGTAATCTAAAAGACCAAAAGTGGCTTTCTAATATAGTGGAAAGGTTCAGTGGAATTCCAGGTTATATTTAGATATCATGGAATTCAGCTGTCAACATCGAATGACCTCATTTGCATATGACCCAAAGTCAAATGAAGGTAACAAATTTACTAGCGAAACAGTCAACGTCCTAAATCATGTCACATGAAAGGCTGAGCGCAAAATTATAATAAGTGTCTATATTCGTAATAACGCTTACGACAGTTTTGGATTGATCTTTACAGATCGGCTAGCAAACATAACCCCTGATGACGTAACGATGACGTTGTTATGATGTAATTTAAACTTATTGCAAGGTTCCAACGGTTATTCGCGCCACGTGAATGCCCTATAATCTTCGCAACTGTCTCGGATTAATCTAAAAATAGATCAATAGCCTATGTAGGCTATTAGGGAAATACCCTGCTTTTTTCTGATAAGCAACCTCAGATTTTTGCAAAACTACTTTGCGGCATAATGTATTCAAATAGTATATGAGGGGAAATAAAAATAATTAAAATCTGTGACATGAAAAAAAACATCGATACCTACCTTTAAATGAAATATGTCCCAGAACTTTCATAAGGTACTTAACCCTTTCCTGTTGAATCCCTGGTTTTTACATCTCTGTGATTTCATAATTGAGGAAACACTGTAGAAAAAGAAGAAATTACTTGTAACAAGCAATTTCTCTTTTTTACAATATTTTCTACCCTACTGAATGGTTAAATTTTTGTTGGCAAAATCTTTAAATTTGGATAGGTTTAAAATTTTGGAAAACAGGAAAGGGTTATAAGATAAGTGACCAATCACGGCTGTCAATCAAATTATCAGTAGGCCAATGAAATCTTTCATATTTTAAATTTGGAATTGGCCGCCATTTTGGTGAAATTTTTTTTTGTTCGTTTGCAACATAAACCTCATAGCTACAGCTTATTCAAGAAAACATAAAATAAATTTCATAAATAAATTTATGTTGGCAACTTAAAATGTACTGTGATCAGACAGTTGATAGTTTAAAGACATCATGACTTACTTCAATTAGCCTCTGCAAACACTGAAATTGATTTATAGGATGAAGAGAATAGTTTTTGTTTTTATGGAGGTATGAACTGAAAAAACTAATCACACTATATATCTTGGATTCATACATAAGTGTGATTAGGGTTTTCGGTTCATAACCATTGAAAACAAAAATATATTCTCTTCATTTCTTATAATTTAATAGCATCAAGCAAAAAAAGCAAATATTTTACAAATTTTGATACCTTTTTTGTATGGGACTATTTTGTGACTAGGGAGCATATAAAATCGCTGCATGCTCAAAATTCTGTCCAATGAGATACAAATATTTTTTCAGACCAATCAGAACGCTTGTTTATGATAGACGAAACTAAAAATTTTATTTTTAGGTTATGATAGTGTAGCAGTCATGTAATATTACATGTTAGTTTTTTGAAAACAGACAAAATGGAGAACAGTGAGCATCCAAGAAACGCAGGCATCCATCTCTACTGAAAGAATCTGCTCAGAAACCTTGTCAAAACAAAAAACGGCCATTTAATCTTAAGTGCAGTTGGAAATCCTCACCAAAAAATTATTCTTCATTTGTGTATGACATCATAAAATCAAAGGACAGAAAGTACTGAGAAGTTGGAATGCACTGAAAGGGTCATAACTGTGGAATTCGGTTCAAATTCATTTATTACTTTCCGAGTAAACCTCCATCCTTTAAACTTAAACCAGCATTCCCATTAGTGTACATATGTGCGTGAATAACGCACCAAAACAAATCCACGTACAGAAATCAAAAACTACAATTGTCTTAACCCGTTCCCATACAGTGACGCTTTTAAATGACCCTCATTATGAAAGCAATTTACAAGCAATTTCTTCATTATCCACAATTTTTTCTATCCAAAAAGACCAGTATTTAAAAGATTTCATCAACTTACAATTGTTGTCTGCTACTTCTTTGAATTTGGACTGGTCTAAAATTTTAACGTCTTGGAATGGGTTATAAGCTCGTGTCATGCACAGCAAAATTAGTATTTTCAAGCATAACATTCCCCTTTTGATCAACTGTAATATGTGAACTCCTTTTAGAATCTTGAAAACAGAGAATAACAGCCTCTACAGTAAGAAATCAATGACCTCAATGATTATTTGACCCTCAACTAGGCCAATTCTGTAACAATCGTACTTAACTCATGTAGATTTTCACTTCAAGTTTATGCGTATACATGGAAATTTGGCGGAAATGCGCGGAAACTTGTTTCAGGGTGATCAATTTGAAATACCGGTTTAGACTTAGAAAAAAAGAATATTTAAAGTTGTGAGTAAATTTCAAAACAAAAAAGACGTTAACATTATTGAAACGTTATTGTTTGCACAAAAAGTCATGGTAGTTTTGCCCTTTTCCTAAAAATTCCTATAATATGATAAAGATAGTATCAAATTATCTTTGGCGTCCTGGAGTCGCGCGATTTCCTTATTCGTATTTCGGCTTTAGAACCGTAAAAATTTTAAGTATAAAGGACCAAACTGAAAGCTAGATGACACTTGTGAAAGGTTTGATGTGCTATTATTGATTTAAAGGTAGGTATCGATGTTTTTTTCATATCACAGATTTTAATTATTTTTATTTCCTCTCATAAACTATTTGAAAACAATATGCCGAAAAGTAGTTTTGCAAAAATATGAGGTCGCTTATCAGAAAAAAGCAGGGTATTTCCCTAATAGCCTACGTAGGCTATTAATCTATTTTTAGATTAATCCGAGGCAGTTACGAAGATTATAAGATTAAAGGGGATTCACATGGTGCAAATAACCGTTAGAACCTTGCATCTAGTTCAAATTACATCAAACCAAATGTCATTGTTACGTCATCAGGAGTAATGATCGCTAGCCGGTCTGTAAAGATCAGTCCTTTCATGTGACATGATTTAGGACGTTGGCTGATTCGCTAGTAAATTTGTTACTTTCATTTGACTGGGTCATATGCAAATGAGGTCATCTGATGTCAACAGCCGAATTCTGTGATATTTAAAAATAATCTGGAATTCCGCTGAACCTTTCCGATATAACCAGAAAAAGCCACTTTAGGTCTATTAGATAACCAGCAAGACAATACCTGACCTAACTTAGAGTATTGAATGTTTGTTTGAGACTATTTTTCGGCACTTGGTAATTTTTCTTATCTAGGTTTCAGAAACATCGAAACCTCCCTTTAAACTTGTAAATAACGACATTATTAATACTTAGTAAATAAGTAGAAACCAGAAGTTGATAAGTTTACATCCTGATTTTCAAAATCTTCTACTTTCGTTTTGCATCTATTTGATTTTTTTAGTAAAAGCTGTAAATCCCACAATAATCGCGTTTGCTTGATGCCTACGATCCCCCTTAATCGCTGTAGAATGTTTAAAGCACTGGACAGCGTGATTATTGCAAAAATGCATTTGTGACCGCAGTCATATTTGTAAACATTGCCTATCTAAGGTCATATGACTACCACATGTAACTTGAATACACATTATTACCAAACACGGGATGGCGAATCACAAAAAAAAAATACTGCGCTGATTATTACCTTATTTTTCAATAATTTAAAGCAAACTAAAGCATGTTTAGTAGTCTCTAAACCAATTTTTATATCATCCTTTACATGTGCCATATTATTGTCTTTGGCTACAACTACCTGATTGTCCGTGGCAAGTTGAGATAAGAAATAATCCGAGGTGTATTCATATCTAAGAGATCAAATGTGTTATCAAGAAAACCGAAATGAAATTGTCTTGTGTTCATTTTGCGGTTTGTAAAATCATTAAATTACACTAATTTATGCAAACAAACATTATGCGACCTTCATTTCATTGGTCACCAACAATGAGCCCATATTATACAAATTAAACCAAGCAAGATCCGGAAAATTATTTGTTCTGAAAAGCGGCTACTTTTCTAGTCATGATTTTACTTTATCGATCAGTCCACATTGATATATGGTGCATTTTCATGACAAATATTACATTAACAAACAACTTCCTAGGTGTAACACTTTGTATACTTATCGACAGAAAAATTGGTGCAATGGGGAGCAATGAATGTAAAATTTTGTTCTGTCATGGGTAAATAAACCATTACCACACAATGAAATTTAAAACTGGTCCAAATAGAAAGGAGTTGCAGACAATAATTTAAAGTTTAGATTTTTTTCAACTTCTTGGGTAGAAAACATTGTCTAAAGTGGAGAAACTGCTTATGATTTTATTGAGGGGAGTCAAAAAGTGTCATTGTGTGGGAATGGGTTGACCCTTGTCATGCTGAATAAAATCCTTTTACAGACTAGCATTAAAATCAAAGGGCTGAAGGGACTGGAAAAAATGACTGAGGCAACTTTCGACCATTTAGAAATGAATTTCTTCACAACTATTCAATAAAAGAAACAAATGGGTGGTGTGGACTAAGATCAGACTGCACATTTGTGCAGTCTGATCTTTGCCTATGCCTCCTGCCAAAACAGGAATATTCCAGATTTAGCATGACAAGGGTAAAAAGAAGTGGCAGAGTAGAACAGTATCTTGAATATCATCAACTAAAAAACATAATTTTCTTGACAGAGCTAGATTAAAGTATAGTTTGTTCAAACACAAGAAAATCTTGGTCGTCATTTTCCAATATAATTGATATCTTGTTTAACCCATTACCAGAATTTTTTTTAGATCAGGCCTAAGTCAAAGAAGATGCAGGCAACAATATGAAGACTGTTTTATTCATAAAAATAAGAGCCATATACAAGAGCAAAGCCTATGGGTGCCTACACTCGGCTATTGGGTGCTGGATAGTGGATAAAAGCACAAAATGCATCTAGAGTTATCCCCCTTGATAGTATAGATTGCTCTTTTGATAGTGAACAAGTGTGCCAAGTTTCAGGTGAATGCTTTAAGTAGAACCAGAGATATCACAAAATGTCAAAGTTTTCTCATGACAAAGACAACACAAAGGCTAAAGCAATACGTTGGATTTTCCTCGAAAACAACAGAGCTAAAATTGTTGAGGGAAAGAGAAATTTCTTGTTATTAGAAACTGCTAGTATTCTCCTTTCCTCACCATATTTTGCAAAGCTTGAATTTCACAGCTTGTAAAATTTGGGATTATAAGTGTGGTACTCGGTTAACCTTTCCTGTTTTTCAAAATTTTAGACCTGTCCAAATTCAAGGGTTTTGCAGACGAAAATTAAAATTGATTTAATTTAAAAATAACCATGTAGTAGGGTACAAAACATTGAAGAAAAAGAAGAAATTGCTTGTCACAAGCAATTTCTTCTTTTTCTACAAAGTTTTCTCAATTATAAAATCACAGATTGATGTAAATTGAACAGTAAAGGGTTAAATATTTGACCTCAGTTTATTTTACCTCTGGTACCTGTGGCTACAATTTAGAGCTTCCAAATATATGAAAAAAAAAAATTTAGAACTCATTTTAAGGAAAAGAATTGATTTGATTTAGGATCAAAATTGGAAGGACTACTTCATAAAATTCTTATGGGACAAAATTAGTTTAATTGGCCCTTATCATGAAATATGAGAGTTTCTCAATAAAATCTTATCTAAAGATTTGTATCAGAAAAGTTGAAACTACACTTAATTTGTATTATAGTGAATAAATCTGTATGTAAAATGAAGAGTTAAAGTGATTATTTCATTTTAAATAAAGTTTTTCCATTTGTTTTTCTTGAGGGGTGTCAGAAACTCAAATGGGTTAGGTCTCCTGCTTTTTAGAGTTCTATCTCTGCCATTCTTTTTGATGTCTCTCTTAGTTTCTCTATCGCTGTCTCTATTTCTCTGTCTGTTTTTCTGTTTTTGTCTTTGTCATTAAAGACTCACTCTCTCTCCCCTGCTCTCTCTTCTGTTTTTGTCTCTCTTTTTATCTCTTACATTGATAATATGATTCTAGCAGAATATCCAGACTACACCAGGAATTCACCTGGCCTTGCTCCTAGTGGTAAAGCACTTTGTGACTTACTTAACCAATTCCCACACAATCCCACTTTTTGATGCCCCCACAGGAAACATACTTTGGAAAAATATAGGTGATAATGAAGAAATGGCTTGTAACAAGCAATTTCTCCGTTATCAACAACTTTGTCCCCCCCCCCAAACACAAATACTTCAAAAAATTCATTGATCTCTTTCAATTTGGACCAGTCTAAAATGTTCTTGTATGGTCATGGGTTAAACCATTCCCACACAATCCTGCTTTGTTATGCCTCTCAAGAAAAATAATTGGGAAAACATTGCAGACAAAAATGAAGTAATAGCTTGTCACAAGTAATTTCTTCATTGTCCTCAATGTTTTCTACCATAAATGACAAAGATTTCTGAAATTCCACCAATTTGGAATTGTTTTCTGCAGCTTCTTTTAACTGACCAATCACTGGCCCCTCCCACTTACTCAATTGGCCACACCTATCTCCTCAAACAGGTGGTTCCGTTTTCATTTTAAATAGCATTATTTTACAAAATTTGTGGAAAATAGCATGTATCAAAAATGCAGAAATGTTAAAAGAAACTGTAGTTACAACGTTTTGAGTTCAAAACTCATTTCTAGTCTAAAGAATGATTTCATTGGTCGACTGTTTTGATTGGTCAATTTGGACCAGTCTAAATTTTATAATGTGGTATGGATTAATACCTAAAGTAGACACAGAGCAGACCGACCCAAAGTCAATTCGTTTTCCTAGCTTACTAAATCTAATTTTCACATGATTTGCTGAACAAAATGTAGACTGTTATAAAAACTTGATAAAGTTTATTTAATGGATTTCTTACAAAACTTTTAACAAAGACATCAATGCATAATTGAAAATGATTGGTGCTACACTAGAAAGTAGTGTGTAAAAAATAAACAGCTTTACAGCGGTATTGAACTGAACTGAAGCTCGTGACTGAATTCTTTGTTGAGCTTAAAACTGGAAAACCCTTGTAACATTTGATATATATGCTCACCTCAGTTCAAGTTTTATACTGAAACTCTGAAGAAAAAACTTTTTTTCATATTTTTTTATCAATTTAATTTCCATCCACATGATTATGACCAGTAAATATTAGTGACAAGCATGGTTTATTAATAGCCATTTCTGAAATGGCCATATGGCCTGATAGAAAGCTTAACCCTTTCCTGTTCCAACCTGGGATTTTTCGTTACTGTGATTTCATACTTAAGAATATATTTTGGAAAAAGGAGAAATTCCTTGTTAAAAGCAATTCCTCCTTTTTCCACAACATTTTCTATCGCATAGGATGGTTTCTTTTCAAACTGCATCCAATTTTTTAGACAATTTGTCAATGATATCAACTTCTGTTAACCTCCTAGAATTTATCCAGGACTTATCATTGTTCAGAAATGAAGAATCATACCATCACTGGCTGTAGTTAAGATGATTTGGAATGGTCAAGTAACAGCAACCTTGACACGGAGTCAAAAATCAGAGCCATATATTTCATTCAAGGATATGACCTGACCATGTTTGATCTTGAATTGGTGGTGTACCATTCGCCATTCCTGGTTAAACCATGATTGGAACATGTGGACAATTATTATGAACTCTATGACATTGCCAGACCATGATACCTTGACAATTCGTTAATCACTAACATGGTTTGCCATTGATCATAAACACAGGGGATCTTAACCACTTTTTTTCTTTTTCTGCAAAGTGTTCTAGCAGGTTTTTTTTTTCCAATTTTAACACTAATTGCATTCATATCTCAGTATACCTGACAAGCGATACAGTTTATACATTAATTTTCATGTCCAGTCTCAGCATACAATGGTTTCTTTAACTTAATTAAGCCATTCCCAACTTTGAGGTCTGAGCCAGAGGTAGTATTTTAACCCTTGTCATGCTGAATAAAATCTTTTACAGAATTGCATTAAAATCAACTTAAAATACTTGTTTTTGATTGTCAATACTTCTTTTAAAAATTATTTTCATTAACAATTCTGGTTATAAAAGGATAGACAGGAGGTGTAGACTAAGATCAGACTGCACATATGTGCAGTCTGATCTTAGTTTATACCTCCTGCTAAAATCAGAATATCATGGGAAGGGTTAATAAAAGACAAAAAGTAAGGTAGAATAGCCATTTATGATTCAGTAAATCTGACATAAGATAACAAGTTTGACAGTGTGATAGAGGGTTAGTAAAACATAGCCCCCTTCCTGATAATCTTTTTGCTATCACTGCCTTCAGGCCTCCTCCCCACCCACCCCTTGCATGGCACTTAACCCTTGTCATGCTGAACCCATATTCCTGTTTTGGCATGAGTTATTGACAAAAATCAGCCTTCACATATGTGCAGTCTGACCTTAGTCTTTACCACCTCATTACCTTTTTCAAGCCAGAATTGTTTATAAAATCAGTTTTCAAAAGAAATATTGACCTGTAACTAGTGCCCCTCGGATATTTAAGTGTTTTGATTCAAGTACATTTCTAAACAGAATTTTACTCAGCATGTCAATGGTTAAATTAATCGCCAGTTCATAAGCAGATAAAATTGTAGTCAACAACTGCCTTCCAATTTGGGCCAGTCTTTCATTTGGTGCTTGGGGAAGGGTAATGGGATCCCATTATCAGTTTTAATTAATTTTTGACATAGATGGATTGAATTTTAATGAAGCAGATCTCAATTTATTTTCTTAATGTGGTCTAAAATATTCAAGATTAACTGAAATTTAATTGGCAAAAAATGCCCTTCAACTCTATAACCCACTTTGCGTACCCTTGTCATGCCAAATCCAAAATATGGCTCGTTTGCCGAGTTGTTAGCATGCTCAAATCATATTCAGATGGTTGTGTGTAAGAGACCCACCAGAGGCAAGTAGTGTATTTGGACAGGACACTTTAAGACAGAGCCCCAGTCCATACAGCTGTAAATGTTGGTAGCAGCAGTTAAAATCCATTGCCTAACTCTCTAGTGTGTAAGGTAACACCTAGAATGAGTTAGGACTAAGATTGAAATATGAGATTGTCTCTACATGTATATCGTGTTTAGACCTTGAGAAAAAAATATATATTCCTGTCAGGCTGCACATTACTAAGTGCCATGTGATCTTAGTCTACACCCCTTGTTTGTTTTTTTCAAGCCAGTGTCACAGTAGATAAGATTTGTTTAACCCTTTCCTGGTTAATCCCTGGTTTTTACGTCCCTGTGATATTATAATTCAGAAAACATTCTGGAAAAAGAAGAAATTGCTTGTAACAAGCAATTTCTTCTTTTTCCACAATATTTTCTACAATATTTTCTACCCTACTAAATGGTTATTTTCCAAATAAAATCCACTTTAAATTTTCGTCTGCAAAACCTTTGAATTAGGACAGGTCTAAAATTTTGCAAAACAGGAAAGGGTTAATGACCCCAAACAGATGCTTCCAGCTATTCCAAACCCTAAGATTATAATGCAATTCGTAAACATATTTTAGCCAGCATTACATAGCTTTAACCAATTCCCACTCAACAAAGTTTTAGAATGGTCCAAATTGAAAGAAGCTGCAGACGACATTTTCTAGTTGGTGGAATTTAAATTTTCTTTGTCTTTTTGATAGAAAACATTGTGGATAATGAAGAAATTGATCTGTGATTTTATAATTAAGAAAATGTTGTAGAAAAAGAAAAACTTGCTTGTAACTAGCAATTTTTTCAACTTTCACAATATCTTCCAACCAGCAATATTTGTTTTATTTGTTTTCATTGTTTTTTTGTTTTTTTTTTTCAAATAAAATCCGCTAAACCCTTTCCTGTACAATCCCAGGATTTCACTGTTGTTTTATACTTTAGAAGACTTGTAATAAGCAATTTCTTCTTTTCCCATGTTTTTCTACTCTGTAGGTTGGTTACATTTGTACTCACTTTACATTGTCATCTGCAATTTCTTTGCATTTGAACCAGTCTAAAATCTTGAACAAGAGGGCCAGAATGGCCCTAAATCGCTCACCTGACTAATGTAAGATGATTCAAAATTGAAATTGGCCCAATGGTTACTGAGGAGAAGATGTTTAAAGATTTCAAAGTCAAAAACTGCCCTACCCTTCCAAGCCCTTATTTGGTCATCAATCAAAATTCTAGAATAACTTTTGAAAAGGGTCACTCAAGGAACATTCATACCAAATTTGGTTGAAATTGGCCCAATAGTTACTGAGGAGAAGATGTTTAAAGATTTCAAAGTCAAAAAAGTGCCTGACCCTGCCACGCCCATATTTGGGCATAAATCAAAATTCTGCGAATTACTTTTGAAAAGGGTCACCCAAGGAACATTCATACCAAATTTGGTTGTAATTGGCCCAATAGTTACTGAGGAGAAGATGTTTAAAGATTTCAAAGTCAAAAAAGTGCCTGACCCTGCCACGCCCATATTTGGGCATAAATCAAAATTCCAGGAACAACTTTTGAAAAGGGTCACCAAAGGAACATTCATGCAAAGTTTGGTTGAAATTGACCCAACTGTTACTGAGGATAAGATGTTTAAAGATTTCAAAGTTAAAAAAAACTGCCACGCCCATATTTGGGCATAAATCAAAATTCTGCGAATTACTTTTGAAAAGGGTCACCCAAGGAACATTCATACCAAATTTGGTTGTAATTGGCCCAATAGTTACTGAGGAGAAGATGTTTTAAGATTTCAAAGTCAAAAACTGCCACGCCCATATTTGGGCGTGAAACGAAATTCTGCCGAACAACTTTTGAAAAGGGTCACCCAAGGAACATTCATACCAAGTTTGGTTGAAATTGGCCCAATGGTTCCTGAGGTGTAGATGTTTAAAGATTTCAAGGTCAAAAACTGCCACGCCTGGCCACGCCCATATTTGGGCATAAATCAAAATTCTGCGAACAACTTTTAAAAAGGGTCATCCAAGGAACATTCATGCCAAGTTTGGATGAAATTGGCCCAATGGCTACTGAGGAGAAGATGTTTAAAGATTTCTAAGTCAAAAACTGCCACGCCCTGCCACGCCCATATTTGGGCATAAATCAAAATTCCATGAACAAGTTTTGAAAAGGGTCACCCAAGGAACATTCATGCCAAGTTTGGTTGAAATTGGCCCAATGGTTACTGAGGAGAAGATGTTTAAAGATTTCTAAGTCAAAAACTGCCACGCCCTGCCACGCCCATATTTTGGCGTAAATCAAAATTCCATGAACAACTTTTGAAAAGGGTCACCAAAGGAACATTCATGCCAAATTTGGTTGAAATTGGCCCAATGGTTACTGAGGAGAAGATGTTTAAAGATTCCTAAGTCAAATCTACCACGCCCTGCCACGCCCATATTTGGGCATAAATCAAAATTCCACGAACAACTTTTGAAAAGGGTGACCCAAGGAACATTCATACCAAATTTGGTTGAAATTAGCCCAATGGTTACTGAGGAGAAGATGTTTAAAGATTTCTAAGTTTAAAACTGCCACGCCCTGCCACGCCCATATTTGGGGGTCAATCAAAAATCCGCGAACAACTTTTGAGAAGGGTCACCCAAGGAACATTCCTACCAAGTTTGGTTGAATTCCGCCCAGTGGTTACTGAGGAGAAGATGTTTAAAGAATTATTGACGACTTCTGACGCACGACGGACAAAAGGTGATACCAAAAGCTCACCTTGAGCACGTTGTGCTCAGGTGAGCTAAAAACAGGAAAGGGTTAAATTTTCATCTTCAAAACCTTTGCATTTTAACAGCTCGACAGGAAAGGGGTAATTACTATTATTTAGTATTCCAGTAAACGTAGACAACTTGAGGTGGGGCACAAAGCCTGGAGGCAGAACCTAATTGAAATTGAAAGGAGTTGCAGATGGCAATTTAAAGTTTAGAAAAAATCAAATTTTTCAGCTTCCTGCGTAGGAAACATTGTGGAAAATGGAGAAATTGCTTGTCATAAGCAATTTCTTCATTTTCCACAATGTTTTCCCTATTGCTTTTCTTGAGCAATGGATTAACCCATTCCCATACACTGATGCTTTTTGATGCCCCTTGAGAAAAATAATTAAGAAAACATTGTGTAAAATGAAAATAATTACTTGTAACAAGTAATATCTTCATTTTACGCAATGTTTTCTACCCTGAGAGTTGGAAAAATCTTAATTTTCATAAACTTAAACTGTTAGTCTGCAATTTTCTTCAATTTGGACCAGTCTAAAATTTTCTTGTATAGTAATGTGTTAATGATTATTCTCTGTATTCAAAACCTGGTTGTGTTAATATGTTGAATCCGGTCTCTTTTTTAACCCTTGTCAAGCTGAATTGTAAATCATCTAATTTTCATTACAATTATATAGCTGAAAGCACCAATTGTAGATAGATGTTTCTTTTGAAAATTTATCTTACAAGAAAAAGTGACAAGCAGGTGATGAAGACTAAGATCAGACTGTATACAATGTGCAGGCTGATCTTTGTCTATACCACCTGCCAAAGCAGGAATATTCCAGGTTCAGCATGACAAGGGTTAAGCAATTCTCCTTTTCTCATATTGCTTTTACTACATTGATACGGTTTTAGTATATTCCATTACATAATAGTTCAACTTTTCTCATATAGGATTGTATGCTACAATATTATCAAAACCGTAACCCATTCCTATACAATCTCACTTTTTAACACCCTGAAGGAAAGAACTTGAAAAAAAATGCAATTTCTTCATTTCCAACTAAGTTTTCCTCCCAAAAAGGCAACAAAGCAACAAAAGTTAAATTCCATCAGATGGAAGTTGTCTATAACTTTTTCATCTTTGCTCCATCTAAAATATTGCTGTCTGGTAAGAAATTAATACTTTTTTTTTTTTTTGGAACAAGCGTTAAAAAAGTTTTGCTATCTATGAAAGAATATCTCGAGGCTTTAAAGAATAAAAGGGAAATTATATTTTACATTTATCAAAACCCTTGCAAAGCTGATGGCTTATTTTAGAGCCTGTCTTGGCTTAAAGAGAAAATCTCTACAAAAACCTGAACTCAATAAAGAAAAAGCTTTTTGTTTCTAAATGTACATACAAATGTATTGTATAAACCCTTATCTTTCAATTTATTCTAAATATAGTCCTATTGTAAAATATATTATATTTTTATCATAGAAAAATTGTTTTAATTTAATATACATCAGAACACAGAGACATCAGTAATTCATCAACTACAAAGAAAGCAAAATAGCAGTGCTTACAACATTAACATCTATTTTAACTACATGAATCATAATAATTATAGACATCAACAAACAAAACATGAAAACAGCTACTTATCAACTCAACATTGAGAACTTTCTACAATACAAAAACACACACATTTAATCATTAAAGGCAGTCTTAATATTTGTCATGAGGAATTTGGAATATACCTGTCTGGGTACAAGGTATAGGCATAATGTACCCTCTGATCTTTAAGTCTAGTCAGCACCTGTCATTCCTATTCAAGGCACAGTCGAAAAGAAATGTTTACTCATTATAAACTCTTTCAGGGCTTTCAGCCATTTGATTTTATGCAATCCCAAGCATTATTTTTTCAAACAAGGGTTTCATCCATTCCTACACAGTGACACTTTGGACATCCCTGAAGATAAGCAATTTCGAAAAGTACACCATAGGGGTACACCATAGAAGAGTGGACTTTTGACCCCTAAGGTACACCATACAAGAATGCGCTTTGATATCCTTCTAGCTGTTGAACTGCTCAAGGAATACAACATAAGAAAAAGAATACAATGTCATAAATTCTTTCGAAATTGAAGGACAGCACACTGATCCAACATTTATATGAATTCATAAAATGGCTTTTCAGGAGGAAAAACTTGTCAATTGTCAAGAAGTATTTTCAGGATTTGAAGTTTGGAAGCAAATAAAGTACAACAAAGAAAATGCTTAAATAGTTAAAGATTCTAACATATTTGTGAATTCCAGTCTTGATGCTTATCTCAGGTCAAATGACAAGAGCAGAAATGAAGAACATTTAACCCATTACCATACTGCAAAAACGTTATCTTATAATGGGTTAAATCTAAAATCTTGATTTTGGAATCAACATTCAATTCATGTACCCTCTTTCTGTTAGCCTGTTAACACAATGACCCTTTTGGACGCCCCTGAAGAAAAACAAATAGGGAAAACGTTGTGTAAAATGAAGAAACTGCTTGTAATAAGCAATTTGTTTATTTAACACAGTGTTTTCTACCTAGAAAGTTGAAAAAATTAAAAAAAATTATAGAATTTAAATTGTCGTACTCCTTTCAATTTGGACTAGCCTACAATGTTGCCGTCTGGTAATGGGTTTACTTGTCAAAACTGGAACTTACAAGATTTAAAAGTTGTTAATTCGTAACATTTCAAACAACATTTGGATTACCTTTCTGACACTAAGGTTTGATTATCTACTGCAGAAATTAATATATAATGACGAATAAATGTCTAAAAATCAAATACATCTCTGAAACAAAAATAGACATTAATGAAGGAAAAATATCAGATATATCAATAGGCTTGACGGGAAAAATTTCTAAACAATTCTGAAAACAAGTTAATGTAGTACAAAATTAAATTAATCCATTCCAAAATAATACCACTGCTTGACACTCTTCAAGAAAAGAGGCTTTGATAAACATTGTTGAAAATAAAGAGATTGCTTGTGACATGCAATTTCATCAAATGTCAACAATGCTTTCTAACCTAAAAGCCAAAGATTTTCTAAATTTCATCAAGTTGAAATGGTCTTCCACAACACCTATCAATTAAGGCCAGTCCAAAAATTCTGTTTTGTTTGAATAATTTAAGACAATAGAGATATTGCAAATATAGGTGATGTAAGACTTGCAAAGACTTTTGCGTTTTTTGACAATTTGCCAAAAATATAAACCATAGACAAGTTTTTTGTGCTTAACTTTAAAATAAATGGAAATATCTATACATTTAACATAGAACTGACATTTTAACAATCTATAGACTATAGGTATGAATATAATGGTCAAAGGGAGATAATTCTGCAAAGGGAGGGAACAATCATGGTTGACAACAGGTACATGAATAAGTACATGTATATTTCGTTTTAGTCAGTAAACCATCTATGAAAAATCCATTAACCCATTCCCACATAGTGACTCTTTTGGATGCCCCTCAAAAAAAAAGAATAAAAAAATGGGAAAACATTGTGTAAAATGAAGAAATTGCCTGTAACAAGCAATTTCTTCATTTAACACAATGTTTTCAATCCAGAAAGATGAAAAAATCTTAAATTTCATAAACTTTAATTTGTCGTCTGCAACTCCTTTCAATTTGGACCAGTCTAAAATTTTGATGTCTGGTAATGGGTTAACTGGATTACGACAAAGACTTTAACAATGTCTTCAAATTTATCTTTCAATACCTTTTAATGCTGATTTAACCCATTCCCACCCAGTAAAATTTTAGACTGATCTGAATTGAAAGAAGATGCAGAAGCAATTTCAAGATATTGGAATTCTCCTCTTTTTTTGTCTTTTTGGATAGAAAACATTGTGGAAAACAAAGAAACTGCTTGATACAATTTTTACATTTTCTAAAATGCTTTCAAAGAATTTTTTCTAAAAAGGAAAAGTATAAAAGGGGATTGCGTGCGAATGGGTTAATCAAATAGTTACTGTACATAGACCCTTGTCATGCTGATCCCGGAATATTCCTGCTTTGACAATGGCATTGGCAGGTTTATAGACTAAGATCAGTAGACGTGCATTCTGATCTTAGCCTAATCTACCTGCTAATTGTTGTTGTATTGAGAGAGATCTTTGAACACAAGATTGATCTTATCATGTCAAAGTTTTCAAATATAGTAAAAAAAGGAAAAATATTCAGCATGATAAGGGTTAAATTTTCGTCATAACCCATTCCCAGTTACTGACACCTTTAGATGCCTACAAAAAACAGATTTGGAAAACGTGGAATTTTTCTTGAAAAGTTGCTTGTGATAACCAATTTTTTCATTATCCACAATGTTTTCTACCCGAAAGATAAAAAATTCCGAAATTTCAAAGGTTTGAAATTGTCATCTGCAACTCCTTTCAATTTAAACAAGTCTAAAATTTTGACGACTGGAAATGGGTTATTATCTTTCCTGTTGATTCTGAACATTTTAACCCATTCCAACAGAGCAAAATTTTAGACTCGTCCAAATTGAAAAAAGCTGCAGACGACAATTTCAAGTTGATGGAATTTTGAATTTTTTCGTCTTTATGGATAGAAAACATGGTGGATAATGAAGAAATTGCTTGATACAAGCAATTTCTTCATTTTCCACAATGTTTTCCAAAGTTTTTTTCTTGAGGGGCGTAAAAAGGAGGGATTGAGTTGGAATGGGTTAAACATTCAAAGTAACCTGTAACAGGAATTTTCATAATCTTAACTTTTTTAAGTTACTATGTTTCTTTTCTGTACTGAATCTTGTTAATGTAATAAGGCCTCAAATTTATGTTTAACCATTTCCCACAGAGTGACACTTTTAAATGCTCCTCAATAGGAAAGCTGTGGAAAACATTGCAGAAAATGAAGAAATTGCTTGCTACAAGCAATTTCTCTATTATCTACACTGTTTTCTATCCCAAAAGTCAAAGATTTTTAAAACTTCATCAACTTGAAATTGTCATCTGCAACTTCTTTCAATTTGGACCAACCTAGAATTTTCTTGTGTGGTAAGGAGTAAACTATTATTAGACAGAATCCTGACCCATTTCTACACAATCTCTCATTTTGATTCCTGAAAACAAGAACAAATTGTCAAGGAAACATAGATGAAAATGAAAAAAATTACTTGTCACAAGCAATTTCTTCATTTCCTAAAAGTATTTCTGCCTATTAGCACTGAGTTTTCCATTTACACATAAGTTGAATTCTTCGATTGGAAGTTGCCTAGCATTTTGTGGTCCGGTTATATAATTTTAAAATCTTGATATTTAAATTGACCAATCACGGCTGTCAATCAAGGAACCAGTCTACCACACAAATCATTGATCTTTGAACTCCAACATTGGCTGCCATTTTTGTTAACCTTGTTTGTTGGTTTGGAGACTTAAATGTCTGACTACAGCTAATTCAAGGATGCTAACCAACTTATTCTTTCTTTTTTGTTACATGCTACTGGCCATAAATTTTCAAAATAACACAATTTAAAATCAAAGCGGGACTTCCTGCCAAAGTCAACAGGGCCAGTGATTGGTCAATTAAATGTACGTCCAAGTCCAAAAAGAAACTTACAGTTAATTTGGAGATCTCTTCAATGTGTGACTGTTTTAACTCTTCTATTTCTTCTTGGTGAGACTTCTCTAGACTGGCTAATTGTTCTCTGTGTACCTTAACCATTTCTGAAATGAAAGAGTTGTTGCTCTTTAAAATTCTTCATTTCATAAATACCTCCCCATTGTGATAAAAATTCCCAAAAGTCAAGTTTTAAAGAACCGGAACAAAACATTTTTTAGCCATTTACAAACAATAAAAATTTAGTTAGTTGCTTGAATGGGGTTTAATTCTACTTTAGACAGTATTTAAGTCATATTGCAGTAGTTGGAGCATCTAACTATGGATTCCTGGTATTTCTCACACCAGGACTACCCCTACATCCTTTCCTAGCCTCCAGCTGCTATCCAACTTAGTTTTACAATTATCCACCCATTGGTGAGAGACAAATGTCGAAAAGAATATGCGCCGCTGCAGGGGATCGAACCCATGACATCCAATAATTGAAGATTAGGAGTCTGACTTTTTCCTGGTATTTCTCACATCAGTACTACCACTACCTGCTACTCATAACTTATAACAAGCAATTAATTCATTTTTCACAATGTTTTTCTAATTTCTGTTCTTTAGGATAATACAAAAGTAGGACTGAATGGGAATAGGTTACTTACATGTTGTTAGAAAAAAATGTATTTCAATCCTTGTCATGCTATAGTCTATTCCAATGGTTAGCCTGCATATTTGTGCAGTATAATCCTTTCCGTCCTTTTCAAGCCAGAAATATTTAAGAAATTTCAGCACATTCATGATATAGTGCAATTCTAAAATGGGTTTTGTTAAGCATGACAGGAGCCATGTCGGACATGGCCATCCCCTGCCGTAAAAGCTTGATAGTAAACTGAAGCCAGTTAGATTTAGTCTTATTGTGCACTGCATTTCTTCTCAATGAGTTCGATAATAGCTATTATACTTTCAGAGATATGCTCTGGACAAAATCTAAGTCTTAAAAACAACAAACGGCAATAACTCCAAAATTATGCAAGCAAAAGTTGTAGGTCTTGTGCACTGCACTTCTCCTCAATGAGATCTATCCATCTATTAAGTTTCAAGTTAATAGCATTTATACTTTAGGAGATATGCTCCAGACAAGCTTAGTGACAGAATGACGGATTAACGGAATGATGGAATGACAGAATGACTGACGGAGATCATTACTTAATCCCCTTCGCCCAAACAGCAGGGGATAAAAAGGGTTAATTTGTCATTTTCCAATCATTATAAACACAGTTCTACCTATTTTTTTGGGGGGAAAAAATACTAATTTTGCAAAAAAAAAATTACATGATGCATTCAGTCTTGTTCCATTTCAACCAGTAAAAAATCAAATTATTTTAATTGGTTAACCCTTTAAGCCTTGTTTTGTCAAAAACAAGAGGACCATGATGATCCTAAATCTCATCCCTGAGTATGATGGTTCATGGCTTTATGATATAAACAAAATAGCAAAGCCCTCTGTCTAATTATTTTGGAGGAGATGTTTAAGGATTTCTCTTTTAATCCTGGTATATTGATGATCCCACCATATAGCACTAATTTCCTAAATATGGTAATGCTTTGAAGTATAGACATCCATACATACCAAGTATAAAAGCTCTAGGCCTAATGGTTAAGGAGAAGAAGGTTTTCAAAGATACCATAATTTATTCCTAACTAAAATTAGGGATTGCACAAAAAGGGCTAACTTTTTAAATAATTTGGTAGAGGGTCAATGGATGATGATTTGTACCAAATATCAAAGCTCTCGGCTTTATGGTTTGGGAGAAGAAGATTTTCAAAGATTTCCTTCTTTATTCCTTTGTAAAACCAGGGATCGCACAGAAAAGGGCTTATTTTCAGAGTATGATAATTCTTTGAAATATTTTGGTAGAGGGCCAATAGATAATGAAATGTACCAAATATCAAAGCTCTAGGCCTTATGGTTTGGGAGAAGAAGATTGTTAAAGTTCTCCTTTTTTTATTCTAATTAAAATCAGGGAGGCTAATTTTCAGAATACGGTAGTTCTTTGAAATATTTTGGTAGAGGGTCAATAGATCATGATGTATACCAAATATCAAAGCTGTAGGCCTTATGGTTTGGGAGAAGAAGATTTTTAAAGATTTTCTTATTTTATTCTATGTAAAATCAGGGATTGCCCAGAAGAGGGCTAATTTTCAAAATTCAGTTATTCTTTGAAATGGTTTGGTAGAGGGTCAATAGATCATGATGTATACAAAATATCAAAGCTCTAGGCCTTATGGTTTGGGAGAAGAAGATTTTTAAAGATTTCCTTCTTTATTTCTATGTAAAATCAGGGATCACAAAGAAAAGGGCTAATTTTCAGAATTCAGTTATTCTTTGAAGTAAATTAGTAGATGGTCAATAGATGATGATTTATACCAAATATCAAAGCTTTCGGCCTTATGGTTTGGGAGAAGAAGATTTTTAAAGATTTCCTTCTTTATTTCTATGTAAAATCGGGAATCGCCCAGTAAAGCAAATATTTAAGCTCTAGGCCTTACAAGCAATTTCTTCTTTTTCCACAATATTTTCTACCCTACAAAATGGTTATAGTTCAAATTAGATCCTCTTTAAATTTTCGTCTGCAAAACATTCGAGATTTGTAATGGTCTGAAACTTGGCAAAACAGGAAAGGGTTAAACAGAATTTCCAATGGCAACTTCAGGAACCTCACTTGATTAATCCCCTGTATTACAAACCAAATAGCCCCTTTCAATTAACCCATTCCTACAAAACAAAAATTTAGACTGGTCCAAATTGAAAGAAGCTGTAGATTTTGAGTCAATGGAATTATAAATTTTTCGTCTTTTTGGATAGAAACGTTGTAGTTAATAAAGAAATTATAACAAACAGTGTCTTCATTCTCCACAATGTTTTCCAAGGCTTTCATACTGAAGGGGTGTTTAAAAGCTAAATTATATAGAGTTGGGTTAAATGTACAAAACAATTAATAAGTACGAAATCAGACAAAGTGAAATCAAGATAAGTGGCAATTTTTCGATACTTTGTTAGCCATTAAAGGACTAACGACATCTACAAATTAAACATAGGGTTTTATGCTAAAACCATACTTTAGGGATTTGAAATGGGCTACAAACTAGGAACCACTGATGTTTGAATTAAACCATTCCGAGACGCCAACATTTTAGACTAGTCCAAATTGAAAGGAGTTGCAGACAACAATTTAAAGTTTTACTTATGCCTCAAACTGATATTTTTTCCACTTACTTAGTAGAAAACATTGTGGAAAATGAAGAAATTGCTTGCAACAAGCAATTTCTTCATTTAATACAATGTTTTCCCAAATGTGTTTCTTTAGGGGCGTCCAAAAGCGTCACTGTGTGGGAATGGGTTAAAAGAGTTTTTAAACAAAAATAAGGAGGAAAGTATATGAACAAACACATACCTACAAACCAATGACGTTTTAACTAGCGAGGTTACTCTACTGTGTAAAAGTTAGCCCCACCAATAAGAGCCTTGATTTATAACTGATCAGAGATTTTTGAAGGACTCTAATAAAGGATCAGCAAAGGATCATGGTTATGTTCCGAGTAATGGAGGAAAGATGTAGTAATTTTTAATTCTTGAAAGTTTTAATTTGTTTCTCGATAAAGGTCAAGTGACCAAAAATTTTAGACAGGGTGATCTTGTAATAATATATTATACATTAATTCTCTGTGGAATATTACGTTTTGAAGAAGCTAACTATAAAAGGTTTCCTCCCTTTATAATTGTACATATTGCTCTTTTGATAGTGCAAAATATATATATCAGGAATTAACAGTGAATATATTTAGTTATGAAGCATATCACAAAAAGTAAGAAATTTTGTTGTAAATGACAGAACAAAGGTCATAGAGATTTACCTGGTTTTGTCTCAAAAAGAACTAGCTAAAAATCAAAACCAATACCTCTCTCTGCATCTCCAATAGCTATTTTTTTGGTGTCAACTTCTTCTTGTAGTTTGGCCAGTTTTTCCTGAAATGATCACAATACATCATATGTCACATTGAAACCAAACTATAACTTGAATGATAAATAACTGAGGATATTAAATGAGTAGTCATGCAACAATACATTAACCCATTCCCACACAGCAATGCTTTTGGACGCCCCTCAAGAAAAACAAATGAGAAAACAGTGTGTAAAATGAAGAAATTGCTTGTCACAAGCAATTTCTTCATTTTACACAATGTTTTCTACCAAGAACGTTGAAAAAATCTAAATTTTCATAAACTTTTAAAAGTCGTCTGCAACTCCTTACAGTTTGGACCAGTCTAATTTTTTCTTGTGTGGTAATGGGTTAAGAGAATATTAAATAAGTGGGTATGATGATATAATTGAAATATAAGTTTTACTTTAACTACTGATAGACAATGTTGTAATAAGCAGTTTATCCTTTTCTCACAATATTTTCTACCTTAGTTGACACTTCATGATCAATTTGGACCAGCCTGAAATTTGTGTTGTCTGGTAATGGTTAAAACAATCATGTTTTCTGCAAAAATAGTCAAGCTTAAAAAAGATATTCAGTGAATTTAAGCCCCATCTTTTTCAAGAAAGTTTGAAAAATGCAAAAAAATGATAGTCCAGTTCAATCAGCACTGTCTAACCATTGATCAATTTCTTCATTTCTTATAATTTAATAGCACCGAGCGAAAAAAACAAAAGCTTTACAAATTTTGATACCTTTTTGTATGGGACTATTTTTTGCGGAAGCATACAAAATGGCTGCGTGCTCAAAATTTTGTTCATAGAGGTATGATTAAATTTTTCGACCAATCAGATCACTCGTTTTTGATAGACAAAACTAACAATTAAAATATTATTCTTTTATTGGTTATCCAAATTATGTAATTACCAAATTAGTGTATTATGTATCACTATTTGCACTTTCAAAACTGGCCAATACCCTTGATGGGGTTACTTCTTCATGCAGTCTTTCAATGCAATACAGGACGATAAAAAGCAATTTCTCCTTTTCCTATAAAGTTTTCCATAAAATTAATTCTTTGGGGTGTCAAAAAGCCAGACTGGTTGTTCGATGATTAGGAGAATAGGGAATATAACAACAGTGTGTTTTTTTATTTGTTGTTATTGTGTTCGAAAATTGTGTGTAGGTATTTTTTATTGGATGAGACTGAAATTTGAATCCAATAAAAAATACCTACCCATGATTCGAGAACACGATGATTACAAATAGAAAAACACACTGTTGTAATATTCCTTTTATTATATACCTTTTAGGATATGACATTAAACCTTTCCTGTTTTGCAAAATTTTGACCTGTCCAAATTCAAAGGTATTGCAGAAGATAATTTAAAGTTGATTTTATTTGAAAAATAACCATTTAGTAGGGTCGAAAATATTGTGGAAAAAGAAGAAATTGCTTGATACAAGCAATGTTTTCTCAATTACAAAATCACAGGGACGTAAAAACCAGGGATTAACCAGGAAAGGAATAAGCAAATTCTTTTAAATGAATAAGAAATAACCCACTTTCCGAAAATAACCCAAACGTCAATACACAAAAAAGTAGCCCTTGTTTAACAGTACTCGACAAATACGGTTTTTTGGTACACGCTGAATATTGATTTTTCTTCTGTCGAGTTGTATTAGATAGCCAGATTTTAATTCATATCTTTTATAGGTATATAATAAAGTGTATTATCCTCTAAGGATATTTTTTTATTTCCATTTGCAATAACACATAATTTCATTTCAAACACAGTGTGATTTCGAAAAATCACACAAAAATGGTCTATTTTAATGATGGAAGCGGGGGAGGAGCATTTATTAGAGCATGGGGGCTTATTAGAATTTTTTACAGTACACATAATTTTAATTCCAGCATAGTGATGTAAGGGGAGACTGAAAAACATGATTAACAGGTGTTTCATTATGACCGGGAAACTAATTTAACTTCCCTCAGACCTTAAATTATTTCAAAACATCACGTCTATTGATTATATAATGATGTTTTTTAGACACATTGATTGATTGGGGTTTAACGCCATTTTTAACAGTTTTTCAGTCATATCGCTGCAGCTGGAGCACATTTCAATGGATTCCTAGTATTTCTCACAACAGCACTACCACTACATCCTTTCCTAGCATCAAGCTGCTATCCCACTTAGTTTTACAATTATCCACATTATTATTGGTGAGAGACAAATGTTGAAAAGAATTTTATGCTGCCGCCGGGGATCGAGCCCATTACATCCTATGATTGAAGATTAGGAGTCTGACTTTTAAGACACAATCACAATCACATAGGCTAATTGTATGACATTATATCATTCACCTATGAAGAGTGACCTTAACCTTTTACTTCTGCCAACAACACGCCTGCCTAAAGTAGAGAAACAGTTTTTGACAAATCATTTTGAAATCCTGTACTAATGACAAATAAAATGTCTGCAAGACAATGCTGTTTATCTTGTATTTGTAGTGCAAAACCAATCAATTTATGTTGTATTTGAAGTGCAAAAACAATCTACTTATCTTGTATTTGTAGTGCAAAACCAATCATGTTATTTTATATTTGTAGTCCATAACCAATAATGTTATGTTGTTTTTGAAGTGCAACACAATACTATTTATCTTGTATATGTAAAGTGAAACCAATCAATTTATGTTGTATTTGAAGTGCAAAACCAATCTATTTATCTTGTATTTGTAGTGCAAAACCAATCATGTTATTTTATATTTGTAGTCCATAACCAATCATGTTATGTTGTTTTTGAAGTGCAACACAATACTATTTATCTTGTATATGTAATGCGAAACCAATCAATTTATTTTGTATTTGAAGTGCAAAACCAATCTATTTATCTTGTATTTGAAGTGCAAAACCAATAATGTTATGTTGTATTTGAAGTGCAAAACCAATCTATTTATCTAGTATTTGAAGTGCAAAACCAATAATGTTATGTTGTATTTGAAGTGCAAAACCAATCTATTTATCTTGTATTTGTAGTGCAAAACCAATCATATCATGTTGTTTCTGTAGTGCAAAAACCAATAATTTTATGCTGTATTTGTAGTGCAAAACCAATCATGTTATGTTGTTTTTGTAGTGTAAAACCAATCATGTTACGTTGTTCTGTAGTGCAAAACCAATCTATTTATCTTGTATTTGTAGTGCAAAACCAATCTTTTTATCTTGTATTTGTAGTGCAAAGCCAATCAATTTATTTTGAATTTATAGTGCAAACAAATTAAGTCAACCTATGCATCAGACCCACACAATGGCAAAAGTGTGTCAACAATGTGCTACAATCGATGGATCAGTTAAAACGCCTACTAGGGTCCAACAGGAAGTTTGACCTAGATATTAACCCTTTCCCATTTTTTGAAATTTTATGCTGTTCCAAACAGAAAGGGGTTGCAGACATCACTGAAAATTAGATGAAATTTGAAATGAAACCATCCTATGTGGTAGAAAATATTGTGGGAAAAGGAGAAATTGCTTTTGATAAGTTATTTCTTTTTTAAAAATGTTTCTCAAGTATAAAATCACAGTGACGTAAAATCCCAGATTTGTACCGGAAAGAGTAAATTGGTTGTATTTTGCAAATTCATAGTCATTAACATGTAACAATAAAACAGAAATCATGAGGTGGTTTGCTCTGAATCTGTGGTATCATTTAAATCAAAAATAGATAAGCTGTGGATTGATATGCGTTTTGAAACCAGTGAAATTTACTAATCAGACATATGTATTAGACACATGACTGAGTGGAAGACCACGAGACTAGAGAGAAGGAGGGGAAAAAACATGCTGTTAAGGGCTTAATACTTTCCCGGTATACCAAAGATGTTTCAAAGATGTAGTTGGTTCACTGGTGACCTTGACTTATATTTGAATATTTATTAAAAGCTGTGGTTACCAAGTTTAATTCCCCAAACCAACAAAAATATTTTTCAGTATAGTTGACCAATGTTTGAGTTAAATCCGGGATTTTACATCACTATGATTATATACTGTAAAAAATATTGTAACAAGCAATTTCTCCTTTTTACACAATATTTACTACAACATAGGATTGTTTCACTTCAAAGTGCATCAGTTTCTTTCACTTCAGACCAGACTAGAATTTAAAAACAATAGGACCACAACGGGCCTCATAATATCGCTCCCCTGAGTGCCATGGCTCAAGGATTTATGATAAATACAAAAAAAAACCTACACCAATTCATTTTGGAGAAGAAATTTTCTCCTTTAATCCTAGGTATATTAAAGATCCCAGCATATAGTTCTAATTTACAGAGTACTGTAATTCTTTCAAGTTTTTTGGTATAGGGCCAATAGGCATAGAAACATACCAAATATCAAAGCTCTAGGCATAACGGTTTAGAAGGAGAAGATTTTCAAAGATATTCTTCTTTTTACATTTATAAAATCAGGAATTGCACAGAAAAGGTCTTAATTTTTCCAAGTACAGTAAATTATGTTAAGTATGGAAAGGGTTCAATAGACATTGATACAAACAAAATTTTAATGCTCTAGGCCTTATGACTTGGGAGAAAAAGATTTCAAAGATCTTCTTTATTTCAATGTAAAATCAGGAATTGCACAGAAAAGGGCTAATTGTCAAGATACGGTAATTCTTGAAGTAATTTGGTAAATGGTCAATAGATGATGAATTTCCTTCTTTATTTCTATGTAAAATCAGGGATCTCACAAAAAAGGACTAATTGTTGGAGAACGGTAATGCTTTGAAGTATTCTGGTGGAGGGTTAATATGTGATGATTTAGACCAAATATGAAAACTCTAGGCCTTATTGTTTGGGAGAAGAAGATTTTTAAAGATTTCCTTCTATATTTCTATGTAAAATCAGGGATCCCACAGAAAATGACTAATTTTCAGAGTACGATATTTATTTGAAGTATTTTGGTAGAGGGTCAATAGATGGTGATTTATGCCAAATATCAAAGCTCTTGGCCTTATTGTTTGGGAGGAGAATATTTTTTAAGTTTTTCACTCAGTTGCCATGGCAGCCAAAGCTTTCTATGGATTCAATTCTCTGAAGTATTTGAAAGATAATGACCTTAGTATAATTTCTGTGAAGTTTGGTAGAAATTCCATGGTAAGTTTAGGAGGAGAAGATTCTTTTGCAATTGTGAATGAACAGATGGACGGACAACAGATGATGACCAATCACAATAGCTCACCCAGAACACTTCATGCTCATGTAGGCTAAAAACAGTAAAGGGTTCAACTTACCGAAAGTTTTGATTGGTCCATTTGTTTTTTATTGACAGCAGTGGCCTCTAGAGTGCATCAAAGGTTTATCATAGATTTGACCTAGGAACCTACTTTTGACCCCATATGACCCGATATAGACTTGATTGAGATTTCAAAGAGACTAACATTCAAACCAAATGTGAAGACATTTTAGACAAAAATGTGGCCTCAAGAGTACACATAAGGTTTCACTACGATTTGACCTAGTGACCCAATGTGACCTTACATCAACCTTGACAGAGATTTCATAGAGACAGACATTCTGACCAAAACTCAAGATATTTGATTTAAAAATGTGGCCTCTAAAGTGCACACAAGATGTTGACAGAAGCTGGACAATGCACATCTCATGACAGGCGCCGAACACAGCAAGATCACAAAAGCTCACCTTCAGCAGATTGTGCTCAGTTGAGGCTTGAAAGGGAATTGCTTAAACCAAAACAAATAGAAAAAAACATCCTTGACCCCTTAACCTCAAACTAGTGTTCATACTTCCTCTTCTTCAATACAATCGGGTTCTTCCATTATTTCGAACAGCTGTAATACATACATACAGGACACATAACATACAAATTTAATAAAATTATCTGTCAACATTATATTCTAAAAATAAGGCTTTTTCACCTTGCTGACCACTAAAGAAACATCCTTACCATCTGGACATCTGCAAGGGTATGGGATGATATTCTTAACCTGTTTCAACACAATCCCTCCTTTTTATGCCCAAGAAAAAAGCTTTGGAAAACATTGTGAACATGGAAGAAATTGCTTGTCTTCAATGTCCACGATATTTTCTACCCCAAAAGACAAAGAATTTTAGAATTTCATCAACCCGAAATTGCAGTCTGCATCTTCTTTCAATTTGAACCAGTCTAAAATGTTGACATGAGGGAATGAGTTAAACTATTAACAGTTGTAAATATAAGTAAAATAAGGCATTAAACTACCAACTCGGAAGTGAAGGATTCTGACAGTAAAAACGAAGGAGGTTTTCAAGCCTAAAATAAAGCACATAAAGCAAAGCAATTCATTTTTGTTATTGAAACAAGTTTTAGTATATTGTTTTATTTGAAGATGCCTGCAATACATTTTAGTACCCATATGAATGATTTAATTTTTATTTTCATCCATCAAAAACAAGAGTTCTGATTGGTCAAAAAATTCATTCATACCTCCACAAACTAAGTTTTGAGCATGCAGCTTTTTGGTATGCCTGCACCAAAAATACATATTATTTAAAATGCACTAAGAAATGGTAAAATAATCACCATTTTTGCTCAATGGCATTAAATTATAAGAAATGAAGAGAATATATTTAGTTTTAATGGAGGTATTAAACGAAAAACCTAATCACACTATTGTATTGAGTGCAGAATTACAATTTCAAAATAAATATTGATCCACAAAAAGTACTTTCAGTGTTTTCAACCCTTTGATTATCAAACAATTTCTGAAAACTTTTTTACTCAGCATGACAAAGGTTAATATCTACGCAAAACTTCCTGTCAGACTCAGCAGGACGGCCCTCCATCAAATGCTTTTCACAAATTATTTGAGAGATAAAGAGAATATTTTTGTATTCATGGAGGTATGAACCGAAACAAGATGTCCCACGAAGATGTAACACCATACCCCAAACCAGGAATTCTTTAGAAACAGGTGATTTTTTTTCTTTGTTTTAAGAGTTAAATTTTGACCTTGACCTTGATGAAATGACCTTCTTAAGTTACGCTTTGTTGAGACCTATCTACATACCAAATATTAGCATTGTAACTTAATTAGGGATGGAGTTATAGGAAAATGTTTAGTTGGCAGGTTAAGTTTTTGAGTAAACTTTTAGGGAAAAGGGTTAAAATTTTGACCTTGACCTTGATGAAATGACCTTCCCCAGTTGCGCCTTGTTGAGACCTATCTACATACCAAATATTAGCATTGTAACTTAATTAGGGATGGAGTTATAGGAAAATGTTTAGTTGGCAGGTTAAGTTTTTGAGTAAACTTTTAGGGAAAAGGGTTAAAATTTTGACCTTGACCTTGATGAAATGACCTTCCCCAGTTGTGCCTTGCTGAGACCTATCTACATACCAAATATTAGCATTGTAACTTAACTAGGGATGAAGTTATAGGAAAATGTTTAGTTGGCAGGTTAAGTTTTTGAGTAAAGTTTTAGGGAAAAGGGTTAAAATTTTGACCTTGACCTTGATGAAATGACCTTCCCCAGTTGTGACTTGTTGAGACCTATCTACATACCAAATATTAGCATTGTAACTTAATTAGGGTTGAAGTTATAGGAAAATCTTTTGTTGGCAGGTTAAGTTTTTGAGTAAAGTATTAGGGAAAAGGGTTAAAATTTTGACCTTGACCTTGATGAAATGACCTTCCCCAGTTGCGCCTTGTTGAGACCTATCTACATACCAAATATTAGCATTGTAACTTTATCAGGCTTGAAGTTATAGGAAAATTGGTAGGTTAAGTTTTGCAAACAGACAGACAGATGGACAGATGGACAGACAGACAGACAGACAGACGGACACCGGTAAAACAATATGCCCCTGATCTATCGATGCAGGGGCATAAAAACTAATCACACTGTATGAATAGGCGAAGTGGATACAAACATAAGTGCGATTAGGTTTTAAGAATCTACCGAAAAAAGCAAAAACTTGACAAATTTTGATACTATTTTTTGTATGGATTTTTTTTCTACCAGAAGTATACAAAATGGTTGCGAGCTCAAAATTTTGTTCATGGATATGAAGATTTTTTTCCGACCAATCAGAACACCTTTTTGAAAGACGTAACTTAAGATTAAATTATTTAGAGGAAAATTAATCATTTGTTGTGAGTGTAGATTAGTGTTTTTAATACTAATATGATAATAACAACAGTAAAATATAGATATAATAGTACAATACAGTGGAACCCTGTTCATATCAACAACAATTTGTCAACACTTTTGTGCCATTAACCAGAAATTGCTATTAACCCTTGTCATGCTGAACCCGGAATATTCCGGTTTTGGTAGGAGGTGTAGACCAAGATCAGCCTGCACAAAAGAAATATTGATTTTTGAACAGCAAGTTCTATCAGTGCTTTCAGCCCTTTGATTTTTCAGCAGTTCAGTTAGGTAATTTATACAGCATGACAAGGGTTAAAAGGAACTATTTGTTTTTTTCAACTGAAAGTTTCTTCACATAGTCAGGTGCAGTTAAGCAGTGAATTGCTATTATCAGGGTTGCTATTTGGAGGATTCTACTGTAGTAAAAAAGAAACAAAAATCTACTCTTTTAGTACCTATATTCATATTCTAAATGAAACAAATATTAACAAAATACCTGTGTTTGAAGTTCTATTTGCTACAACAAATAATACAACAGTTACATATAGCACATTACAAAACATGTAAGTTCAGCATGATAACAAAAATCAAGCACATAACAAAACATGTAAATTATCATGATAACAAACAATTATGCACATCACAAAACATGTAAATTCAACATGATAACAATAATCAAGCAGCTTACAATTCCATTTACTACTTCTAAAACTAAATGTGACATATACTGCCTGGTTTTTTTTTTCTCAACTTTTTGAATGTTTCCTTTTTTATCTTATTTCAAAGAATTTATGGTTTTGCTAATACTAAAATGGTTAAAGAAACTTTAAAGGCCTACGCATTGCAACTTGATATGTACAGCTCTAACCCTCGTCATGCTGAACCCTTATTATTTCAGTTTTGCAGGAGGTATAGACAAAGATCAACCTGCACATATGTGCAGTCTGATCTAAGTCTAAAACACTGAATCATTTTTGCCATATCTGGCAAATAAATCTAGTCACTGAAACCTTTGAAATAGTTCTAGAGAAGCATTTCCAACTTTTCATTGTGTTATGAAAGTCAAGTCAAATTATGTAAAATTCATTTACCAAGTCAGATGAAAAGGTATTAACAATATATACAATAAAGTTTTCAAAATTTTTACTGTATACCATATATGGACATAAGCCATGATAATATAAGCAATGTCTTCTAGCCAATCAAAATTCTCTGTAGGAATCTGACAAAGAGTCACCTGAGGATCATTCCAGTGCAATTGGGTTGAAATCCATCCATAGGTTTCTGAGAAGATTTTCTCAGTTTTCAATAAATACCATGTACCCATTCATGGGTATAGCCCCCACCCCCTACCCCAAAAAAGCCACATTTTTAATCCAATCAAATTAATTGAAGAAATCCAAACAATTTGGAAATCATTTTACTGGTTTCTGAGACAAAAGAATTTTAAAATTTACACTTAATACCATATATGGAAATTAGTCCCGCCCATTGAAGCCATGTTTTTCATCTGATGACAATTCTTCTAAAAATCTGATAAAGAGTAACCAAAGGGTCATTCAAGTGAAATTTGCATGAAATCAATCAACTGGTTTCTAAGAAAACGATTTTCAAAGCTTTTACCTTATATGGAATATAGCCTATTAAGGCCATGTTTTTCATATGATCGAAATTCTAGGTACAAATCTTATTAAGGATTGCACAGGGATCATCCCTGTAAAATATAGTAGAGATTTATCAACAGTGGTTTCTCCATATATGGAAATTAGCCCCACCCTTTGAAGCCATGTTTTCTATCTGATCAAAATTCTTTGTACAATCTCCTAAAGGGTTGCACAGGGATAGTTCCTGCACAATGTAGTTGAAATATATCAACAGGTTCCTGAGAAGAATATTTTATAAGCTTTCACCATATATGGAAATTAGCCCCATCCATTGTTTTACTATATGATCAAAATTCTTTGAAGGAATCCAATAGGTTACATAAGGATCATTTTGAATGAATTGGGTTGAAATCCATCAACTGGTTTCTGAGTAGATTTTCACCATGGCTTTCAAAGCCTTCAACATATATTGAAATCAACCACACCCATTTAAGCCATTTTTTCATCTGATAAAAATTCTTTGAAGAAATCTGATTAAAGGTGATCCAAGAATTATCTCTGTGAAATTTGGTTGAATTCTGATCTGTATTTTTTGAGGAGAAGCTTTTCAAAGTAAAAGTTTATGGACTGACAAATGGACTGACAGACGGACGCAGGACAGACACCATATCATGACAATAGCTGGAGCTAATGATTGCAATGAAATATAAGTACAATAAAGGCTGATAAACATTGAAAGAAAAGTTGAAATTTATTGTAACAGGAAATTTCTTTTCTATCCTAGTATTTTCTATGTGTAAAATCCTGGATTGTGTAGTGATGGGTCAAAAGAGGCCACAGGCAATAGTTGTGTCAAAACTGAAAATTTGGAGCCAAAAAGGGTAAAAACATTATGAAAAAGAGGAAATTGCTTGTTACAAGCAATTTCTGCATTACTCACAATGATTTACAAACCTATTCAAACCTTCTTTGTGTCACAATGTCAATTGTATGGGTTTCTCTGCAGTTCTATATATCATAACAGTGATCCATTTTTTCTGGAGCACAAAAACAACTATCTTATAAAAATGTTGATAATGTCATTTCCTGATAATAATTTAAATGTGGTTCTTATTCAATCCTTTTATCATGAGTGCTTTCCCGAAAATGAAATATTAACACTTAATTATTACACATTCTTCTTGTAGTTTATTGTGTAATGGTTCATCCAATCAGTATTGTTTCTGTATTCAAAATTATCCACCATCAGTGGGAATGTGTTAACATACGTAAACAGAAAAACATGTATTTAATAAAGGAAAACTAATCTGCACTTCATATTGCTTTTGTATGTCAGTGTTTGTTTCCCATGAATAAGTGTAAGCTCATGATAAAATTAAAATAGATTCTAACCATTGATTAAAAAAAAATATAACCTGATTTTTCTGAGTTACAAGGCTACATGAATAATCCGCTCAGGCTAATGCTCTTGTTGATTTTTTAATAACCGTTATAACCAAGAAGCTAGGTTTAATTTTTCAAAACCAATGGTAAAAGTTGTAAAAGTGTTATTTCAAATCATTATCTTAGAAATTCCCTTTACAACATTTGTCCAATTTTTTCATGATAAATGTAAATCAAAGCAGATCTTACTTTATCAAATTTCATTGAAATCCCTGAATTGAAAAAAATTATGTTACTTCTCCCCAAATCAAAATCAAAGCAGAAGCCAAAGTTCAAATAACAACATCAAAGCTTGTAAATCAATAGAAAGGTCATTACAATAGCTGTATAATACCTTGCCATCAGTATGTGAGCAAAACCGAACCTAAATGGTGAAAAAAGAAAACAAATAAGTAAATACCAAAAGTCTTAAAATAGGAGATGTTACTAATGGAGTCAGACTGTGAGTTCCCTGCCTTTCAGAGAATACTTGCTTAAAACATCTATACTTCAATTTTAGTAGCAAAATAATGCCAATCATTAATTTTGATCTTAAAAATATTTGAGGTTTGATTGTTTTAAATGGGGTTTAATGCCACTTTTATCAGTATTTCAGTCGTGTCGTTGCAGCTAGAGAACCAAACCATAGATTCCCGATATTTCTCATACAAATACTATCACTACATCCTTTCCGAGCCCCCAGCTACTCATCTCACTTAGTTTTAGGATTATCTACGGGTATAATCCATTTGTGGGAGACAAATGTCGGAAAGTATATTTACTGCAACCTGGGATTGAACCCTTGACCTCATGATTGAGACTGTGACACACTACCACTGGGTTATGGCCGCAGCCCTATATTAGATTATCAAGTTCTTATTCAAAATTTTCTAGGGTTAAATATGTGAAACATTTTTTCATTTGAAGCATTTCAATGTCACAGAACCTAATTTTTGTTTGAACTTTGAATCTACTCTCAGGCATGCAGACAATAAAAAAGAACTCCTTTATTTTCAAATAACTCCAATTTCAGCACATAGAAGTTAGCGTTTCATGCTTTGGCATGAACTTGTTGGTGTGAGAGCAGAATGTTGTAGGTAAAGCTTTCATTAACTGATGAACTTTGTGTAATTTGTACAATGGCCACCCTAAAACACTGATGAAATTAAGTGAATATCTAGCATCTTTTCAAAGAATGTCAAACAAAACTTTCAAATTGTTGCAAAGCTCCCAGATAACGCACGCACCCCATTGAATCTTGGTTACATCGACCTAGTGACCTTTAGAGGTAGGTATGATTATTCTTATTTCCATTCATACCCTATTTTAATTGAGTATTCCAAAAAGTAGTTTTTTAGAAAATCAAAGGTCAGTTATCATAATATACCAGATTATTTCCCTAATAGCCTACTTAGGCTTTTAATCTATTTTTAGATTAAGCCAAGACAGTTGCAATGAATATAAGCCATTCATGTGTTGCTTATTACCGTTGGAATCCTGCATTTGGTTTAAATTCGCTCAAACCAATGTCATTGTTACATCATTAGGAGCTATGTTTGCTAGCTTGTCTTCAATTCTGTAAAGATCAGTCCAAAACTGCCGTAAGTGTTACTGGGAATATAGACACTAATCCTAGTTTTGTGCTAACCATTTGATGTGACATAATTTAGGATGTTTGTTGTTTCCCTTGTCAATTTGTAACCTTCCGTTGACTTTGGGTCATATGCAAATGTAGTCACGCGATGTCCATAACCGAATTCTGTGATATCAAAAGATAACCTGGAATTCCACTGAATCTTTTCTATATAACCACAAAAGGCCACATTAAGCCTATCAGATTACCGCCAAGTTAACATCTGACTCAAATTTAAATGTTAAATGTTTGTCTGAGCATATTTTTCGGCAATTTGCAAATTTTTCTTGTCTTCGTTTCAGAAACATTGATGCCTTCCTTTAAGTCATCAAGTCAAATATTCAGACAAGTTTTTTCTAAGAACTGGCCTAATAACCTAATTAGTGCCATCAAGTCACCAGAATTCTTATGTTGATTGGTCAACGTGAAACAGTTGAAAATGCCTTTAAACATATAGGCAGTGACAACTGTTTCAAGCTGACCCATTGATATCTTATCAAGACAAACCTTATAAATCTTTGGTTTATTGAGCAAAAACTGTAGAATATCTAGAGAGACTTTTTTATTTTTTTCAAAAAGAATTGACCTAGTGAACAAGTTTTTGACCCCAATTTCTTTTTCGTCTGAGATTTTATCAGGAATGTCATCCTTAACAAGTCATTTATTGATAGGCCTTATATAAAACCCATTCCCAGACAATGATGCTTTTGGACGCCCCTTAAGAAAAGCAATTGGAAAATCATTGCATTAAATGAAGAAATTGCTTGTTACAAGCATTTTCCTTATTTTCCCCAATGTTCTCTACCCAGAAAGTTGAACAAATCTAAAATTTCATAAGCTTTAAATTGTCCCCTGCAACTCTTTTACATTTGAATATACAGAAATTTTGTTGTCTGGCAATGGATTAAACTGTCTACAAGGTAAATGTTGACAATAGAATGAAATCACGTAGCCGCAAAAGCACATCTTGGGCTCATGAAGCTTAGATGTGCTTCAGCAATGTAAGTGAAAACTTTTCAAATTACTCCATACTTTAATGTAAATCTGCATTATCTAAATCACAAAGACGGCCAAAGGCCCTAAAGTGCTCATCTAAGTCAGCAACTGGGGAGGTAAAAAGGCCACATTTTGGTCAAAAGTGACCCTTTATCAAATCATGTCTTTTAAATCAAGAACACAAGAAAAAACATTCTTACAAAGTTTCAAGGTATTTGGAGAAGAAAAAAAAGTAAGTTATTTGCAAAGGAAATTTCTTATGAGATGTACACAAGCTTTTCCTAAGGTTTGGCCTAGTGACCTAGTTTTTGACCCCACATGACCAAAATCCAACTTACAAAGGTTTTTATGAAGACAAACATTCTAAACAAATATCAAGTCAATTGAGCAAAGAATGTGGCCTCTAGAGTGCAAACAAGGTATTTCTATGATTTGACCAAGCTTAGTTTATATAAAACCTAGTTTTTGACCAATTTAGAAGTTGGTCAAGAAATTATGGACACAAACATTCTGACCAATTATCCAATTGAGCCAAAAATGTGCCCTAAAGTGTGCACACAATGTATCTTTAAGATTTGACCTAGTGACCTAGTTCTTGGCCTAAACTGAGCCAAATTCATGCTTCGGCAAAATACTATGGAGACAAACATTCTGTTCAAATATCAAGTCATTTAAACCCAAAAAATACTCTCTAGAGAGTGAACACAAGCTATTTCTAAGATTTGACATAGTGAGCTAGTTTTGGCCGGAATTCACCAAAAATCAAATTTTGTTGAGATACTATGGACACAAACATTCTGATCAAACATAGAGGCATTTGAGACAAAAATGTGCTCTCTAGGGTGCAAACAAAGCGTTTGAAGACGTGACCTAGTTTTTGTTCCTATGCAATCAAATATCAAACTTGCGTTAGATTATTATGTAGACAAACATTCTTGCCACCTTACATTAAAGTTGTCTGAGGTCTCATGAAGACGAAAATTCTGATCAAGTTTCAAGACATATGAGCTGGAATTATGGCCTCTAGAGTGCACACGAGATGTTGACATACGACAGACAACAGAAGATGGATGATGGTCAATGGATATAAATAGATCACAAAAGCTCACCTTGAGTAGTTCGTGCTCATGTGAGGTAAAAACACATACAAACACGGAATTTGTAATTACAGCATTTTTCTTCTACTCAGACTTCATATATGTTCATCAATGGATCAGTCAAAGGAACTTTCAGACATACAATGAGAAGGATTAGTTAATTCATAAAAAAAATATGTATATTAAACACACTACAATTGTAAGATGTATTTACAACAGAAACATACTTAAAACCTATGTAAAAGTTGTAGGTTTTTCAGTGGAGATTGGGGTGGTAAGAGAGATAAATTTTTGTTATATACTTTCCTAGAGTAAACATGCAATACAAGTTTGTAACAGGATATGACGGACAATGAATAAAACAATAAAACAGTGACATTTAACAAAGTCATCAGACACAAACAAGAGACAAGTTACAGTGACACGGGGTACCAGACAAGACAATAGAGGTTCACACAAAACACAGGGTGCGGGAAACCAACCTTGGTCTGGGCATTGGCATTGTCTAGACGACGTTTAGACATTTCAGTGTCAAACTGAGACTCGGTCAAATTGATTTCAAGTCGACTGAGTTTGGAGCGCAGTTCCTGTATTTTTTCATCCCTTTTCAGAATTTCATCTTGCAATGTACTTGTGTGATTTTCATTGTCCTGTGCACTTTTCTACAAGATTAGTAGAGAAGGAAAAGAAAATACTATATGTTAGTATTAAGAAAATCTAAATAAATACTACAGTGGAAATAAAGAAAGAAATTTGACAGAAAAAATATTGATACTAAATCAGTTTATGAATCTCTAAATTTTTTATATCAGAATTAACCAATTACCTAACAACAAAATTTGAGACTGGCCCAATTTGAAAGGAGCTAACAGATGATATTTGCTTGTTACAAGGAATATTTTCATTTTCCACAATGTTTTCCGAAACTTATTTCTTGATGGGCATAAAAATCATGTGGGAGACTTTGTAAAGATCGTGTGAGAATTGAATTGTCACATTCAAACTATCATTCATTTAATAGCAAAAGATTTAACATAAAAAGATACAAATACTATCCTATTTTTTTGATGACAGCAATGAGTTATGTAACAATATGCTGCAACACTGCTCATTTTCTGAAAAGTGACCTTGCAACTTGACCTTTACCTATTTACACTTAAATGGTGAAGTTAACCTCTGTGATGCTGAACTGGAAATGTTTTGGTGGGGGCATGGACAAAGATCAGCCATCACATAAGTTCAGTCTGATCGCAGTCAGCTTCTCCCACTTGTTCCTTTTAAGCCACAGTTTTATGAAATTTTCAAAGAAATATAGTCTGGCTTGTAGGCCGAGTGGTTAGCCTGCTCAACTAGGGATGGTTGCAGGTTCGAGTCCCATGGGAGGTTGATAGTGTATTTGAGCAAGAAATTTAACTCTTGCTATGCTGAATCCAGAATATTTCTGTTTTGGTAGAAAGTATAGACCAAGATCAGCCTGCACATATTATGTGTAGTCTGATCCAAGTCTACACCACCTGCTTGTTCTATTTTATTAAGAACTATTCAAACGATAAATTTTCGAAATGAATGTTAACCAACTATTAGTGATTCCAGTATTTTCAGCCCTTTGATCTTTAAAAAAAATTCTATATATAGAATTTTAATTTAGCATGACAAGGGTTAAAGACAGAGCCCTAGTCCAACCAGCTGTAAGTGGGTAGCAGATTCTAGAATCCATTGCCCCCTTCTAAAGTGCATGGTAACACCTACAGCTGCAGTTAGGACCATTATGGAAATAAGAGTTTGTCTCTTTAATATGTTATCATTGAATAAAAAAAAAATAACCCTCTATGAGAACTTCTTGTTCTTTCAATTCTTTGCATTTTTTGGAAAATGATTCTTTTTAGCATGACAAGGGTTAATGGTTGATTTGTATTCATTTTAAATCCTAAAAGCCTTTTCTACTCTGGTGAAGAAAGAATTGTGTATTATCAAGAAATTGACCGATTGCTGGCCCCACCCACATATTCCCATCTGACAGGAAGTTCCGCTTCAATATTTAAAAGTGTTATTTGGCAAAATTTATGGCCAGTAGCATGCAATGAAAAAGAATGGTTGGTTGGCAACACAATGTTATCACAATGTATCAACTGTCAACCAACAATTTGCCTTTTGATCTCTCTTCAGCAAAGTGTCTCAAGTCTAATAGATCTGCACGGAAATGAATTGTGCTTTGTAGTGATCTCCTTTTGTAGTGAGCATTGGTACAGAGCTGTCAGATAATGTGGAATCATGAATGCACAACAATATCACATGCTTCTATACATATTAACCCATTACCAGACGACAAATTATAGACTGGTCCAAATTGAAAGAAGTTGCGGACAACAACTTTTAGATGATGGATTTTGAAGAATCTTTGTCTTTTAGAGTAGAAAACATTGTGGATAATGAGGAAATTGCTTTTCAGAAGCAATTTCTTCATTTTCCATAATGTTTTCCAAAGCCTTTTTTCGGGGCGTCAAAAGGCATCACTGTGTAGGAATGGGTTAACCCATTCACAGATAACAAAACTGGTCCAAAGTCAAAGAAATTTCATGCCACACTTTCAAATCAATAGAATTTCAAATTTCTGTTTCTATCTAGGTAGAAAGCTCTATGGAAAATACGGACATTGCTTGTAACAAGCAATTTCTACATTTTCCACATTGTTTTCCAGATCTTTTTCTTGAGGAGGCGTCAAAAGGCAGGATTGTGTGGATAGAGATCAATCCATTACCACACTTTATCATTTTAGACTGGTCCAAATTGAAGGAAGTTGCAGACAACAATTTTAAGTTCATTTAATTTTTTTATTTTTTTATTTTTTCACAATGTTTTCCAAAGCTTCATTTTTTCAGGTTATAAAAATGCATTAACCTTGTGGAAATGGTTTAACCCTTGTCATGCTGAATAAAATCCTTGTTCAGAATTGCATTAAATTCAAAAGGCTGAAAAGCACCGAACACCCCTTATTGAGGGTCAATTTTTAGATCTTTTTATAATTATTTATACAACTCTGGCTTAAAACATCAAACATATGTCCATTCTGATCTTAGTCCATATCTCCTGCAAAAACAGGAATATTCCAGGTTCAGCATGACAAGGGTTGATATATGAACACAACACATATACTGTATTTCTCTCAATAAGATCTCCCAGCTTACTAGTTCTTTATTCTTTATTCATTCTTTGTTATTATCTTATTATAAACTAAATGATCTTAAAGAGCATAATTTGAAGAAAATAATTAACTTTTCCTGTAAAAAAGGAATATTTTCCCTAGTTTGATTTTATATGGGGTTTAACGCCACTTTGAACAATCACTCAGTTATCCAATTCCCACACAATGACGCTTTTTGACGCCCCTTAGAAAAAACAATTGGAAAAAACGTTCTTGAAAATGAAGATATTGCTTTTAAAAAGCAATTTCTTCTTTTTTCACAATGTTTTCTTCCAAGAAATTTGAAAAAATCTAAAATTTTATCAACTTTTAAATTGTCGTCTGCAACTCCTTTCAATTTGTACCAGTCTAAATTTTGCTGTCTGGTTATGGGTTAAATGATGACGAGGGTTACATATTCATCTCCTTACTGGGTATCTTCAGTGTGCTAGCCTCCAGGGGCTGCGAAATGTCTTGCCCAAGATGTCCAGCAGCAAAGTAAGGATTTGAACCCTAAACCCTAGACTTCTTTCAGCTTACAAGACATACTTTCTTTAGCCTTCTTCAAGCCTAATGATATATCTGCCATTTTTCCATCATCAGAAAGGTAATCCAAATGTTGTTTGAAGCGTTACGAATTAACAACTTTTAAATCTTTTAAAGTCTAGTTTTGAAACTTAAACCCATTACCAGATGGCAACATTTTAGACTGGTCCAAATTGAAAGGAGCAGCAGACGACATTTTAAAGTTTATGAAATTTTGGATTTTTTTCAAATTTTGAAAGAAAACATTGCTTTCCCAATTGTTTTTCTTGAGGGGTGTGAAAAAGCATCACTGCATAGGAATGGGTTAACCCATTCCCACACAAGTCCTCCTTTTTAAGCCCTTCAAGAAAGGCTTTTGAAAACATTGTGGGAAATGAAGAAATTGCTTGTATCAAGCAATTTCTTCATTATCCACAATGTTTTCTATCTAAAAAGATGAAAAAGATTAAAATTCCATCAACTTGAAATTGTTGTCTGCAGCTTCTTTCAATTTGGACCAGTCTAAAATTTTGTTGTGTGGGTATGGGTTAAACAATCACCTTTTCCCTGTCTATGTTTTTGCGTAGGAAGCTTTCATCAAAAGAACTACAGTATGTCAATTATATATGAATTTCTTGATGTATATTCATAAATACAGTGTGCACAAACAAACCTCTAGAGCCATTAAGTTATTTCCAACTTTTTTCAGCTTGTAAAAACAATAAGTTATCACTGATAACAGGAAACATTTAACCCATTCCCCCACAATCCCTCCTTTTTATGCCCCTCAGGAAAAAGACTCTGGAAAACACTGTGGATAATGAAGGAATTGCTTTTATCAAGCAATTTCTTCATTCACCACAATGTTTTCTATCCAAAAGGACAAAAAATTAAAAAAATCATCAAGTTGAAATTGTAGTCTGCAGCTTCTTTCAATTTGGACCAATCTAGAATTTCAGCCAATGGAGCTAAAAACTGAAATGTGTAAAAAGAAACCCCATCCAAGATTATAAAACTTTTTTCTTAATCAAATTACTATTATGGAATTTTCAACAATTACTGAAGTGAAGCAATTTCTTCATTTCACACAGTGTTTTCCCAATTACTTTTTCTTGAGGGGTTTCATCAGTGTGCTGGAATTGGTTTAGCACCTTTTTTATATTCTACACCAGATTTTCTCACAGAAATTAACACACAATATCAGGCCTTCTAGTGCTTTCAGGCCTTTGATTTTTGTAATTCTGAAGAAAGATTTTGTTCATCATGAAGAAAAGTTTGTAAAACTGACATTCATTTTAAAATCAAAAACTCAGTTGACCCATTCGCACACAATCTTTGATATTGCTTCTGGATATGTGTATTAGATGTTTGAAAAACAAAGTTGAACAAGATGTGTTTGTGAAACACAATGCCCCCACAACAGGAATTACCTTTGAAAAATGTTGTTGATTTGTAAATGAGGTGGGGTTTTTTGGCAATTGACCTTGGTATGTGACCTTGACCTTATCACATGACCTTGACCTTAACATGAAGAGATGCTTATGGAGATGTATCATCATGCCAAATATGAGCATTGTATCTTGAAAAGGCTGGTAGTAATTGGCAATGTTAAATTCTTTGGTTAAGTTTTGCAGACAGACAGATTGACAGACGGAAAGAATGAATGACGGAGAGACAGACAGACAATGGACAACGGTAAAACAACATGCCCCCACAACAGGAATTACCTATGAAAAATGTTGTTGATTTGTAAATGAGGTGTGTTTTTTTTGGCAATTGACCTTGGTATGTGACCTTGACCTTATCACATAACCTTGACCTTAACATGAAGAGATGCGTATGGAGATGTATCATCATGCCAAATATGAGCATTGTATCTTGAACAGGCTGGTAGTAATTGGCAATGTTAAATTCTTTGGTTAAGTTTTGCAGACAGACAGATTGACAGACGGAAAGAATGAATGACGGAGGGACAGACAGACAATGGCCAACGGTAAAACAACATGCCCCCAATCTTTCAATGCGGGGGCATAAAAATGAGAAATTATTTGTCAAAAGTAATTTCTCCTTTTGTCCAAATGTTTCTACCTTATTTGACAATTACTTTCAATTTGAATGAAATATGAATGTTGTCTGAAATCCTATTCAATTTGAACATATCTTCCTCTGGTAATGGGTTAACCCATTCCCACACAAGCCCACCTTTTTACACACCTCAAGAAAAAAGGTTTGGAAAACATTATGGAAAATGAAGAAATTGCTTGTTACAAGCAAATTCTTCATTATCCAATTTTTTTACCCCAAAAGCCAAAGAATTTTTAAATCTTATCAACTAAAATTGTCATCTGCAGCTTCTTTCAATTTATTGCAGTCTTAAAATTCTACAGAGAGGTAACAGGTTAATTTTCAGTCGAGTACAAAAAAGTTTTTGTAATCTTTGCTATACCCAAGGATTCATTATATTGTAAAAGTTATAATAAACCCAAAATACTTGATCTAAGTATACTTAGGTTTGTTCAAATCATAGAAATAATCAAGAATTCCATTGAAGACGTTAAAGAAAACCTAATTTCTAGTTTCACATCAGAAACACTCTCGTATTTCAGGGTGTCACTCACCTTGGCGACCTCCGCAGCAGTTTTGTATCTAATTGCTTCCTGTGATTTTGTCTCCAGCTGTTTCACAAGCTGTTGGAACTTATCTTCTTTTTCCTCTAGTTCTGTAAAATGAGTGAATCAAGTTTTACAAAATTTTGAATGGTCAGGACTTGAGGCCACAACCCTAGACTCTTTTCAGATAATAAGACCAACACCCTAAATCACTGAGCCAGAAGGATACCGACTCTAAATTTTCTTTAGGCAATAGCTAAAATTCTATATGAACTCTTTGAACCCTGGTCATGCTGAACCTTGAACATTCATGTTTTGGCAGGCGGAATAGACAAAGATCAGCCTGCACCTATGTGCAGTCTAATCTTTGGCTATACCACCTGCTTGTTCATTATAAGTAAGGATTGTCTATAAAACTTTGGCTTAAAAAAATATTAACCAACAATTAGGCATTTTAGTGCTTTGATTTTAATTCAATTCTAAAAGAAGGAATTTATTCAGAATGACAAGAGTTAGAGCTGAGCTGAACAGACTTGTGAAATTGACTAATTGCTGACCCCTCAAACTTACATCGTTAGCCACGCACACTGACTCCGACAGGAAGTACCGCTTCGATTTTAAAGGTCTGTGGGTGTGGCCAGTAATAAGTCAATTACTCATGCTGAACCCTTTCCTGTTTTGTAGAATTTTAGACCTGTCAAAATTTGAAGGTTTTACAGACAAACATCTAAAGTGGATTTAACTTGAAAAATAACCATTCAGCAGGGTAGTACATTGTAGAAAAAGAAGAAATTGCTTGTTACAAGCAATTTCTTCTTTTTCAACAATATTTTCTCAATTATAAAAACACACAGATGTAAAAACCAAAGATTGAACAGGACAGAGTTTTGAGGAATATTATGTTATAGTGGTGATACAAAAGCTATTGGATTTGAAACCAAAGGTTGAATAATATATCAAATTTTTCTTTGCGGCCAGAATCCAATATAAGGTTTTATATCACTGCTACATCAAAGTTTTCCATTTATTACAAACAATGGAACTATGAATATATGAAATTAAAGAACCTGATGAAACTTAAATTCAATTTTATTTTTGGCATGACATCATATTACCAAGAAAATGACCTATATCAACTCATATATCCCATAAGGAAAGGGCTGCCGGCATTGCGCAGTCGGTAGCGCATCAGACTCCTAATCTTCAATCATGGGATGTCATGGGTTCGATCCCTGGCAGCGGCTCATATTCTTTCCAACATTTGTCTCTCACCAAAGGGTGGATAATCGTAAACCTAAGTGGGATAGTAGCGAGAGGCTAGGAAAGTATGTAGTGGTAGTACTGGTGTGAGAAATACCAGGAATCCATTGTTAGATGCTCCAGCCACCGCGATATGACTGAAATACTGTTAAAAGCGACGTTAAACCCCATTCAATCAATCAATCAACTGTAAGGAAAAGTTGGTTCATAATACAATTCCTTAAATACTATCCATCCATTATTGAAATTCCTTTGTTGATTAGCGCATGATAAATTTATCAAAAGGGTAAATTCATTATTGATTTGTTTTTAGAGTTTTTATCCCTGAACAATCATATCTGTCTATTTTTTGCATTTGAGAAATAGAATAATTGTATGATCCATTTATTTTCATTCCTGAACAACTATACATTTAAACAAGTAGGAGAGCTTATGTTTTTCATTAAATGAAAGATAAATCGATCTTACACTAAAAAACAGTGTCAATTTATCTTTATTCATGAACAACTAACTACAAGTATGAGAGCTTTTGTTGTCCACTCAATGAAAGATAAATCAATCTTACACAGAAATATCCAATTATGGTCTATTATATTACCTGCTTGTAAGGTCAAAAGCTTCTCACTCAGTGTGTTCACATCATTTCTTGCAGATTCCAAGCTTTTCTCCAGCTTTTTCTTTCCTCTGATGATAAAATTAGAATTATTTAATCATGGCATGGGAATGAACCCATTACTATTCAGCAAAATATTAGACTGGTCAAACTTGGTCCAAATTGAAAGGCGTTTTAGACAACAGTTTAAGGTGTATGAAATTTTAGATTTTTCAAATTTCTGGGTAGAAAACATGGAATGAAAAGAAAAAAAATACATTTGTTCATGATTGGAAATTCCAAACATTTAATTCAATCCTAGTCAAAACATGAGCAATTATTTAACCCTTTGGTGATGCAATCATATATAATCCTATAATTCGATAAAATTATTTAACTGCGAGGGGTAGAGCAGGTGATCAAATGAGACGACGCACAATGTCCAGCAATTTCAAGTTTCTGGAGTTGACATGCCTGTCTCGTGAGAAGTTAGACCCTTGCCATTCTGTGTATAACTATAGTGGACATACTTTTCATCTCTTGGAAAAACCATGAAAGAATTTATCATGCAACAGATAGGCCTGACACCTCCATTACATTTAAATTTGCATACAATATTGAAACTTTGCTGTCTATGACAGATGTGGCACTTTTCTCATTTCTGCTCAAATCACGTTGCAAGGTTTTAATCCGTCATAATTTGTCAATGACGCATCAAATTACGACAGTTTTTCTCATCAAACTTTAAAATCCCAAATATTATTTTGCATCTTTATTTTATTAATCAATTATCATTTGAAATATGACCATAGTCTAGAAAATTATCTTAATCCTACCTTTTCAATTTCCAACTGTTTAACAAATTTATTGGAATTTATTTGGAAAATATTTTGAAATAAATTTTGATTTTTAAAAACACCTTGTGCCATCAATTTTAAATTACCAAAATTCTGTATGGATATTGATGAACGAGATTGTTGACATTTCTGGAAGCAGATTTGGACTGAACATTTTTCTATAGTTTTTACCAATTTTCATGACTTTATGTTATATTTGGATATGTTTGCTGTCATGATTTCCCGATTCTTTTTCAGCAAATAAACGAGTACTATCACAAACATTTGGACTCAAAAAAGATTTTTTTTCTTCTTGTGGCCTACTCATTCTATTCTTTGTTTTCCAATTTTATTTCATACTTAATCTATCATACAGATGACAAATTTTTTAGACTGGTCCAAATTCAAAGGCATTCCAGATTACAACTTAAAGTTTTTGAAGTTTTAGATTTTTCAACTTTCTGGGTAGAAAAACATTGTGTTCAATGAAGAAACTGCTTGTTACAAGCAATGTCTTCATTTAAAACAATGTTTTCCCAACTTTTTTCTTGAAGGGCTTCCAAAAGCGTCACTGAGTGGGGATGGGTTTAAAGTAAGTGGCGCTTGATAAAATGTGAAAGGCCTCACAGTCTTTGATCAATCAGTTTGAAATACCCCAAGACTGCATCACGGTCGCAATGATTTTTATAATGTCTAAAAAGTTGTCCCTCGAAACATCGGTATCATCATCATTTCTGTATGCGAAGGACAATAAAGATATACCTGTTAAAAGTTCAATCAGTTTTTGAAAGAACTATAAACCTAGCTTCGATACCGTTAGACTTGTACCCCTGTCACCTTGATCGATTGATGAAGCCCCGGTTTTGTTAAGTTGTAAATTATAATCATGATGGAAACAAATATTAAGGCGGCGTCCATTACGCCGAGTTATTTATGGTAGTATTAATGTATTTACCCGATGAATTCTGGTTCCATTCGGGTTGTAATTCATTGACTAATTTGGTGTCTCGTAATGCAGAATTTTTCTGCTTCTTTTCTATCTTTTATAAAGTTATTAACCCTTGTCCTGCTGATCCTAGAATATTCCAGTTTTTGCAGGAGGTATAGAGAAAGATCAGCCTTCAAATAAGTGCAGTCTGATCTTATAGTCTACACCAACTGCTAGTACTTTTTACGCAGTATAATATTTGTAAAACTAATTTACAAGAGAAATACAAGTCCTTTATAAAGGCTTTCAGTGCTTTGATGTAAAAGCATCTTAGTAGACTGATTTTTATTCAGCATGACAAGGGTTTACAACCTTTTTCATTACAAAATCAACTTCTTTCAAATGCCCGAAAGTATTACAGTTAGAATCGAGAGCCAAAATCTTTCTTCTGTAAGCTGTTCAAGAGACATTGAGCCATTTTAATGGTGCTTAATTTTGGAATTTGTATGGTTGAATGTCACTCCTGGCAGTCCCGTATTTTTACGCACCTCAAGAAAAATGCTTTGAAAAATATTATTACTAGCAATCTATTCATTTTCCACAATTTTTTCAATAAAAGAATATTTTAATATCAAACTTAGCATTGTCGTCTAGTGGCAACTTCTCTCAATCTGGACCAGTCTAAAAAAATTTCCTGTCTGGGATTAGGTTCAATTTTTCTCATAACTTATTAATATACTACACCATTTTAGATGGGCTCGATTTCAAAGAAGTCGCAGACAACAATTTATTATTCATAAAAGAGTAAAAAATCTTGATTTTTGGGTTGGAAATGTAGAAAATGAATATATATATTATATATAATTATAAGCAATTTCTTCATTTCGCTAAATGTTTTGCAAAACTTTTTTCTCTAGGGGTGTAAAAAAAAATGGTGTGGTGATGGGCTAATCTGTATTTTAATAAATCAACAGTTAAAATGGTTAGACAGGGCTCCCTCTGGGAAATTTTATTCTTGCGCCAATGAAATCGCCAATGGCAAAAATTTGGGGCCACTTGGTGCCAATTGGAGACAAAAGTGGAGCCAGTATGAAAAAGTGAATGGAAGAAATCTCCTATATTTAAAACAAATGAACTGTTATCTACATTTATGTTGTTGAATAAATTGGGAATGGATTAAAAGGTGCAAAGCGAGAAAATCGACATTTGAAAATAAAATGCCAAGAGCACCTCTAGGGTGGACGACAGGCCAAACGTTTGGTAACCCACAGTACTTTGATTACTAATTCGATATTTCTCGTTTCTCGGAAATTCACTTGACTTTGTTACCTAATTCATTAATAGAAAAGCAAAATTTGGTCTTTGCTTTTTATTCGGCACTCTAATGAATCTCAAAAAGTGATTGGGGAATAAAGATCGTTAATTTTTGTTTCAAAAGCGATGTGACTCTACGCCATCTTGGTTTACATAATGGTTACCGGCGGGGTAGTGGGAAAACCCCAATGACTTGAGTGATGTTAGAATCAATTAGGTCAGTGATGCGTAACTATTCTGTCTTGATTGACACGGAAATGCAATGGATTTTAATAGTCGTGTGTCTCCCAAACAAATAAGCAGATGTGTGAATGCAAAAGTTGCGTGTAGGTTATCGTTTCAATGGACTCAAAACCCCTTTGCCTTATTTTGAAAGTTGTCGCCAGTAAAATTGCCAATTCGCAGATTTTGAAGCCAGAATTTTTATTTTGTCGCATTTGGCCCCATTGGCGATCGGCAGCGGGAGCCCTGGTTAGCACCTTTGTCTATATAGTGTCTGTTATAGCTCATTTCCACAAAATTTTAGACTAGTTTAATCCTTTCCTATTTTGAAAAAAATTAGACATGTTCAAAAGCAATGGTTTTGCAGAGTGATTGATTGAATGAGGTTTTATGCCACTTTTGTGTATTTCAGTCATATCGCAGCAGCTGGAGCACCTAACAGTGGATTCCTGGTATTTCTCACACCAGTAATACCACTGCATCCTTTCCTAGCCTCCAGCTGCTATCCCACTTAGGTTTACGTTTATCCATCCTTGGTGAGAGACAAACATCGGAAAGGATATGTGCCGCCACCAGAATCGAACTCATGACATCCCATGATTGAAGATTGGGAGAGTGATTTGCTACTGACTGCAGACAAAAATTCAAAGTGGATCAAATTTGAAAAACAACTGTTCAATAGGGTTGAAGATATTGGAGGAAAAGAATAAATTGCTTGTTACAAGTAATTACAAGTAATTTAATCTTTATCTACAATGTTTTCTCAATTATAAAATCAGGGGAACACAAAAACCAGGGATTTTACAAGAAACGGTGAAATTGATCAATTGTCACTGTCAATCAAATAATCGGTTGACCAAAGAAATCATACATTTTGACTGGAAGTTAACTTTGGAACTACAACATTGGCCACCTTCTTTATGAAGCATTTCAAGCTGTATTTATGACGTTTAGTCAACAATCAACCATTGAACTTTTCGGTTACATATTACTGGCCATAAATGTTGAAAAATAACGGCTTTCAAAATCATATTGAAACTCCCTCTTGGAGTCGATGGGTCACCGGGGGCCAATGGAGTCAGTGGGTTGGGGGCCAGCAATTGGTCAATTGAAATTTATTAAAGTTGAAATGTTGCCAAGTTGACAATTTTTATGGGAAGGAAGAAAACAGTTCTAACAGTTAGGATGGTTTCATTTCATATAACATCCAATTTTGTCATCTGCAGCCTCTTTCAATTTGGCTGCGAATCTAAAATTTCTAAAAAAAAACAGCAATGAGTTAAATGAGTAAATACTGCAAACGAAAAAAAAGCTAAGAAAATCAAAAAACAAGAGAAATGGTCGCAGGAATAAGTGGGTTAGGAAAGAAGAAAGTGACAAAGCAAGAGAATTCGTGAAAATTATATGAAACTCTGCAAATCATGAAGAGAATTAAAAAGAAAGAAAATTGTGTAGATGAATATTTGACACTCTGCTGTTGGATGCTTGAAAGTGAATAAATATCTGAATTGAACAAGATATTTTGGACACCATGCCCCCGTAATAGCCTTTCCTTGGACTATGTGAGCATGTTATGTGACCTTGACCTTGTCACATATCCATGACCTTAGTACAAGATCTGCAGATGAGTATCAAATAGATCTATCATTGCACCAAATATGAGCATTTCAACTTCATCAGGCTTAACCCTATCCCGGTTTTGACATTTTAGACTGGTCCAAATTGAAAGAGGTTACAGCCGACAATGATAAAAATTCGATGCAATTTGAAATTAAACCATCCTATATGGTAGAAAATATTATGGGAAAAGGAGAAATTACCACAATAATTTCTCAAGTATAAATTCACAGGGATGTAAAAACCAGGAAGTGAACAGGAAAGATTTAACCCATCACCAGACGGCAAAACTCTAAACTGGTTTAAAGTGAAAGGAGTTGCAGAAGACAAATTTCAGTTGGGGGAAATCTAAAAAACTTCCTCTCAAGTAGAAAACATTGTAGATAATGAAAAAATACTTAAAAATTGCTTGCGTCAACCAATTTCTTCATTTCTAAAGCACAATTATTGGGGGCTTCAAACGCAGGACTGTGAGGAAATGGGTTAACCATTCCCACACAATCCCCCCTTCTACACCCCTCAAGAAAGTGGCTCTGGAAAACATTGTTTAAAATAAAGAAATTGCTTGTATCAATTACTTCATTATCTACAATGTTCTCTATACAAAAAGATGAAAAAAAATAAAATTCCATGAGCTTGAAATTGTCATCTGCAACTTCTTTGAATTTGGACCAGTCTATAATTTTGTTGAGTGGGAGTGGGTTAAAGTAATTGAAAATGTTAATTTTTTTACTTTTTATTCTTTTCTTTTTTTTTTTTGAGTTTCAGACGTATAGATGGACAGACTGGCAGATGGATAACAATAAAACAATATGCCTCCAATCGTACAATGGGGTATAAAAAGAGTGACAATTGGTATAAAAATGCATTCATAGTTTAGCATGGAATCGATTCTTTGATAGTGAACATATATTCATCTAGTAAATAGCTTCTGTAATAACAGTGATTTTATGTCAACTGTTTTCACTGCGACAAAAAGACAAATAAAGAAAACATCATTCCTCCCTTTAATTTTTCATCTATTTGGATAGAAAACATTGTGGATAATGAAGAAATTGCTTAATACAAGCAATTTCTTCATTCTCCACAATGTTTTCCAAATATTTTTTCTGGGGGGGCGTAAAAAGGAGGGCTTGTATAGGAATGGTTAAACTCTTGTCATGATGAATAAAATACTTGTTCAGAAATGCATTTAAAATCAAAGGGCTGTTGGAAATGAAGGGGTAAATTGTGGGATTGTGTGAATGGGTTAAGGAAAAAATTCTTTTCATTATAAGTTGGCAAATAAAAGTATATGACAAGAACCAACCAAAGGCATTCAAAGATAAAACAAAATCATGTAAGGTTAGAGTACAAAGGTCAAACAAAGGTCAAACAGAGTTCAAGGACACAATGAAGTTCACAATGACCTACTTACTTCTCATAGCCTTCTAAAGGTTTTCTGTGATGGAAATAAAGTTGGTGTAGATTTTAGATTACAGATCTTATGAATAACAAAATAGACTGTTGGACTCATGTATAAATATGACTCTCTACAACATAGGGCCTACTGCACTAATTGACATACTGTTTCTGTCAATCAACGTAGAGGTATTTGAGGGCCCATATCACTAGTTGGAAGCTATCAATTCAGAAATAATATTTTGAAGAATTCAATTCAATGATCTATCTATATTTAGCAAATAAATTAAGTTACTGAAATGCCTAGATTATATTAAACCATTACCAAAGAATGCCCTTTTAAGATGCTTTCAGGAAATATAATAATTGAAAACTTTGTGGGAAAAAGGAGAAATAGCTTGTAACAAGCAATTTATCCTTTCCTCACAATGTTTTCTTTCTCATTTCTGCGCTTATTTCCCAATTCTAGGGCAATTTGAAATGTCCTCTGCAACTGCTTTCAAACTGGACAAATCTGAAGTTTTGTTGTCTGCTGATGGGCTGGTAGCCATGTTTTCCATTCAATCAAAATGCTTTAACCCATCCCCATACAGTGAAATTTAGACATGCCCAAATCGAAAGAAGTTGCAGATGACAATTTAAAGTTAATGAAAATATGGATCTTTTCAACTTTCTGGGTAGAAAACATTGTGGAAAATGAAGAAATTGCTTGTAACAAGCAATTTCTTCATTTTCCATATTGTTTTCCAAAGCTTTTTTTTCCTTTGGGGCGTCTAAAGGCGTCACTGAGGGGGAATGGGTTAAAGGAATCTTATTAAGGGTCACGAAAGTATCGTTCCTGCAAAATTTGGATGAAATCCATTAACCAGTTTCTAAGAGATGACTTTCAAAATTTTGCCTATACCATATATGGAATATAGCCCTATCCATTAAATGTTATGTTTCTAATCTGATCAAATTTTTTCAAGGAATTATATAAAGGGTCACCCCATGATCATTCATGTGAAATGGTTAAAATTTTACAACTGGTTTCCGAGTAAAAGATAAACAAAGTTTTCATCTTATATGGAAATTACCTCCACCCATCCAAGGCATTTTTTATCTGATCTAAATTCTTTGTAAGAATATGATAAACAGTCACCCAAGGATCATTCCTGTGAAATTTGGTGGAAATCCATCTACTGGTTTCTAAGATTTTCAAAGTTTTCACCATTTATGGAAATTAACTCTGCCCCTTAGTCATGTTTTTTATCTGATTATATTTCTTTGAAGAAATCTGATAAAGGGTCACACAATGATCATTCCTGTAAAATTCTGTTCATCAATTTCTGAGGAGAAGATTTTTAATGCAAAAGTTCACGGATGGACGGATGTACACACACATACACAGACACAGGATGGACACAACGCCATGAAAATAGCTTGCCGGCTTTCAGCCAGTGGAGCGAAAATGCTCAAAATAGAGGTCATTAACAATCATTTAACCCTTTCCTGTTCAAGCCCTGGTTTTTACGTCCCTGTGATATAATACTTGGGAAAACATTGTGGAAAAAGTAGAAATTGCTTGTTACAAGCAATTTCTACTTTTTCCACAATGTTTTCTGCTCTACTGAATGCTTATTTTTCAAATGATATACACTTAAAATTTTCGTCTGCAAAGCCATTGAATTTGGACAGGTCTAAAATTCTATAAAACAGTAAAGGGTTAAGGTCAAAAAGCACCATTTGATCCATCAATAAAATTTACAACGACAGAAGCATCAGCTGGTATGTCAGCTAAATTGGCGGATCACCGACCACACTCACTGAAATCTGACATGAAAGTTGGCTTACTAGGTTTCAAAATTTAAGACCAATCAACTAAATGGTTGGTTGAATAGACTGTAGTTATGACATTTAAGTTGCCAAACCAAGAAAAGTGCTTGACATAAATGTCAACTATGAATGCTTGTATTTGGCTATTGGTCTTTTGATCAACAGTGGCAATTCGAAAATTGACCAATCCCAGCTGTCAATCATGGAATTACAAGCTTCTAGCTATAAATTTTGCTAGATAAGGTTTTTTAAAATCTAAACGTAGCTTTCTATCGGAGTCAATGAGTAAGGCCAACAGATTTATTGGGTGGGGCAAGCAAGTGGTCAATTTGTATGGCAAGGTTTGAAGTATGTGTGGCTGACAATCAGTCAATTCTTCTAATTATAAATTAGGGTTTTAGTTAGACATCATCAAATTTTGGTCCAAAGGACTAAACAATCATAAAGGTCTATGCTTAAGGTCCCAGGGACTCTACAGAAAGGGTCATAATGGTCAGAGAAACTTGACTGTCAGAGTCATATGGGTCCATGCTAAAGGTCCAAGGGACTTGCTAGTCAGGGTCATAAAGGTTCATGCTAAAGGTCCAAGGGACTTGCTAGTCAGGGTCATAAAGGTTCATGCTAAAGGTCCAAGGGACTTGCTAGTCAGGGTCATAAAGGTTCATGTTAGAGGTCCAAGGGACTTGCTAGTCAGAGTCATAAAGGTTCATGCTGAAGGTCCAAGGGACTTGCTAGTCAGGGTCATAAAGGTTCATGCTAAAGGTCCCAGGGACTTGCTAGTCAGGGTCATAAGGGTCATGCTAATGGTCCAAGGGACTTGCTAGTCAGGGTCATAAAAGCTCATGCTAAAGGCCCAAAGGACTTGCTAGTCAGGGTCATAAAGGTTCATGCTAAAGGTCCAAGAGACTTGCTAGTCAGGGTCATAAAGGTTCATGCTAAAGGTCCAAGGGACTTGCTAGTCATGGTCAAAAAGGTTCATGCTAAAGGTCCAAGGGACTGGCTAGTCAGGGTCATAAATGTTCATGCTAAAGGTCCCAGGGACTTGCTAGTCAGGGTCATAAATGTTCATGCTAAAGGTCCAAGGGACTTGCTAGTCAGGGTCATAAAGGTTCATGCCAAAGGTCCAAGGGACTTGCTAGTCAGGGTCATAAAGGTTCATGCTAAAGGTCCAAGGGACTTGATAGATAGGGTCATAATTGTCAGAGTCATATGGGTCCGTGCTAAAGGTGCCAGGGACTCTACAGATAGGGTCATAATGGTAAGAGGGACTTGATAGTTGGGTCATGAAGGCCCATGCTAAAGGTCCAAGGGACTTGACAATCTAGGTTATAAAGGTCCATGATAAAGGTCCCAGGGACTCAACAGTCAGTGTGATAAAGGTCCTTGCTGTTGGTCCAAATTTTGTTGTCACATAATCGCATATATGTGAAGATTTCCTATACCTTCCTTTTTGTCATGGGAAAGCAGCATTATTGTTTCTTTTCTATTAAACTATTTCGCCACTTTCCTGCTTTATGTACCAGAAAACAGTCCATGAAAAAATTGTGAAAAAAATGAAGAAATTGCTTATACGAAACATTTTCTTGATCTACAATATTTTCTTATGACAAAGCAAAGATTTTTAAAATTTGATCAATTTGAAAATGTCATTTACAACCTATTTAAATTTGGATCAGTCTAAATTATTGTTGTCCGGTAATCAAATACTTACTTATTTGAGGCTTTCGTGTTTGCATAGTTCACCAAGTAATCCACCATATCTTGATTGATATCAGAAAGGCGCTTTGTCAGTTCTTCGGCAGTGTTCAATGACTCGTTAACCTTGGTTGACGCCTCTTCAAGGTCAATCGACGGTTTTTCTTCAACAAGGTCCTCCTCGTCAAGTTTGGAATTCTCAATGAAAAACTGCATTGAGGACAAATCCAAAAATGTAATTATTTCAATCTGTTCTATGTTTTTGCTTGCCCACTCCAATTTCAAAGACTCTACCATACCATTTTATCCCCAGTAAAAGACATTCTCAAACTAATAGTTAATTTTTATACAGGAGTTTGTTTACATGCAAAGAAGTTTAAACTATGTTTAATGCAGATGTCCTGATAACGTTTTTTTCACCTGACAAATATGTTTTAACAGTACAACTCAGGTTTAAACAATTTTATTTCACAACGATTTAAAAACAGCTTAGATTAATCCAACTTGATTCTACTTTCTGGAGAATTCATCCCTAATTCTCTGGCCAATAAAAGAAACAGTCAGTCAATAAAACTAATGACCTCCTTGCACTTATTTTCTAATTTAAATCCACTATAACCCATTACCAGGCAACAAAATCAAAAGACCTTAGAGACAACTATTTCAAGCAACTGTAATTCATAAACCTTTGACTTGCATGGCAGAAAACATTGGGGCCAATGAATGACAATGAATTTCCTACAATGTTTTCCCAATCTGTTTTTTCTTGAAAAGGATATCAAAAGTAGGATTTTGTGATAATGGGTTTAACTTTACTCTACAATTTCTTTCCATCGAAAAATACATCATCTGGTGATGGGTTAACCCTTTTCTGGACAAACCCGTGAGTTTATGCCACTGTGATTTTATACTTGAGAAAACATTGTGGAAAAAGAAGAAATTGCTTGTAACAAGCAATTTCTCTTCTCCCACAATATTTTCTACCACATAGGGTGGTTTCATATAAAATTGCATCCACTTTTCATTTTGTCTGCAACCTCTTTCAATTTGGATCAGTCTAGAATTTAAAAAAAAAACTGGGAAAGGGTTATCAATACCTGATTAACTTGTTGTAAAAGTTGCATTTTCTGAGCACAGATATCCCGAAAGCCGACAATAAACACCGTCACTTGTTGTTGGTATTTCTTCTTCTTGACTGCATCAGTTATGATCTGCTCTAACTCTTTCTGAAATAAGTTAAGTTGAATAAGATTTAAGAACTTATGTTTATTTAGAAGTAGAATTCAAACTGTGCCAGGTTATTTTCAAATCCATTCATAAATGTAGAAATAATGCTCAGGACAAGGTCAATCATATTCTTTGACCTTCGACTGTGACCTTGACCTTAGAGGTATCACAACAAACATTTCCTATAATACTAGCACCCATCAAAAAGAACAAATGTGCAAAGTTATCTTCAAATCCATCCATAAATGTAGAAGTCTCGCTGACTGTAAGCAGGCTCAACAAAAGTTTTGTTGTTTGATGCCTCAGTCTGACTACCTTTTCAGAGGTCAGCTATCTTGTCGGAGGTCAGTGGGTGTGGCAAGTTATCCATCATTACAAATTTACTTACAATATCTTCAATGTATTCCACATTGGGGGAGCCTCTAGGGTTATCAAACATGGTCTGTGTAGACATCTCATAGGACACATATATCTGGAAAAAAAATATATAAAAATATTTAACCCTATCTAATTTGTTATACGTAAAGGGACCATCTGTCAAGAGTGAAAAGTTTCGAATCTAGTCAGACAGCAGGTATTGTTCAGACCGACCAAGGTCAAAACTTTTTTTCTTAGCTGAGTTCAGAATTGTCATTCCACATTAACCTTTTCCGAAACAACAAATTTTTAGACTGGTCCAAATTGAAAGACGTTTCAGACAACAATTTTGAATTGTAGGAATTGAAAAAAATCTTTGTCTATTCTGGTAGAAAACATTGTAGATAATGAAGAAATTGCTTGTTACAAGCAATTTCTTCATTTTCCACAATGTTTTTCCAAACCTTTTTCCTTGAGGGGCATGAAAAAGCGTGATTGTATAAGAATTGATTAATACAGTCGACAGTTTTATCTCGAAATCAGTAATGTCAAATTTCCGGATATCCCTTGGTCATATTCAAGCCCTAGCCCTATCCCTTCTTTATTTCATATAAAAACAGAATGTTTATCTCAAACCTTAGAAATCCGGGAGTCATGTTATGTAAATTTTTTTCAGCCGAATTTCAATTCTCATGTCGAAATTTACCTGTGAAGCAGAAAATATGGCTTACAAATTCTGTTTAAAGAGTTGAGTTCTAACAGATTAAGCTGCTTGTCAATGTTTGTCCGAGGTCTGAAAATCTTGATATCACATTGTGTCACTGTCAAACTATTGTTTTTTCACACTAATCACACATCCATGAAAATTACACGCCATAAAAAAGATAAAATTAGTACTTCTTCTGTTTTTACCATGGCAGATGAAAAATTACTTAATCCCTGGTCTGATAAATGCGTCCGTTGCCGACGTTGATGCAAATAGTGTTTTACACGAGCCCCGACTTCCGGTAAAATCTTTTGATTCGATAATTTACCTCAAACTTAGGTTATCTTTTTTTTTTTAATTCTAGTGGATCTTTTCTAGAATTGATCTCTTCCTGAATTTTCTGGAGGATACCATGTCACTTGACAGATCACTTATGAGAGCTGCTATTTTAGATGGAATAATCTGGGGAGTGTTAAAAGTATTGATCCATATTGGACTGTAAAGCTGACAGGGCTTGTACTAGCCTTTGAAATCGAGGTGTCATTGACCCCTTAAATATTAAATTTCAGGGGTCAACACTGATTTTGAAGGGATGAAAGCTACAAGTAAAGTAATGAGTACAAGTTTGATGGTTAACGTACCAACAGACCTTTTCTTGTAAAGATTTGAAGTAAGTTATTGATTTATATAATATTTAATAGTACATCACTGAAATGTTCTCAGGGTCAAAATACTATTTTCCCAAATTTTTAAGGGTCAAAACTCTGGTTCAACTCTTGGCTAAAAGCCGGGAAAGAGTCAAAACTTCCTGTGTTTCACAGATTTCCATGTGAATAAGTCATTCTATCTTACTGAATATACATTGGCTTGCTGAACTACCAAACCTGTATGATCTTTGCTGAATCAGATATCTTTCTAAAATATTTGACCCTGTGCTTCGCGTATTCATACAGTGTGATTAGGCTTTTCTGTTCATAGCTCCATGAAATAAAAACAAGAGGGCCAGAATGGCCCTAAAATCACTCACCTGACTAATGTAAGATGATTCAAAATTGAAATTGGCCAAATGGTTACTGAGGAGAAGATGTTTAAAGAGTTCAAAGTCAAAAACTGCCCTACCCTTCCAAGCCCTTATTTGGTCATCAATCAAAATTCTAGAACAACTTTTGAAAAGGGTCACTCAAGGAACATTCATACCAAATTTGGTTGAAATTGGCCCAATAGTTACTGAGGAGAAGATGTTTAAAGATTTCAAAGTCAAAAACTGCCACGCCCATATTTGGGCGTGAAACCAAATTCTGCAAACAACTTTTGAAAAGGGTCACCCAAAGAACATTCATGCCAAGTTTGGTTGAAATTGATCCAATGCTTACTGAGGAGAAGATGTTTAAAGATTTCAAAGTCAAAAAAGTGCCTGACCCTGCCACGCCCATATTTGGGCATTAATCAAAATTCCAGGAACAACTTTTGAAAAGGGTCATCAAAGGAACATTCATGCAAAGTTTGGTAGAAATTCACCCAACTGTTACTGAGGAGAAGATGTTTAAAGATTTCAAAGTTAAAAAAACTGCCACGCCCATATTTGGGCATAAATCAAAATTCTGCAAACAACTTTTGAAAAGGGTCACTCAAGGAACATTCATACCAAATTTGGTTGTAATTGGCTCAATAGTTACTGAGGAGAAGATGTTTAAAGATTTCAAAGTCAAAAACTGCCACGCCCATATTTGGGCGTGAAACGAAATTCTGCGAACAACTTTTGAAAAGGGTCACCCAAGGAACATTCATACCAAATTTGGTTGAAATTGGCCCAATGGTTCCTGAGGTGAAGATGTTTAAAGATTTCAAAGTCAAAAACTGCCACGCCCCGCCACGCCCATATTTGGGCATAAATCAAAATTCTGCGAACAACTTTTAAAAAGGGTCACCCAAGGAACATTCATGCCAAGTTTGGATGCAATTGGCCCAATGGTTACTGAGGAGAAGATGTTTAAAGATTTCTAAGTCAAAAACTGCCATGCCCTGCCACGCCCATAGTTGGGCATAAATCAAAATTCCACGAACAACTTTTGAAAAGGGTCACCAAAGGAACATTCATGCCAAGTTTGGTTGAAATTGGCCCAATGGTTACTGAGGAGAAGATGTTTAAAGATTTCTAAGTCAAAAACTGCCACGCCCATATTTGGGCTTAAATCAATATTCCAGGAATAACTTTTGAAAAGGGTCACCTAAGGAACATTCATGCCAAATTTGGTTGAAATTGGCTCAATAGTTACTGAGGAGAAGATGTTTAAAGATTCCTAAGTAAAAAACTGCCACGCCCTGCCATGCCCATATTTGGGCATAAATCAAAATTCCACGAACAACTTTTGAAAAGGGTGATCCAAGAAACATTCATACCAAATTTTGTTGAAATTGGCCCAATGGTTACTGAGGAGAAGATGTTTAAAGATTTCTAAGTTAAAAACTGCCACGCCCTGCCACACCCATATTTGGGGGTCAATTAAAAATCCGCGAACAACTTTTGAGAAGGGTCACCCAAGGAACATTCCTACCAAGTTTGGTTGAATTCCGCCCAGTGGTTACTGAGGAGAAGATGTTTAAAGAATTGTTGACGACTTCCGAGGCACGACGCACGACGGACAAAAGGTGATACCAAAAGCTCACCTTGAGCACGTTGTGCTCAGGTGAGCTAAAAAGTCTCCATCTCTTAATAATTTAATTTTCAGCTTCGTCTATCAAAAACAAGCGTTCTGATTGGTCGAAAAAAATATTTCATAACTCAATGAACAAAATTTTCAGCACACAATGAATTTGTATGCCTCCACACAAAATAGTCCCATACTAAAAGGTATCAATTTTGTAAAGCTTTTGGTATTTTCGCTCAAAGCTATCAAATTATAAGAAATGAAGAGAATATTTTTTGTTTTCATGGAGGTATGAACCGAAAAACCTAATCACAATTATGTATGAATCCCCTTTGTGTATTCATACAGTGTGATTAGACTAATCGGTTCATACCTTGATGTAAACAAAAAAGGTCTCTTCATCTCTTAAATATACTAACTTAACCCTCATCATAAAAGCATTTAAACCTAAGGACCGAAGTCACTTAAAGCCATCATAAGCTTAAATTTCTTTTAAGTGATAAAGAGAATATTTTTTGTTTTTCATGGAGATATGAACTGAAAAAACTAATCACACTGTATGAATACGCAAAACGGATTCATACATAAGTGTGATTAGGTTTTTCACTTCATACATGAAACATTGTTGGAAAACTCATGTACCATTTCATTTGTGTCATGTTATTTTGGTCTCTACCATTTCATGTCACTGGTGCTGTCACATTAAAAACTGCAGCAGGCAATTACTTTTGCTTTAGGTGCCATCTGTAGTAGCGACCACTTACGTTAATCCATTCCCACACAATGACGTTTTTTGACGCTTGTCTAGAAAAACAAGTAGTAAAACATTGTGTAAAATAAAGAAATTGCTTGATCTAAAAACTTTCTTTATTTTCCACAATATTTTCAACAAAGGAAGATGAAAAAATTTAGAATGTCATACCTTTTAAATTGTTCCCTTCAACTCCTTTCAATTTGGACCTGTCTAAAATTTTCAGTCTAGTAATGGGTTAATCAAAGTGGTGGAGATTAACCCATTACCACTCAGTGACGCCTTTAGATGCCCCCAAGGAAAAAAGCTTTGGAAAACATTGTGGAAAATGAAGAAATTGCTTGTTACAAGCAATTTCTTCATTTTCCATGATGTTTTCTACCCAGAAAGTTGAAACAATCTAAAATTTCATTAACTTAAATTGTCATCTGCAACTTCTTTCAATTTGGGCCATTCTTCTCAGCGAGAGGACAGCTATTAGCTCCTAAGCTTTAGGTCCTTCAGGTCAGATCCATTCATTACTAGTCCATTAAAATCTATTCCTTTTGCCCTTTCACAGTTAGTCACTGTTTACAAGAAAAAAACATGTTGAAAAAAGAAAAAAGAATGCTTGTAACAAGCAGCTTCCTTCTTACCCGGTGTTTTCCAATCAATGTTTTCATTTTGCTTCCAATCCTGTGAAATGTACACTAACAGCTTTACATCGAATGTTCTTTTTTTTGCCAAAAAATGAACATAGATTTAGAAGATTTTGAAACACAGCAAAAAATACAGTAGTGCCGACCCTAACTGAGACCATGACAAAATGTTTTTCAGGAGTACAAATTTCCACACTTGGTCGCAATCTTCATAAAATCTAAGAGAATTTAATGAAGGCTGAGAAATCTATATGGCGCTGAACTTTAATAACTCTTTTAATCATGAAATTCAGAGATTACAAATTATCTGAAAGGACTTAACTAAAGTCTTAAGAGATATAGGCAGTTACAATGGTTTTGTGTTGTACCCTTGAAAAAGACTCACATTGTCAACTCTGTCCATGACTTTGTCCAGCTCCTGTTTTGTCTCATCTGCCACTCGCTGTGCCAAAGAGCGGGTATTTTTGTCAATTACTGCCTTTGCCGGGGCATCTCCCCTGTCAATGATCGAGACACTTCCAACGTAATTCATCTTTTACTCTGTGTGTGGTTCCAGTGTAAACCTTTTCTTTCAATCTATCTTGACATCGTGCTTTAAATAAATGGGGAAATAAGGAATTAGATGTCTATAAATGACCGGGCACTGGCCCTGCCCGCTTACTTTGCCCCCTCTTCTCTATGAAAGGTGACTGCATTTCAATTTTAAACTGAATTATTTTGCAAATGTATGGCCAGTAGGATGTAACAAAAGAATGAAATGGTAGTTTGGTGACCTGAAAATCATAACTACAGCTTGAATGGTCTTTAAACCAACAAAGAAGCATCACATAAATGGAGGTCAATGTCTGAGTTCTAAGCTCACCTCTAGTCTAATTGAATAATTTCATTAGTTGACTGATTATTTGATTGACAGGTGCTGTGATTGGTCAATTATTGGATTAACACATTCTCACACAATCCCTCCTTTTTGCACCTCTCAAGAAAAAAGCTTTGAAAATCATTGTAGAAAATGAAGAAATTGCTTATTTCAAGTAATTTCTTCATTATCCTCAATGTTTCCTATAAAAAAGAATTAAATTTGATCAGATTGAAATTGTCGTCTGCAGCTTCTTTCAATTTGGACCAGTATAAAATTTTGACGTTTGGGAATGGAAATAAGCTTCAATGAGATGCTCAATGGTATAGATCAACAGCATAGGTCTGTATTCAAAATATGAAGAATTTCAAATTTCTATCATTTGAGTCCATGCATGACATTCCATATAATTATAAACCCAAAGTAAAGACTCAGATAAGCTTCTTCATCTGCACAGTCTAATTGGAGTCTTCACTATGGACTCTGTAGATAGCTTTTGACTCAAAGTTGCTTAATCCCTCCCTTTTGAATCCCTGGTTTTTATGTCCCTGTGATTCTATAATTGAGAAAAAATTGAATTAGAATTTAAATCAAAGTACTGAGAAGTACTGTAATCTAGCAAAGCATTGTTTTGTTTCAGTAATCTTCTCTGTCAAACGTTATCATGATAAAGGGACGAGGTTAGAGTAACCAAGGAATTAACCCAATCCCACACATTCCCTCCTTTTTACACCCCCCAAGAAAATAGTTGGAAAACAATTTTCCACAATATTTTCCATAGCTTTTTTCAAGTTGGGCTTAAAAGGGCAGGATTGAGTGTGAATGAGTTAATGTATATTAAATAGGGATCCCTAATTATCTGGAGGAAACCCTGAAGTAACAGGTAGGGTTTTTTTTTGTCAATTAATTGACAGATCTTAAGCGACTTCCACACACCTCCAACAAGGTGGTTTAATAGATATAAATGATGTTTGTTTGAAAATTATATTGTTGGTGGTATAAAAATTAAGGCTATTTGTTGGTGGGCTGCCACAATACCATAACTGAGGTTTTAAACCAGCTAAAGTTAAAACATTTAAGTTACACATAAAACTAAAAAATTAAATGTAAATGTTGAAGGTAAACACTGCAGTACTAAAAGATTGGTCTACAAGATTTTGTTTTATTGATAAAGATATGACCAATTGCCACGGTCTCTTGCTTCGACAAATCTGAACAACGATATTTGTTAAATGTATGTAACAGGTAACATGTAATTTTTGAGTTTCTCTAAAGTAAATGAAATCCCTTTCGAAAGCTATGATTATGTCGTGAGCTACTCCTTTCGATTTTGACGGGATGCGGGTTTTGACCAGGCACCCATTATGATATGGATCAATCTTCCCCATCAAACCAAAATGACGTCGTTTTGTTTTCAGTTTTTCGACCGTCAGTCGATTGGGTATTAAAAATCAATAATTAATTAATAAAATTTGTCTTTTGACAATATTTAAATTACCATTCAAATTTCAAACATGTGTAATCAAATCAATTCGACTTTTCATAACTAACAAATTGACGGCAGCCGCCATTTTGTACATTGTGGCACCTGATTGGAGCACGTGACTTGTTGCTCGACAACAAGGACGCCGAAATGAAAGTACTTTTGGTGAATGAAAAAAAAAAAATAATAATAATAACTGAGTCCCTACATTGTACCCACCCAAAATTGACCAGCGAACGAGCTATTAGTGATTATACGTGTTTCGGGGCGTGCAAGAGCGTCGAACACTCAAAAGTATAGGGTGCTAGGGGATTAACAGCCTTTTACGGGTGGACCATCCAGAAAAATGCCACAAATTGTGGGTGTGGGTATATGTGAGCACCTCGTCGAAGTTTTAAGTTCTTCTCTAAAAATGGCAAAACTGGCCGAATTTGACGGCCAATTCGTTATAGCAATAATAATGGAGTACTGACTGATCGAATTCTTGATTAATTAATTCATTCATTCATAGATGGATGGATGGATAGATAGATAGATAGATAGATAGATAGATAGATAGATAGATAGATAGATAGATAGATAGATAGATAGATAGATAGATAGATAGATAGATAGATAGATAGATAGATAGATAGATAGATAGATAGATAGATTGATTGATAGATAGATAGATAGATAGATAGATAGATAGATAGATAGATAGATAGATAGATAGATAGATAGATAGATAGATAGATAGATAGATAGATAGATAGATAGATAGATAGATAGATAGATAGATAGATAGATAGATAGATAGATAGATAGATAGATAGATAGATAGATAGATAGATAGATAGATAGATAGATAGATAGATAGATAGATAGATAGATAGATAGATAGATAGATAGATAGATAGATAGATAGATAGATAGATAGATAGATAGATAGATAAATAGATAAATAGATAGATAGATTACTTGTCTGGTTGTTTTATTGACGAATAAAATAGATTTGTTTTCCAAGGAAGAGGGGTACAACGAGACCTCATTAATTGACTGGTCGCTTGCTACGCCCCCGGAGCTTCGACAGGAAGTTCCACGACGTTAGTAAGTTTATGGTCAGTTAAATGGTACAAAAAGGTAAAATCGTTACTTTGAAACCCCAGACCTCAGCTTGAAAAAAAATGTAATTACGACGTTTGAATCACCAAACTAACAAACATTATTCAAATAAATGTGCGCTAATGTTTGAGTTCAAAGTGCACCTCCTGTCTAAATGAATGATTTAATTGGTCGATTGATTCTTGAATTGACCTGCGATACGTCACTTTTACTAGTCCTACTGATTGGCAACTTCCAAAATGATCTTATCCGCAACTGTGTTAAATGCATAACTTATGGTTCGACACGATCTCTGTTTGGCCTTCAAAGCACACATGATATCAGTGTAAAACAGAGACAGCACAGAACGACAAAAGGAAATATAAGCTTTTAGCGATTTTGAGATTTCCTATTCATCTGGGTTTACCGAGATTACCCGATTACGTACTAAGTTTTCTTACACTGTATCCGGTTAACAGCTGACATAATGCTCCGCTTGTTTCTGCTCCAAAGTTTACGGGAGTAGTCGAGTGTGTTCCGATTGACTATATGATAGTGGAATCGTCATCTCTAACACGGAATCCATCACGTTGACATGATATAGATCAAAACTGGGCTGTCTGAGTACGTCTGGAACGGCTAGTGTTAAGTGACGGAACGCGCCTGTCAATCAAATAATCAGGCGACCAATGAAATAATTCCATTGGCTTGGAAGTTAATTTTGAAATCCAATATTGACCACTATTTGTGTTAGGCATTTGTGTTGGTCTCGCGACTTAAACGTCGTAACTACAGCTTATTCAAGTAACGGCCTACAATGTACCAGCCAACCGTTCTTCTTTTTTGTTGCACGCTACTTGTCTTAAGTTTTACAAAATAACCCCGTTTAAAATCAAAATAGAACTTCATATCCGAGTTATTGCGCAGGGGACAGCGATTGGTCAATTGACCAATCACCGCAGATAATCAAATAACCAGTAGACCAATGAAACCATTCATTTAGACCAGAATTGAGTTAAGAACCCCGATATTGGTCGCCATTTTTATTAACCTTTTTTTGTTGGTTTGGCGACTTACACCTCGTAACTACAGCTTTTGCAAGCTGTAGTTACGACGTTTAGGTCGCCAACCAACTATTCTACATTTTTGTTACATGCAGAATAACGCCGTTTAACGTCGAAGCGGGACTTCCTGTTAGGAGTCGATTCGTCAATTAGGTACCGACGTCAACGGTTAATAACGCTGTGTTACAAAATAACACGTATAGAAACTGACGTCAAGTTTGCATTTCTACATAATTCTGCATAAACTGTAAGAAGGAATCGTGCCAAACGGTCACTTTACGAGGGACTGTGATGTTGATTGTTGTTACCAGATTCTACCTTGACGCCACCAGTAGGTGGGGAGGGCTAAAATAGAGAATGTGACAGAGCATAGCCATTAGCCTAAACGTGAAGACTGACTTGTCCAAAATCGAAAACGGAGAATTTAGCATTTATCACTTCATTGCGTAGTTTACGCAGTGAAGAAATATAGCTTTAGAAAGAAATGTGAGAAAAGGAGAAATTGCTTGTTAGATATAATTTACCTATTTCTCACAATGCTTTCTACCTCACATTATTATGTTTTTTTATTTGATTGTATTTAGAAATGTTGTCTGCAACTTCATTCAACTGGCCAAATCTTAGATTTTGTCATGTGTGAATGGGTTAAAGGGAGCAAGTAACTACAATGAGTTTCTAAATCAGTTTGTGACTCATTAGTGCCATCTAGCACACTCTAGCTAGTGCTATCGACCAAGAACTGACGATTCACTGACTCCGCCACTGACTCCGCTGGACCCGCCCACAGACACTGCTGACCCAACCCACTGACTCCGCTGGATCTAAACACTGAATCCTCTGACCGCGCCATCTGACTCTTCTGGATCCGCCCACTGACTCCGCTGGACCCGCCCACTGACTCCGCTGTTCGCGCCCACTGACTCCGTTGACGGCGCCAACAGAGTCCGCTGACTGCTTCAACTGACTCCGCTGGACCCGCCCACTTACTCCGCTGGACCCGCCCCCTGACTCTGCTGGTCCGCCCACTGACTCCGCTGGACCCGCCCACTGACTCCGCCACTGACTCCGCTGGACCCGCCCATAGACACTGCTGACCCAACCCACTGACTCCGCTGGATCTAAACACTGAATCCTCTGACCGCCCATCTGACTCCACTGGACCCGCCCACTGACTCCGCTCGCGCCCACTGACTCCGCTGGATCCTCCCACTGACGCCGTTGACGGCGCCAACTGACTCTGTTGACGGCGCCAACTGACTCCGCTGACTGCTTCAACTGACTCCGCTGAACCCGCCCACTGACTCCGCTGGACCCGCCCCCTGACTCTGCTGGTCCGCCCACTGACTCCGCTGGACCCGCCCACTGACTCTGCTTGATCCGTTTTAACTACAACTTGAATAATACGATGTAAAGTCGCAAAACCAACTCAGATTCGTAAAAAGTTAGACCAATATCGGAGTTCAAAGTTCAATGAATGACTGCCGCGATTGGTCAATCCATTCTTACAGGAGAGAAATAGTGAGTTTGGGGGAAACAAATGAATGATTTCTTCACCCACTTTCATTCAATATCTCGCAAACTCATAATATTTTAAAGAAAAGGTAGATGAAAGTAGATAATGAACTAGGTCGCACGTGGAGGTCTAAATTATCTTTAAAACATGCACGTCTAAAATGATTATTTTAGGTTTTTACCGCCAAAACAAGCCGCGGTTACAATGTTTTGTTATTAAGAGATTACTCCCTCTCGACGATTTGTAATGACCAGCCTTCTAACACCTCCATTAAGTAAGGTATTGAGTCCGGTCAGTCTTTGAAGTCCGCTGGTCGAAGAAACGGACTTCACATACTGACCGGGGTCAATACATTACTTAATGGAGGTGTTAGCTGTTTGTATATCCGTTTATACATCGTCGCTATCGTAGCACATACCCATATGAGCGTAGCCCCCAGAAGACGGTTAGGTGTTACGGGGGATAGTGCAAGGATACATGTCGAAACGGCTGAGAGTCCCGCCTGGTTCTTTAACGTGCTCGATGGATAGAATCGTCACACGGGGCCTCGGTTTAACGTCTCATTCGAAAGACAATTAGTTTGTTAGTTGAAATGGTCAGCCCGGGGCTGGAATCCGTGATCTTGAGGTTTGAAGTCAAGTGCTCTTCCACTTGAGCTAATCGGGCTGACAACTGGTTTGTTTTGATTGATTATTTCCGTTTATTTATGGTCGCTACCGTAGCATATGCATGCCCATATGAGCGACGCCCCCAGAAGACGGTTAGCTGTTACGGGGGATAGTGCAAGGATACAGGTCGAAACTGCTGAGAGCCCCGCCTGGTTCTTTAACGTGCTTGGTGGATAGCACCGTCACACGGGGCCTCGGTTTAACGTCGCATCCGAAAGACAATTAGTTTTGTTAGTTGATATGGTCAGCCCAGGGTTCGAACCCGTGATCTTGAGGTTTGAAGTCAAGTGCTCTACCAACTGAGCTATTTTTTGTGAAGAGCCCGAAAAATTCTTATATAACCAAGCATTAAAGGATTATTAGAGTTTTGGTTAAAACTTATCTTTGATACCATATTTTACCTGATGGCATGAAGTGTGTAACGTATTTACCCCGGTCAGATTGCACAATACTCTTGCGTTTCCAGCAAAGAATTAAGTGGTCATTTGATTTATAACTAAACACTCCCGAGATCAAGATTCAATGTTTGATGTGAACTAGAGGTTGAGAAATTCGGAATTCGAACACGCCCCTTTGACAAAAACAGAGGCGCACGGACAAGGAATGATATCTACATCCTGTTCATAACCTGTCATTAGTTTTTCAACCTTTTGTCACAATATTTCACGAATACGCATATGAAATATTATTCGTCGATTTACTCTTAAACCCATCTAACTTCGCATTGATTAAAACTGCAGTTACGAGTCTTTACAGACACATCGACAGATATTTGTTAATGGATGACTCCTTCCACGAATATTCGTTGTACTGTCCTAGTAGTTTGTATGTTTACTTCCTAGGACAAAAGTTATACTTTGACAAGATGGCAGGTCGTAAAACACTGTCCGAAAAGATAAATATGACCCATCAAGTAAAAAGGAATCTGACATGAACTCCGTGAAATAAATGTTTGAAAAAGACATCGTATCCAACAGAGGTCAAAATGATCATGTTTATCGAGAATGAAAATATAGTAAGATAGAATGGCTATTCAAGATTCAGGAACAATACAAGCGGCTAGAATATTCGCCCTGCTCTGTTCGCACATTGACTTTCTGTCCATCTTAATATGACAGTTCTACGACATGTGGATAGGAAAGGGGCGGTAATAAATCTGGATAAGACAGAGATTTAAGACATTTATAATTTATACTTCTATTTATTATTATCATTATTATTACTTTAATAAAAGATACAATATATACCGTTGCGTAAAAATTAACAACTCTCTCTCCCTCCCCTCCCACCCTCTCTCTCTCTCTTAGCGAAACATGTTTCGAATAGTTTAAACAATTTTGATCATGAAAAACAATACACCGACGTATTTATTGTCACTATATAGCTTTATGATTAAAATCATTTCAAATAATTAAATAATTATTTTTATCATTAGAGCTATCATTTCTATCATTATTTTGCAATCATTTTACTTGTGGATTGCAGAGTTATATGGGTAGATTTGGATTTGAAACGGATATCTTGGTCATTAACGAATAGAAAGGTAGCATTTCATCTGTTGCGTATCGTCAGTGAGTGACAGTAATACTGTAATCTCGTAACTACAGCTTAAATAAACTTTTTAAAGCTGTAGTTACGAGAATTAAGTCCCCCAAGTACGATATATTTTTGAAGGATAAACAAAGTTAACTAACGTTATGAAATATAGAAATAAACTTTTATATTATCCATGAGTAAAAATCTAAACATTTTAATGGACAAAAAAATGTAGCGAATCCGCTTTAAACAAATATGGTTTATAAATCCGAGTTATCTTACACTTCGATTCATTTTTTAATGAAATTAAAAAAGACTAAATCTAGTCAAATTACTTTTAATTCGATGATTGATAAAGAGATAAGTAGAAAAACAAATGTATAACAAGAGACAAAATTTTCATCCCCTTAGAAAAATACAGTTCTTTCTCATCAATTTACATATCAAAGTATTGTGCAAAACAGTGACGGGAAAATAATTTCAGTGGTATTTTCCATCGTAACAATGGCAACGGCATTCTATCGTAACCATGGTAACAAAAGAACACCATTTATTGTCATGACAATGTAACATTAGTTGATTGATGTAGGCTAGTAATTATATACATCTGTATAGAAGGGTGGGTGGGGTGAGATGTTATTGTAGCTTGACCACAGTAACAAAGTTATGTAGAGATGGAGGCCTGATATGACTGATAAATAATTTTCCATTGGTAAAACAAATCCTGTCTGGTTTGTCTGTATAATCTGTGTCCAGATTTAATGGTTCAAATCCACGTAAATCTGGAGACAGTTTATACACTTTGTTGTTGTACTCTCCACATACAAACACGTTATTACTGGGGTCCACACAGATCCCTGCCGGCCTCCACCTTTCTATAGAGAGTTCAGAAATAGTTTTCCCGTCCTCCACATTTATACACCATACTTTGTTGTTATAGCGATCAGTTACATAGATTTTGTGTTTGTACACAGCGAGGTAATAGGGAAATAAAATAGGGCTGGAGTCTAACTGTATAACTTTAAGCGGATTTCCCTCCGCAGACAAAATGTCGACAGAATCACGAGGTTCAGACCCGACATCTTCCACAAAGAGGGTAAAAATCTTATCTTCACTAAAATCTATAGAAACACATTCTTTCTGCATTTTTATAGTTTGAGTTTTGATTGCCGGAGTTTGATTCACGTCTATAAACCAGATTTGTTTTATATGCGGAAAAGTTACCGCTAACAAACAGTGTTTATCCTGATCATCTCGGGCTGCCCCAGAAACATCAGATTTACTGCCGGACGCTGAGTTCGGATCAGTAAATTTCTGTTTTATTTCTGTAACATCCCAAGAAAATGATCCAAACCGGACGTATCTTAGTAACGTGTTGGTCACGGAACTAAATATTTTCATACAATAATTATCAGAATCCAAAACTACCAACCTTTTATCCGTCAATCCACATAATCCAGATATCCAACAATCCTTCTTATCCAATCCATGTTTCACATTTATCCTTCTAAATACTTCAACTTTTTCTCTCTCTACACTTTCTTCTCTCGTTCTCTCTTTCCTCATATCCGTCACTAAACGTTCAGCCAATCTTCCTCTCTTACTCTCTCTACTCTTTCTTTTTACACAATTATGACTTTGATCATGATTGTTAAAACATTTATCGCACAGAAACACCTCACACACATAGCATAAATACAAACTTAACTTTAAGACATTATCAGCTAAACAAATGTTACAATATTGACCTTCTCGCGATTTTTGAGATTTGGGTTTGGAAAGTTTTTCTTCTTTTAGTTCGTCTTCACCGAGTTCTTGTCGGCCTCTAACCCTGTCCATCAGATTCGAAAATCGTTTTGATATGAATTCTGCCATTTTAGCTGTAAATATAACAACAAGAACAATCATTATTTAATATATGAGGTTGATCTGATTCGTCTGTAGTTGTTTTCACACCAAATGTTGACCTATATAATCTAGCGTCATGTATAGCGACTATGGTTATTCTCACTGAAGTTACAACATTTTGGACGCACAAAGATGATTTTTATAGCGATATGAGTTTATATATTTTGAATATGCCATATTTCGAATCTTCGTTACTAAAAGGTGGATAGTAAACATTGTGGAAAGCGACGGATCGTATGGTAATTGGTTAAGTTGTAGTTACGACGTTTCAATTGTGACATGGGGGTTGTCTCTGTGCCTACTGCTTGTATATATACGTATTTAAGTTCCAGATTACCTAGCATGAAAATATTATAAATGTGATTTTTACCATTTCTTCAAGAACCGATGTATCGTAGGTTCTGAGGAATTTTGTGGCAACGACTGTTATAATAGTTTGGGGGAGAAGAAGAAATCACGGAGACCGACTTTTAGTCAGCAGGCGAATAAACCATCTTAAATATAGCTTGACTAAGCTGTAGTAACGAGTATTTGTCTAACAGCCGAGAATTTTTGTAGTGTTTGAATTTTGGCCGGACTTTCTCTTAACTGTCCGGTAGGATTAAACAGCAAAAAACATAACCCCTAACCTTTTACTTCAGGTCACCGTCTACACAAGTACCTCTTGAAACCTTGTTTTCTGTAAGAATATGGTTTGTCTGTCCTTTCTGAAAATAAAAATAAGCGATCATTAGAGGGCAATGTTAAATTTTGTTAATTTCATTAAATAAGAATATAGTGCCAATTTAACCCTTGTCATGCTGAATTAAAAGTTCTATACAGAATTGCTTTAAAATCAAAGGACTGACAGCATTTGAAGATCTTACTGGGGGTCAATATTTCTTTTGAAAATTCGCTATTGAAGCAACTCTGGCTTAAAAGGGACAAACAGGAGGTGTTGATCTAGATCAGACTGCACTTATGTGCAGGCTGATCTTTGTCTATATCTCCTGCCAAACAGGAATATTCCTCGTTCAGCATGATAAGGGTTAAAATACTTCGAAAATATTATGTATATCTATTCTACAGTGTGGTATAATGACATATAATGGAGATCTAGGTATGGTCGAGGTTGCGTTGTTTTATTCGCCTAAAGAAATTTAACAACTTTATGCACTGCGTTAACAATCTTGTCTCAATTCATCGTTTGTAGTGGTTCTGAATTTTGATCAAACTGCTTAGTATGTCTGTAATTGCCATGTTTAGTTCACCCGCCAGGAAATTACGACTTGGTGCACTACTGATTCCGCCATTCACACGAGAGTGTACAGTGGTTATGATCTTTGATCGAACTCTGACCTTATTGCCCGATGCGAGCAGTAGGATTCCTTACCTGATAACGGACACTTTAATTTCAGGTCAATACCAGTAAGTTGTGTAACCTTGTTTTCTGTAAGAATCGTGTCAATCTGTGCTCTCTGAAAGTAAAAGATTATCAAATCGTGTAAATTATACATCACTTTTTATCAAATTTTGATTATTAAAAAAAGAAAGGGAAAGGATTTGATTATGAATTTGATCTAAAGTGTCATTACTTACTTATCATTTACTTACTTATTATTTATTTTGCAGTAAGATAGAATGACTTATAGCATAACGACAATACAAATCGAATTTGGAAACGCCATATTTTGCCTTTTATACTGTAGATAGAAATTAAACTGTTTTGATATTAAACGTCCCACAATAAGGTAGAATGGTATCTCAGTCCCACATTAAGTTAATATGAAAACCTAAACGTAGGGTACTCGTTTTGCAATCTAATATGATGATAACCAATTTTCTATTTACAATAAACATGTTTTGGTATAGATTTATTGTAAATGTTACTTACTCTTAAACTCTTCCTGAGGTCACTGAAGCACTTCAAAAAAGAGATTTCTGTGTACACTGTAGATCTGTTATAATTAATGGTGTCTGAAAGATATTTGTTGAACCCTTTAAATGATTGAAAAAAAATCTACCGTTGTTCTAATGTCTGTTACAAATGTTAATTGCATCTATTTCTAACAGGTTTTATCTAAACAAAGTCTTTAATGAGATATGTAGAATCTATATACTTATATAAAGATGACAGTCGCGCAAAATGTCGTAACTACTGTTTAATCAAGCTGTTATAACGCCGTTTAGGTCGTCTGCGAATGCTACTACATAGGTCAGATTATTTATAAGAAATTTCCTCAAGTTATCTCCAGATAGTAGGTCAAGCTTTTAAATTGTCATATTCTAGATTGTTTAAGGGATAATGAAAGTCACAATTAGATCAAGATGTCTAAATCTTCATGTGAGAACAAAACAAATATTTCTATATATATCAAATACAGTATTTACCCTAGTATTCTTTACATCACGTCCCACAATGCTTAATTGGGGGGGGGAACCGAGATAGACTTGACGCTCTCGTGTATTTACAACAAAACTACGTCATGAAAAACGTCATATTTGAATTAGGCCTAATACATTCACTACCTCAAAAAGTTGCCTTTTCTCCTGATGTGTATGTTTGAGTGAGTATTTTTTATGTTTTGTTTTTTTACTGTTGTTGTTTTAATAAAGAACACACATTATGCTTGAGCGGATCTTTATAGGCATGAGCGCTCCAAATATTCGAGGGAAAACGTCTTTGTTTTGATTTGTGAAATCCCCGATATTAAGATATAAATCTAGGGGAGACCTCACTCCGAGAAGAAAATCTCTACCTACGTTTAGAACAACACCATTTGTTTCCGACACTTACATAAAACGATTTCGCCAGTCAGTCGATCATAACGTCATAATTACAACTCATCCATGCCTACCAACAGTTGAATTTTTCGTTTTGTTCGTCAGTGACCAACAAGCACATGTCGTCTGTCATCTCAGACACACGTTCCTATCGAAGTTTTGTTTGGTTTGGGCGTGGAATCAATTTGCTTTACAGTTATTGTTCTCTGAATGACTTATGGTTTAAGAGACGGCTATTCCTGTATCCTACTTATATCACATATGAAATAAATTGACAAATTAGAGAGTATTTAATCAAAAGTAAATAACTCCTGGTGACGTTTATATAGCTATAAAAAGGTAGTATATCCCACCCTATTTCCTTAGTTGATAGAACACTCGATCTCTAATCACAAGGTCACGGGTTTGAACCCAACTATAAGAAACTCACTGTGTTCTATGTAAGACGTTAAACCGGCGCCCTGTTTGCCGATGCTATGTATACATCGGGCACGTTACAAAACACTATCCCCCGTAACAATTAAGCATCGCGGAGTAGCATTTATTATAAAATGCTATACGGTAGCGCCGATAAAAAATCGACATTTAAAAGAAAAAATCCAAAATCGTTTGGGATTTATATCCGTCGACTCAATTGTTAATAATTACACTGGCATATATAATGACACTAGTATAATCAAAGCACTGAAAGTACTGCTGGTGGACGTCCGTGTTGGCATAGTAGAATGCCCGTTTTGGTGTGCAATGGCAAATTTCATATATATCTTTTCTAACCTTTTCCTGTACAAACCCTGAATTTTACGTCTCTCTGAAGTCTAACTAGCTGTCAAGATCAATATTTTTTCTTTTTTTTACTTTTCTGAGATTATCATTTTCCGAAGACATTCCACAAATAATTAAGATATGATTTAAGAAACGTGGACAATATTAGATTAGCAATATTCATGGAGAATGGGGCATTATAAGCTTTAAGAAACAAATGAGAGATTTTGTATATCTTTCAACTTTCCTTGATCCAGAAGAAGCATAAGCCATTTCCACACAATCACGCTTTTTGCGCCCCTGAAGAATTCCATATAAGAAACTATTGTGAGAAAAGGAGTCTTTACGCGGTCTACGATTTATGCAGACTCCTCGTATTACGCCATTTTCAAAATGTACAGTTGATTGGGGGAGACAGGTTTTAAAAAAATAACAAATCGAACCTAACTGGACACTACCTCTCTTCTGGATTTTCCAAACTGAGTAACACTGTTGGACCACGATAAAAGCTAGTCATTTAAATCGCGGAGGCCGGTGCACGCAACCATGTTTTTTTTTTCTTTCTTACTTTCTTTTTTTTCTATTTCTTTTTTTTCATTTATAAAACTAGTACAACCGCAACAGGCGGTCCGAAACACCAACTGACTAATTACGATTGTCAATCAAAGAATCGATCGACCGATGAAATGATTTATGAAGAGAGAAAGTGAATTTTGAACTTCAACATTGGCCCGACATTTATGTGATTTCTGTGTTGGATTAGTGGCTTAAACGTTGTAGTTACGACATATGTTGACAATCAACCACTTGTCTTTTTGTTACATGTTGCTGGCTACAAATCTGGCAAATAATATCGTTTATCATCAAAGCGGAACTTCCTGTCAGTGGGCGGGGCTAGTTATCCGTCAATTTACGTGCCCTACTAATCGTTAGCCCATTAATTCAGGGTTGCATCTGGATGGTGGGATTGCGGGAATCCCGCTAAATAATCATAATCCCGTACGATAAACATTTCCATGCGTACCCGATTCCGCTAAAAATTAAATTGGCACGCGAAAATTACATTGCCGTGCGTGATGATATTTATTTAAGGAAAGGTAAGGTAACTGGTTAACTGACGAGAAATTCTTGTTAATGTAATTTTGATTCTTCGTTCATATAATAAGGATTAAATTATATCTTCAAAACAAGCGTGTGATGGTGGTAACCACGGGCGACGAATTTCAATACTTGATTGGTTTCCGTGTTACAAAATTAGACTAGAAGTCGAATAAGAAATCATGATTTTTAACTCCACTGGCTGAAAGCCAGAGAGCTTTTGTCATCCAGATGTGTCCGTCGTGCGTCCGTCCGTCCGTCCGTCCCTCCGGTCGTCCGTCCGTCCGTAAACTTTAACTTTGAAAATCTTCTCCCTAGAAAGTACTGAACAGATTTCAACCTAATTTCACAGAAATGATCCTTGGGTGACCCTCTATCAGATTCCTTCAAAGAAATTTGATCGAATGAAAAACATGGCTTTAATGGGTGGGGCTAATTTCCATATACATGTATGGTGAAAGCTTTGAAAATCTTCTTCTAAGAAACCTGAGGATGGATTTCAACCAAATTTCACAGAAATGATCCTTGTGTGACCTTTATCAGATTCCTTAAAAAATTTAGATCGGATGAAAAACATTGCTTTAATTGGCGGGGCTATTTCCATATATGGTAAAATCTTTGAAATTCTTCTTCTAAGAAACCAGTTGATGGATTTTAACCAAATTTGACCGGATCGATCCTTGGGTGACCTTTTATCAGATTATGAGAAAGAGTTTTGATCGGATTAAAAACATGGCTTTAATGGGCGGGGCTATTTCCATATATGGTAAAATCTTTGAAAATCTTCTTCTAAGAAACCAGTTGATGGTTTTCAATCAAATTTGACCGGATCGATCCTTGGGTGACCTCTTTTCAGATTATGAAAAAAATTTGATCGGATGAAAAACATGGCTTTAATGGGCGGGGCTAATTTCCATATATATTGTATATACGGAAAACATTGTAAATTTCTCAGAAACTGGTAGGTGGATTTTCATCAAATTTCAAGGGAATGATAACCTGATGACTGTTAATCAGATTCCTTCATATAATTTTGATTGGTTGAAAAACATGGCTATTATGGTGGTTGGTTATGTCCATATATGGTATACAGTGAACATTTTACATTATGAATTTTACATAACTTGACTTGAATATTTAAAAACAATGAAAAGTTTAAAATGGTTCTCTAGATCTATTTCTAAGAATACCATGATTTAGATTCATTTTCATTATATTCAGTTTATTTTAAACTAATAAAAAAATGCTTAATCAATACATTCATGCCTGTGGAGCGATACAGACGCTCGAGCGCCTCTAGTTTATTTTTGTATTTTTCTGTATATCGCAAACCACAAACAATTTCACAATTTTTGATTAAGAAAAAGTTGATAGGATTCCAGATCCCTTTCATTATTAGCGATAAAATGCGCGCCGGGCCATTTTTGGGGAGATGGAAAACGATCCGGGTTTCCAGTTTAATTAACAGACCGGGTCCCAGCCTCGGATGACGTACCGGAAATCGTCTGGTTGAACTGAACGCAAATCAGCTTCTTAATCGAAAATTTCCCATTTTTCGGAAACGAACGCGAGGGTCGGAAAATAAGAAGGATAATAGGACTGATGATAGCCGCCGTCATAGCGCAGTCGGTAGCGCGTCAGACTCCTAATCTTCAATCATTGGATGTCATGGATTCGATCCCCGGCGGCGGCACATATTCTTTCCGACATTTGTCTCTCACCAATGAGTGGATAGTAGTAAACCTAAGTGGGATAGCTGATGGAGGCTAGGAAAGGATATAGTGGTAGTACTGGTGTGAGAAATACCTGGAATCCATTGTTAGGTGCTCCAGCCGCCACGGTATAACTTAAATACTGTTAAAAGCGGCGTTAAACCCCATTCAATCATTCAATCAATCAAGGATTGATGATGATACCCCAAGCCTCAGTGAAAGTGTTGTTAGAGCAAATTCGAGTGATAATCCGGTTGAAAAAAGGGACGAACATGACCACTAAAAAGAAAAAGCCTAATGTTTATTTTGACCCTTAGCGAACAAACAGACCAGTGCTTTATACAAAAGACAAAAAAGGAAATAATGTAAAGATAAGTACTATATTTCAGAAAAACTGCTAAAGAAGTGGCTTTGTAAATAGTAAAAAGCTGATGTTAACAAATAAACTTACCTTGACTATACTTGTAGTCAATACCTGAATGTTTTAAAGTTCATTTGAAGAATCACGGAGTAATTCATTTTATTAAGAACACAAATATGGTAAGAAAACTCTATCATATACATTGAATCTTACCCTCCCCAAACTTTTCATATTATTTTGTTTGGCCCCCTTTTTTTCTGTTTGTAATGCGGGAAAGCCCCCATTTAGAGAATTTCTAGATTTTCAAACCTGCATTATTGAAATGTCAATAAGGTCAATTTTCGTAAAAGAAATATTGGTCTTTTTGGGGTTCGAATGCAAGACTGCAGGATTGTAGCACAAGGCGTTGTCGTCTACTATTCTGTAAGCTGTTTGGATGATCACATTGACAGACACTCTTAAATATTCGTAACGTGTCATACAAATGGGGACAACTTAAATCCAACACCTTAACTAGAAAGAAGCATTATTATTTACCATATATGTATGGATTTGTAAAAAAATCGATACAATAAGTAAACTTCAACGGCGATAAATTTCCTCTTGTCTATAAACAAAACATCTTTAAGACACAACATAAGTGCTTTTGATTCCCATCGATGGTCCCGCAAGAAATTAGACTTAGATATTAAACGAAGTTCCTTTGCAATACTTTATGGATAGTAACATGTAACAAAACGAAATCGGTTCGCTGGCTACCTATACGTCTTAACTACAGCTAAAATAAATATTCTTAACTCACAGTTACGATATTTTGGTCCCCCAAATCGATATCTTTATTTACAATATTCCTGGGGTTATTTTAGGCCAAGTACTGATGCCTCTTGATTATAATCATTTCACCATTAAATAGGGACTCTTTTGTTGTTGTTTTATGGTTCTTTGCCATTACTAACAAATACTTCCTTTAAACCAATTACCAGACGGCACAAATTTAGACTGTTTAAATTTAATGAAGCTGCAGACAACAACAGACAACAATTTGATGTCAATCTAATTCTCAATATCTTTAAACTTTTTGGCCAGAAAAGAGTGTGGAAAATGAACGATTTGTTCATAATAAGCAATTATTAAGAGATTAAGAAATCACACCAAAAATCGCGAGGTCAACCAAAGAATCATCATCCAATCAAATCCTTCATTTAGACCGGAAGTAAACTTTGAACTCTAACATCGGCTGACATTTATGTGCGAACCATTTATGTCTGATTGGGTGACTTAAACGTCGTTCATTGTAACTTCATCTTATTCAAGATGTCGTTTCGACATTTAAGTCACAAACCAGCATTTTTATAATTCTTTATCTAGCAAAGCGTCAGACAAAATTTTGAGGTCGTCTCAAAGTTCAAAGAGTGCAAACTGCCACTGGAGGCCTAACCACTTTACCCGTTAAATTCCTACGCCATAAAAAGTAGGTATTATGTATTTCAGGAATATTGCAAACTCTGCATGCAAGGTCATCTCCTAGGCATTTTTAGCTCACTTGAGCACATCATGTTCAAAATTACTCTGATCAGAGTCTTCAAAGAAGTTGCAGAGTTACAGAGTCAATGGGCGGGGCTAGCGATCCGTTAATTGGTCTTTCTTATCTAGAATAAAAAAGACCAATTAATTCATTTCTATGTTCATTGCACTTGGAGACCCCCTAGATATACAAATCTTGCCATAGTTTGATACCCCATCTTTTCTAAACTAGACTTGTACGATGGTCTTCTGTCATATGGACAAGTATATGAACACCGATATAGTATAAGGCGAAGATTACTTCTTAGACGCTTTATAAGACACTATAATGTTTTACTTTGATATCGTTATGGACTGCAAATGTGATTTAACGTAATCACATAGTCCTCGGGTAATGCTGTTACACAATAACGAAATGTTCTCGGAAGGTCTCCTACAAACCCAGTTCTATTGTATTTATAGCTAAGGGTCCAAATTCGCAGTCTCGAAATAATTCAGAACGTATTCACTTTCCTATTCAAAATTTTAGAAAGAGAGAGAGAGAGAGAGAGAGATAGATTTTAAGGATATTCCTCATTATTATAAGTCTAATATCAGTCGTGCTAAATACACATTCTAAACCTAAAAAGGGAATCTACATGCTTCATTGTAGCTGTTAAAAAAATTAGGGAGCAAAAGATGACAAAGTCACTTACAAGAAATAGTTATTTTAAGCGATATAACCTAAACCCGAGCGAAGTGTTGCATCAGGATATATCATGTAAATTCGCAAATCGCGGCTCTGAATGAAAGAATCGATCGACAAAATTAATCAAATCATTTAATTACACTGGAAATGAACTTTGAACTCCGTCATTAGCCGAAGTATATAATTATGTGAAGGATATTCAAGCTATAGTTACAAAGGTTAGGTCACGAACCAACAATTTTACTTTTTATTGCGTGCTTTTAGCCATAAATTGTCATAAAACGGCGTTTAAGATCGAAATGGAACTCCCTGTCGGAGTCAATCGGCGGGGACAGCGTTTGGTAAATTGAGCAATCGCATGCCCCGCGTACTTACTCCCTTGGCCAAGCCCATTATCTCCAACCGGAAGCTCCACTTCGACTTTAAACGGTGTTATTTTGCATAATGTTTGGCTAGTTACGTGTAACAAAGGTTTAGAAATGGTATTTACTCGTCCCTGGACAAGTGGCCTTGAAATATAATTATCCGCAAGTAAATAATGAGTTGTCAGCTGACAACAAAGCATTTTCTTTTCAGGTGCTATGTGAAACAGAGCTAAATGTTAAGGATATCCCTTTATCAGCGCATGTGTGAGGTATGAGTACCCTAGGAGGAAAAATGGCTACCCTATATAAAGTTATAGTTTTGGGTTAAAGGGAGGTATCGATGTTTCTGAAACCCAGATAAGAAAATCAAAGTACTGAAAGGACTGTAAGCTAGCAAAGCATGTTTGAGTTTAGAAAATCTTTCCCTTGTTGGATAGAAAACATTGTAGACATTGAAGAAATTGCTTGTTACAAGCAATTTCTTCATTGTCTACAGTGTTTTCCAAAGCTTTCTTCTTGAGATGCTTTAAAAGCGGAATGGAGTGGGAATGGGTTAAATAGCATGCTTTTCACAGAGTTCTTGAATGGGGCTTTCAATATTCCTGAAATACTTAAGAACTATATTTATGGCGTAGGCATTTAACGGATTTAGCGGTTAAGCCTCCAGTGGCAGTTTGAACTCGTTGAACTTTGAGACGACCTCAAAATTTTGACTGTTAACTTAAGCTATCAAAGCTGGCGCTTTGCTAGCTAAAAATACCAAGTGCCGATAAATACACCGAAACGAACACTCGATAATTTAAGTTAGGTCAGGTATTGTCTTGGTGGTAATCTAATATGCCTAAAGTGGCTTTTGTGGTTATATCGGAAAGGTTCAGCAGAATTCCTAGTTATTTTTAGATATCACGGAATTCGGCTGTCGACATTCAATGACCTCATTTGTATATGAACCAATGTCAACTGAAGGTAACAAATTTACTAGCGAAACAGTCTACGTCCTATATCATGTCACTTGAAAGGGTAAGAACAAAACTACGGTAGATGTTTATATTCGTAAAAACGTGTACGACAGATTTTGACTGATCTAGACCGGCTAGCGAGCATAACTCCTGATGACGTAACGATGACGCTTGAATTAAATACAGGGTTCAAACGGTTATTCACACCACGTGAATGATTCTACATTCTTTGCAACTGTCCGGCTTAATCTAAAAATAGATTGATAGACTACGTAAGCTATAAGGGAAATACCCTGCTTTTTTCTAATAAGCGACCCTAGAGTTTTTCAAAACTCCTTTTCGGAAAATTGTATTCAAATAGTGTCTGAGAGGAAATAATAATAATTAAAATCTGTGCCACGAAAAAAAAACAAAAAAAAAACGATACCTACCTTCAGCATGTTAATATAAAAGCTTTGGGTAACATGGTCAATGGCATTGACCATTCTAAGCCATTTACTTGAAAACAAATATAAATAAGGATTGTTGCAATTCTTATAAGCATGCATATTTTGTCAAATTCAAAATGAAATCAAAGCACCGATGATGGACCACTTTGGTGTAGAAAATGGCATTTTTATACAGATAATCTTATTCAAGCATAAAGTCTCACCTGGCCTGGTTAACTTAATAGGTAATAATATTTGTTTGTTTGAATGGGATTTAACGCCGCTTTCAACAATTTTTCAGTAATGTCGCGGCTGGATAAACTAACAATGGATTCCTGGTATGTCTCGCACCGGTACTTCCGTTAATCTTTTCCTATCCTCCAGCTGCTATCCCACTAAGGTTTACGATTATCTACCCATTGGTGAGAGGTAGATGTCGGAAAGGATATGTTTTGCCGCCGTGGATCAACCCATGGAATCCCATGATTGAATATTGGGAGTCTGTTGCGCAACCAACTGTGCCATGGCAGCGGCTAATACAGATTGTGTGAGCACGATTATCAAGTTCGGCAAAAATTGCCATTTTCATTCGTTTCAATTTTTCTCACCGAAAAGGTAATTTGCCTACTAAGTTTGATGAGCAGTTTATGGCTCAAATTCTTGTTGCAGTTGCACGTGTACATGTTCCAGTGTAAAAAAATGACAGAAAGCCATAGTTGTGTGCAATTACCAACATCGAAATTACTGATATCCTACTGAAATGACGTTAAACCAAATTCACTTGATCGTAGTCTAACCAGCTTAACCAAGATCAATACTATTTTTTTAGATTTCTGAGTTTATCCTTGTCCGATGACAGTCCACAAAAAAATCAGATGTCATTTAAGAAACTCGGACAATATTAGTTTAGCAATATTCATTGAGAATCATTACTTATAAGAAACCTTTGAGAAATTCAAGATATCTTTTAAACGTTCTGCGACCCAGTAGTACCATTCGAACACAAAAAAGCTTTTTATGCACCTGAACATTTACATTGCAGAAAACATTGTGAGAAAAGGAGAATTATTTTAAACAAGCAATTTCTCCTTTTATCACAATGATTCTATCCGGTCTTGGCATTAGTTTGCAATTTCATAGAGGATTAAATTACCGTCTGTAACTTCTGTCAAATTTTGTCTTGTTGTAACGGGCTGAAGAGGCTAATTCAAAATAATATTGAGCATCCAATGAACTTCTTTAAACATATGTTACTGTATAGCTTATCACTGCCGCGGTATACAGTAGGTATGCTGCGTTCTAGAAATAGAAGGCAAATTACTCACTAGATAATTGAAAGAGTTCGCGCTATTGAAACCGTGACCGCATCTACGCTGACCGGGATGTTGGTAGGTGTTTTCGTATTTAAGAGGAGTCTTTACGCTTTATACGAATTACATAGAATCCTCGTATTACGCGAGTTTTCAAGTTTACAGAGGAGACAGGCTTTATTCGGCACTGCTCTTCTACCCTAGAAATTTTCCGAAATGGGCAACACTGGTGGACCTTGAAGACGTCCATGAAAAACGTCTTTGGTCACTAAGGCAAATCAGTAATTTCTTTTTATCAATATGCAAAAGGAGAGCGTCTTTGTGGGTTCGATTAGTCATGAAATGTAAAAGTTGAATTCACAGTCAATTTTACGTGAACCCCCCTTTTCCGTAATTCAGCTGTAAATAGTAAAACCGTCAATAATTTTAGGAAGCGTTGCCTTCACAAGAAGTGCACGGACGGACGGACGAGTGGATCGGCGGATGGACTGACAGTCAGATAAACACCATCCGTATATATGTAAAGGGCGGATATCGTATGCATTAACAAAAACTATAAAATTACAAATACAGTCTTTTTTAGCGTTTTTTTAGGAAAAACCGGTATTTCATATCGATCAACCGGAAACAAGTTCTCACGCATTTCCGCTCATTTTCACGCATGCTCATAAACTCGAAGTGAAAATATATGTGATCGCCTCCATCTTATCAAGTTCCCTCGCGTTTCAAGATAAAATCTAGGCCAGTGGTTGGTGGAGTAAGCGAATACATGTCAACTGTCTGCTTGTGTTTTGACCTGGCAGGGCCGAGCAAATTTACACCCCGTATACACAGTATATGTAACAAGTTACAACCCTGTTATAGTCGCGATTCAAGCGCCTATTAACCCCATCGAATAAAACACCTTTTACCTCGCGAGTTCGACTAAATCTTTGAAACGGACATGTAGTACTTCAATTGTGATGATAATAATATGCTCAACGAAAAAAAGGAATAGAATGTTAGCTTTGATTTCTTTACCTTTTATCACTTCACCTTTTACCACACATTCACAAATGTTTACGTACTTAAGAAGAAAACGCTGAGACTCAACCACGTAAACAATCCCCGTCTATTAATAGACATATCAAAAGACCGTCTATTGAACACGTGGTCGTTGCTACCAGATTGAATTACAGAAGATATCTGTTTATACCTTGAAAGGAAACAGTCTTTTCTGTGCATTGATTCAATCAACAACATTACATTTATAATTCAAATGTGCATAATTCTACCTTATCGCAAAGTCGGAGGGAAAATAAATAGCAATTTTGTTGCGTGTTTTACTTTTTAAATTTTTACCCGCCCCACTATGGATTTTCATAAAACATACTCACAAAAATACAAGTACAGTGAGTGGTGACTTTTCAATATAGATAGTATGCATATTAAGTGTCTTTTGAACTACATTAAATCATTTACTTCATTTGAACCAATAAAATCACTAATTCAACATTTTATTTCATTCTTTCAATTTTAACCCCTTCTCAACTTCTGACGCTTTTAGACGCCCCTGAGAGAAAAAGCTTTAGAAAACATCATGGAAAATGAAGGAATTGCTTGTTACCAGCAATTTCTTCATTTTCCACAGTGTTTGCTACCCTGAATGTTGAACAATCAAAAGTTTTATTCACTTTTAATTGAATTCTGCAACTTCTTTCAGCTCGGACCAGTCTAAACTTTTCTCGTGTTGTACTGGGTGAAACAAAACCTGCTACTGGACTGGTTTAACATTTAAAAATACTGCCTTAAATCACCAAGGACTGTTGTGGAAAATTTAGAAAAGCGTTTGACTTATATTTCCTTTCCCTATACACTTATTTTGACAACAAATCTTTTTTCTCTTCCTGCAATAATTAAAAACACTTAATTCTAGTTTTTCCTTTTCTTATAAAGTAATGAATTTCTGATGCCTATGCCAGAATTGTCTGTTTTATTTGATGCTTTATTTAGCTGCATATGAATGTTTTTATTTGTGTTCCTTTTTTCAATAATGATGTTATATTTACTTTTCCCAAACTGCTTTGAGGGCCTTGTGACTAGTTTTTCCTTTTCTTATAATATTTGTGAATTCTTATTGCTAGAATAAACTTTTTCCTATTGTATTTATTATCAACAGGGGTTTTACTCTCCAATGTTTGAAAGCACTATTTACAGGGAGCATCTTTTCGGTGAGTTTCTGTTTCTTTAACCCATCCCCAAACAATGACGCTTTCAAACGCCCCATAATATAAAAGCTTTGGAAAACATTGTGGAGAATGAAGAAATTGCTTCATTATTTCTTCATTATCCACAATCTTTTCTATCCAAAAAGAAAAAAGAATTTGAAGGTGTCATCAACAACTGCAACTTCTTTGAATTTGGAATGGTCTAAAATTGTATCGTGTGGGAATAGGTTAACAGTAAAGAGGTTAAGAAGCTAATATTGTCTTTCCATATGAATTTTTTAAAGTGTGGTTCCCAGACATAGTTCATTTTCTTTTGACAAACAAATGCTAATTTCCGTCGGCTTATTTTTCTCCCATTTGTTTTTACAATATTTCAATGTTGATACAAATTCTGTTTATTTTCTTTACCTCGAAAGGTTTGGTAGCTATATTTTCTTTCTCAGAATTCAAACAGTGTAAAATATATGGGTTATCAAGTTATAACCCTAGCGCTTTCGAAACTAAAAGTTTCTTCATCAGGGGTTCAATGACAACTGACAGAATGGATGAATATATATATATATATATATATATATATATATATATATATATATATATATATATATATATATATATATATATATATATATATATATATATATATATATTGTTGCTGTTGTTTCTGTTTTTTTCCATTGCTTTGAAATGATTTTAATAGGACTGTGTTGGATACAATGTTTCCAAGTGTTGATTGTTATTTCCTTAAAGTCTTAATATACTTGTGCAAGTAGTTTTGTCTTTATTGTTTTAGAAAACTAATTGGTAGTATAATTCATACAATATTTAACACCACTTATGCCAAGTTACATCTACATTTCATGCGGTAAGTATTTGCCACTGTCAAAAACAAATTGGTCATGCAAGGTTTATTTTCGTTTTATTTACAAAAAAGAAAATGGTACAATTTGTTATCTATAAATAACGCCTCGAATCGTCTAAGAATCGTAAAAGAAATATATTAGTTGAAATATGCTTATTTCATGGTATAGTCTAGGTTTGTAGATGTTAAGACTTGGAGAGGTGAAAAAAGTTCAATACTAGTAAAAAGAACAAGAACGATGAAATAATAAAAAGAGTACTCACTATTTGGGTTCTTCAATCTCTTCCTACTTTCTCCCTCAATTCACAAAGACTTAAACCAAAGTTTGTTAAACTTGAAGGCTAAAGCCGCACTGTCAAGTTCTTAACGACCAAACATATGTTAAACAAAATATGACTAGCATTGCTAATTAATTTGGCTAATCAGAGAGGGTATGAGTAATTACGTATTTAGTCACGTGTTGTTGTAACCAGTTTGAATTACACGAAAATGAGAGTCTCAATGATCAAATGAATAGAAAGCCAATTTGATCCTCATTATCAATATTGTAATCTGAAATTTTGGCTCAACCTTGTCGTGAACAGGTCAAATTCTTTTGAAATTAGTTATAACATGAAATACCTGTTGGTTTTATGCTTATTGATTAAATTAAAAGAAAGCAAATCTAGTGCCAAATATAAATGCTGTCGAAAGATTATTTGTGCAAACATTATCGAGCAATGGTTGTATAATTATATTGGGATTCTGTTATTGACTTAAAGTATTGACTTGGGCAACTTTTCACATTTTTACATGTACCTGAGTCATACAAGTGACACCTATCATACATAGCACAAATTAAAACCAAAACAGTTTGTTTGTTTGTTTGAATGGGCTTTAACGCCACTTTAAAAAGTATTTCAGTCAAATCGCGGCGGCATAAATAACATCTCCTGCTATCTCTAACTGGCATAATTATTTAGACAAAGGTTTTTGTATAATGACGGGGATATCGGATAACCCGTAAATAAATATCGAAACTTTTAATCATGTTTATTGGTTTTATTTATTTCATATTTGCTTAACTGACTGAACGTTAGCGAGCTATTGTCATGGCGTTGTGTCCGTCATGCGTCCGTTCGTGCGTCCATACGTAAACTTTTACTTTAAAATCTTCTCCTCAGAAATAACTGAACAGAATTCAACCAAATTTCACAGAAAAGTTCCTTGGGTGACCCTTTATCAGATTTAAAGAATTTTGATCGCACGAAAAACATGGTTTTAATGGGCGTGGCTTATTTCCATATATGGTGAAGCTTTTAAAATCTTCTTCTCAGAAACCGATTGATGGATTTCAACAGAATTTTACAGGAATGATTCTTGGGTGACCCTGTATCAGATTCCTTCAAAGAATTTTGATCGGACGAAAAACATGGCTATAACCGGTAGGGCTAATTTCCATATATGGTGAAAGCTTTAAAAATCTTCTTCTCAGAAACCAATTAATGGATTTCAACAGAATTTTATAGGAATGATTCTTGGGTGACCCTGTATCAGATTCCTTCAAAGAATTTTGATCGGACGAAAAACATGGCTTTAATCGGTAGGGCTAATTTCCATATATGGTGAAAGCTTTAAAAATCTTCTTTTCAGAAACCAATTGATGGATTTCAACCAAATTTCACTGGATTGATCCTTTGGTGATCTTTTGTCAAATTCATTCAAAGAATCTGATAGGACTGAAATCATGGCTTTTATGGGCGCGGAATTATTTCCATATATGGTGAAAGCTTTGAAAATCTTCATCTAAGAAACCATTTGATGGATTTCAACAACATTTCACCAGAATGATCCTTTGATGACCCCTCATTAGATTGCCAAAAAGAAATTTATTGGCTGTTAACGTTGCTTTAACGGATTTGGCTTCTTTCCATATATGGTAAACAGTGAAAAGCTACAATCTGCAGGGTGGTTTCAACCAAATTTCTCAGGAACGATAAGTAAATTGAGGCCGATGGAGCGAATCAGGCGCTGAAGCGCCCCTAGTTACGAAATAAACTGTCCGAAAGCTTCTTTCTTTTTATAATGACATAGTTGAGCAATTAGGCTTGACGGTCAGCCATACACATAAAAACAGTTATACTCATGTGTAGGTTGTAATGACCAAATGTACCACTGTGCAAAAATGAAAACTGAATTTCAGCGAACAAATGTTTGATTTAAGATATAAGGATTATTTGTTAATTAAGACCACAAAACGTCTGGATATTCGTAGGGGTGTTATATTGATAAACGTCTAAAAAGTAAAGGTACCTTTAGAATAAGATTCACATGAAGTTAGAAAGATAACATGGTGTATGTTTAAAATATCGATTGTATCCACCTCCAACAACAACATAACGCCTCCTCGTGGATCTTAGAAGATTTGTTTAACCAACAAGGGCACTTTAAAGAACCCTTTATGTCTGAGATGGATTGACTTGCTGACGGACATGGCGACCTAGCATGTCCAAGATATGCTCGATCGGATTGGGGTCCGGGCTGAGTGAAGGTCAGTCTAAGATTTAATTCGTTTCATGTTGAAAACGTAATTACATTTCAAGATATTGTATAGCAGGGTTAATTTGTTGCATTGAATTCATGTTTATGTAAAATAAAAACGCTCACTTCTTTGTTAAATATTGTATTAAAATAGAAATGGTGTTACGTTTGTTGAGTATCATATACCAATAAAGTATATCGTTTTAGATTTTCGGCTATTATCTTAAATAACAGAAGGTCAAATAAGTTATTAAGAATTAATGGTTTCCGTCCGTTCGTCTGCTAGCAATTTTTCGACACATTGTATTCTCGTGAAACTTTAACAGTGTGTAATCTCATAAAGAATATTCCTTTCGATTTGAAAAAAAGTGGTTCAAATGAAGTTTTTCTTAAAACATCCAAATTTAGGCAAAATAAATGATATCAGATTCTCCTGATTCTTTCACTTGATGATTGACCCTTGTCTTGCTGAGCCCTGAATATTCCGATTTTGGCAGGAGTTGTAGACTAAGATCAGACTGCACTTATGTGCAGGCTACTCGCAGTCTATGCCTCCTGCTTGTACTTTTCCTGCAATAGTTGTGTATGAAGTTGATTTCTAAAGGAAATCTTGATTTTTGAACAACAAGCTCTATCAGTGCTTTCAGCCCTTTCATTTGACATCAGTTCAGTAAGGTGGTTTATACAGAATGACTATAGTTAAAAGTCAATGGAAAGTTTCTTGTGAGGATTCTGAGAGGATTGATCTGAGAAACAGGCAATGCAAACTTGTGGATTTCTCGCTTACGTAGAAAACTCCACAAATACCGACGAATTCTCGTGAAACGTTCACAGGGTGATTGAAGGGTCGTTGTGAATGTTTTTTTTTTTTTTTTTTTTTGAAAACACAGAAGAAGGCTTTTTGGAATCTCAGTCAAAACTATCAACCCAACATTATGTAATAATCTACACCGACAACATATTCCAGTGAATGATTATTTCTGCGTAACATTCTATACAGTTTTTATGTTAGATATATTACAGCGAGTCAGCATTTCTGAGTAACAGCTTTAATATGTTACAACGTTATGATGTTATACTATCATTCGGTAATCGTTTACAGATCCTGGGCGACAATAAGATGCAACGTGAGGTTAGTTCTCCATTACAGTAATAATTTACAACTCCTCCTTTAAAGTACAATAATAACTCCTACTTGACAATAAGATGTGGTGTCAGCTCATCTTCTTACAGTAATCATCTGCAGCTTATGCACGACAATATACAAAAGCGAGGGATTATTTGTTACTTATAGTAATCATTTCCAGCTTCTGAATATTACAGTCCGAGTTTTGGTTATCATTTATATGTTCTGCACAACATGTGATAAGTACGAAAGACCGGTGGTGACATCCAGAATTCACAGTTAACACTTCATACATAGTAACTCTGAAGTGTGAAGTTTGGAATGTGGAGTTGGAATAATAAAGTGTGAAGTTAGAAGTATGAAGTTGGAAGTCGGAAGTTTGGAGTGAGAAGTTTGAAGTATGAATTGTGAAGCTGGAAGTCGGGAGTGTGAAGTTGGAAGTATGAAGTGTGAAGTTGGAAGTATAAAGTTTGAAGTCGGAAATTGGAAGTCGGAAGTTGGAAGTATGAAGTGTGAAGTTGGAAATCGGAAGTATGAAGTGTGAAGTTGGATGTATGAAGAGTGAAGTCGGAATCGTGAAGTTGGAAGTATGAAGTGTGAACTTGGAAGTATGAAGTGTGAAGTTGGAAGTATGAAGTCGGAAGTTTAAACTGTGAACTTTGAAGTGTGAAGTTGGAGGTCGGAAGTATGAAGTTGGAAGTATGAAGTGTGAAGTTGGAAGTAGTGTGAAGTTAGAAGTATGAAATGTGAAGTCGGAAGTTTGAATCGTGAATTCAGAGTGCACCTTTCACACTTCAAACTTCACACTTCAAACTTCATACTTCAAACTTCACACTTCATATTTCTAACTATCAACTTCAAACTTCAGAGTTCACGCTTCAAACCTCCAACCTCAGTCTTCAAACTTCCGACTTCAAACTTCAGAGTTCACGCTTCAAACTTCCAACTTCAGACTTCCAACTTCAGACTTCAAACTTCAGACTTTCTAGATCACACTTCAAACTTAACGCTTCAAACTTCCGACTTCAACCTTCCCACTTCAACCTTCCGACTTCACACTTCAGACTTCTGAGTTCACACTTCAAACTTCCCTCTTCCCGCTTCATATTTAATTTGGTTTAATTATGTACTTTGAATTTAGAAGTCACCAGAGGTTTCAGAATTCACATTTCACGCTTCAATTTTCTGACTTAATATGTGAATACATGATGTCACCACCGGTCTTTCGTAGATAAGGGGTCAAGTTTCTTATTTAAAGTAGAATCTCTTTTTTCCAATATTGTTTTCTTGATTATTTTTTAACTTGATTGCTTCAATATGTGGAATGGGATGTTGTTTTTTTTGTAAAAAGAGAGAACAAACAAAACTCAATATATTATCGTTCATTTATGTTTGACCATTGCCATATAGCTTGTGAATCTATCGAAAATTTCTAACGTATTTTTTGTTAAATTATATTTGAAACAAATCAAAAGCCAATATATTATCATTCATTTATGGCTGACCATTGTCATATAGCTTTTGACACTATCGAAAATTACTAACGTTATTTTGTAAAAATATTTTGAAAAAAATAAAAAGTCAATATATTATGATTCATCGGTGGCTGACCATGCTGGCGAGTCTATCGAAAATTTCTAACGTTATTTTGTAAAAATATACTTAAAAAGAATCAAAAGTCAATATATTATCATTCATTGATGGCTAAACATTACCATATAGCTGGCGACTCAGCAAAACTCTCATATGTTTTTGTAAAACAACAAAACACAATATCTTATCATTTTCTTTATCTTTTTGACTGACCTATAACCACAATAATATAGCTGGCGACTCTCTCGAAACATTGTGTTTGTTTTAACACATATGGTATGATAAAGTAGACGCTGATCATTACGACATAACATGTAACTCCCTCGAAATTTCTCAGAGCACTGTACAATACTCAAAATAACAAAATAACCCGAAGAAGATCATTACAGCTCCGCAGGCGAATCTCAGGACGCTCTGTCCTTTAATTTAGAAATACCAAGTGAGCCGGAACAATTTTCTTAATTAAAGTTGAACCGTTTAAAGATAAACAAAGGAAAAAGTATACGAACATAATACGAAAATGTATGTTCAACTTTTAAATGTGAAATATGGAGTTCTACAACCTTCTTGAATTCTTAAAAACTAAATTAATCCCTTCAAACTTCTTTTCTTTTAAAAGGCCACAATAAATTCAATGGAAAAGTTGGGCAGGTCCAAGGCTGTCCGCAGGATTTTTTAGAAAAAATATACAATTATATCTGTTTTCTCATGTTTCTACATTTACATACTAATTTTGACCGGTATTCACAAAATATTAGAAATATTGGAATGAACTACCACTAATCAATCGTTTTTAAATTTTTACAATAAGTCTCTTTATTCCTTTGTTAGCTCGTTAACTTTTTTTTTGTCGTGTTATGACTGCTGCCCATGAAAACAATCGTGTGGTCTTTGAAACTAGGATTGAATTTCTTAAAGTCATAAATTTACAATATACTTCATCTACATTTATAAGTTTGTTTCAATGTATATAATGTTAAGAATGTTTGGATGTTGACAAGCTCACGCTATATCGACAATCGAAAAATAATGGTCTCAGTATATTTATGAAGTGCGAAAAATTATTCTTACTGTTGACGTAAATTGATTGATTGATTGGGGTTTAACGCCATTTTTAACGGTATTTCAGTTATATCGCGACGACTGGAGCACTTAACGATGGATTCCTGGTATTTCTCACACCAGTTCTACCACTAAATTCTTTCCTTACCTCTAGCTGCTATCCCACTTAGTTTTACGATTATCCACCCATTGGTGAGAGACAAATGTCGGGTCGGGGATCGAACCAATGACACCCTTTGATTAAAGATTGGGAGTCTGATGCGATACCGACTGCGATATGACGGCGGCTTTTGTTAAAGTAAAACATGTGTCATGATATACAGATAACTTATCTTTGACTATTGCCTATTACAAAAGGAATGTGAATAATGAATATGTTGAAAAACACAGAACCGTGCCAAATTTGTTTTGATAAAGTTGGTTTCAAGCCAAGTTAATACATATCTTTGAGTGTTCGAGATGAAAAATTGATAAAGTTTATAACAAGACAATAGTGAATAAGAGATACCATTTTTTCTATTTAGACAAATATTTTAACCCTTGTCATGCTGATCCCGGAACATTCCAGTTTGGACAGAGTGTATGGACAAGGATCAGTATGCACCTATGTGCAGTCTGATCTTAGTCTACACCACCTGTTTGTCTTTTTCAAATTAGAGTTGTTCATAGAATCAGTTTTAGAAAGAAGTATTAACCCACCACTAGTGATGCAAGTTTTTTCAGCTCTTTGATTTTGATGCATTTCTGAAAAAGGATTTTATTCAGCATGACAAGGGCTAAAGTATTACGGAAATAGAATTGCTTATAAAAATTATTTCTCAGTATATTCAACATAATCTTTTCAGAATAAATATTTTTATTATAATTATTTCTATTTTAACTTGAATTTATGTAAGATATCACAAAGAGAATTGCACAAGATAGCGTAAATTTTATAAAGAATTCAGCATCAATATATTATTTATTATCTAATTCTTACTTAAGGATGCACAAACAACAAGCCAGAAGGTTTGTAATCATAAAAGGTATCGAAGTAAAGAATTTCAACCGTCTGTATTTTTTTGGTATCAGATTACTACATTTGTTGGAATTTTTTGTGTGTGTTCAAGTTATTCATACTGTCCCCATTTTCCTTCAACAATTGACCAATCGCTGGCCCCGCCCACTGACATCTTTGGCCCCCGTCTATTGACTCCAACAGGAAGTTCCGCTTCGATTTTTAACAGCGTTATTTTGCAAAAAATTATGGCCATGGGAATGTTAAAAATAAGTAGAATGGTTGGTTGGCGACCGAAACGTCGTAACTACAGCTTGAATAAGCAGTAGTTGCGACGTTTAAGTCGCCAAACCAACAAAAATGATACACCCAAATGGCGGCCAATGTTGGAGTTCAAACTGAACTTAAAGTCTAAATGGACGATTTCATTGGACGATCGATTATTTGATTGACAGCCGCGGTTGGTCAACTACATTTATATACCCTTCAGCATTGATAAAGTTGACTATAGAGAATTTTATATTTTTGTCTTACCTTAGATAAAAACGTCGAAATTCTGTTGTGATTCTAAAAACATTTAATTTAGTAATAGTTTTGTCAAAGGGAAGCTGCGATTAGAACGCAGTAGAATACATTTGGATAATCGAAAGGACAGAAATATAGGATCTGTAATGAAATTGTCTTTTAACCCCATTCCAACTCAAGCCCTCCTTTTTACGCCCCACAAGAAAAAAGCGTTGGAAAACATTGTGGACAATGAAGAAATTGCTTGTAACAAGCAATTTCTTCATTATCCACAATGTTTTCTATCCCAAAAGACGAAAAAAATTAAAATTCCATCAACTTGAAATTGTCGTCTGCAGCTTCTTTCAATTTGGACCAGTCTAAAATTTTCTTGTGTTGGAATGGGTTAAACAGACTTATCTTATCTGGATCTACTAATGCTAAACCAGCGGTCATAGCGCTGTTGGTAGCGTGCAGGACTCTCAATCATGAGGTCCAGGGTTCGATCCCCGGTCGCGGCAAATATCCTTTCCAACATTTGTCTCCCACCAATGGGTAGATAATCATAAACCTATCTCGGATGAGCAGCTGGAAGCTTGGAAAAGTTGAAGTCGTAGTACTGGTGTAAGAAATAACAGAAATCCTTTGTAAGGTGCTCCAGCTGCCGCGATATGACTGAAATACATGTACTATTAAAGTGACGTTAAACCCCATTCATTCAAACAAATTAAAGTTAAAAAAATTAAGCTAGCCTATGCGAGCATGATTACTTTCTTATTCTACACATGATTAAGATTACGATCAGGCTGTCTCTTTTAAATTTTTCGTGTTTAAACAGCTCTTTAGTTCTTTTCCAAGGAACCCCGGGATTCTACACCTGAGTATGTTTGTTGTATGAGATTTTTTATGCCATGTTAAATATTTTGGTCTCATGAAGATGGTTCGTTGGTTTAAAGTAACATCCTGCATCAGTAGATACCGTAGTATCCTAAGATGCCGCATGTGTAAGACAACCGAATATTCGTTATGGCTTTTCGCAATAGAATTTGAGGAAATGCTGTCCGCATCATGTGAATTGACTCTCTGGCTCCGCCCACTTACTCCTTTGGCCACGCCCACTGACTCCGACAAGAAGTCCCACTCCGAATTTAAATGACGTTACTTTGCAAAATTTGTAGCCGGTAGTTTTCGGCAAAATAGTAGAATAGTTTGTTGAGGACTTATACGTCGTAACTACAGCTTGAATAAGCTGTAGCTACGACTTTTAAGTCGCTAAACCAAAAAAGAAAAAAAAAAGCTGAACAAAAGTGTCGGCCAACGTTGGAGTTGAAAGCCCTGGTTCGGGCTGAATAAATGATTTGATTGGTCGGTTTATCTCTTGATTGACAGCCGTGATTGGTCTATTGTAGTCTGTAAACATTACTGGGCGAAAAGTTATCTTTACGTACTGACATTGTTGCCCATTAAAAGAAAATAAGACCTATGCCATTGGTGTATATAAGATCATTATGCAACTACGGTCACGTACAACATGGGCCCATTCAGTTCCATGAAAATTTCACGATGATTCACCTTTTGGCAAAACGTTTTCCAGTCAAGACGATAGCTACATGTAGTATCCTTAAAACTTGTAATTTTGAATCATAGGGTGTCACGGGTTCGATCCCCGGCGGCGGCATATATCCTTTCTCACCAATGGGTTGATAATCCTAAACCTAAGTAGGATAGCAGCTGGAGGCTAGGAAAGATGTAATGGTGGTAATTGTGCGAGATATACCAGGAATCCATTGTTAGGTACTCCAGTTGCCGCGATATGACTGAAAAATTGTTAGAAGCGATGTTAAACCCCATTCAAACAAACGAATCAAACTTAAATCTTGTTCTGCGCAATGCAGACCACCGTCACACTCATGGTATTGGATTTCTGTCGGGACTATTTGATAAGGTTTGATATGCGCCCCCCACCACCACACACACGCGCGCACACACACGCGCGCACACACACACACAATACATACACATCAAACCTCTCCCCTTTTCCAATCATATGATGAAGCCTGTTTTCTCTTTAAGTAGAAGTTTTGGGTTTTAACCCAAAATAAATTTTAAAAAATATTCTTAGGGGCGCTGATGGATTTTTTCTTCTTTAACATACAATCCCGCCTTTTTGCGCTCCTCAAGAAATAGGCTTTGGAAAACATTATGGAAAATGAAGAAAATGCTTGTATCAAGCAATTTCTTCATCATTATTCACAATTCTTTATATCCAACTTGAAAGTGTCGTCTGCAGCTTCTTCAATTTGGACCAGTCTAAAATGTTGTTGTGTGAGAATGGGTTAAAATATCATTAATGATTCAATCTTTGAGAAAATACACATCAAGCTTAAAAAAGTGAATGATGATAAATAAGAAATCTACAAATCTGTTTGGAGAGACTTGGTGTTATCCTGTTTAGTTTCTTCTATCAGATTGAGCGTTCTGATTGGCCGAACAAAATTATTCATACCTCCAAGAACAAAATTTTGAGCACTCAGCTATTTTGTATGCGTGTGCACATAATAGTTCCATACAAAAGCGTAACAAAATTTGTAAAATATTTACTTTTTCTGCTCGCTGTCATTAAATGATTATTACATTAAATTAAATTAAATATTTCAGGTTATCATATGTTTGTTGAAATATCACAAACGGCATAGCAGCTCTGATGAGGTATCATTTAAAACGAATTAAGTCTTCCATGACTTCACGAACAGGGTAAAAAAATCATGGGTATGGTGTATTCAAACCATCCTTCACTTTTTTAATATAAATATCTTCACCAATGAATTTCTGAACTTAAATACACACTTCTTTATGAATTAAAATCTATGACATAAGGCAAGAGAAGTACTTTGATATTCTAGCCTGTAACAAAGGACAAATACATTATTAATGTATTATGTAAATTTAAAATATCGGCTCATAATTTGGAAATTGAGAAGGGGCAACATTATAAATTGAAAAAGACGAAAGAATTCGCAGATTATGTAACTTTGAAGAAGAGGATGAAATTCACTTCATTCTTAAGTGCCAGTAAAACAGTACTATCGAAATGTAAAAACTTTTCCTATCTCCACCCTTTCTCACACTTTCACACTTTTTGACGTCCCTGAAGAAAAACAAATGGAAAAAATTGCGTAAAATTTCACAAGCAATTTCTACATTTTCCACAATGTTTTCTACCAAGAAATTTGAAAAAATCTAGAATTCCATAAACTTTAAGATGTTGTCTGCAACTCCATTAAAATGACCAATCGCGATTGTCAATCAAATTACCAGTCGACCAATGCAATTATTGATTCAGACGAGAAATGAGTTTTTATCTCCAACATTGGTCGCCTATTTTGCTGAGCTTTCTAATTGCTTGGCGACATAGATGTTGTAAATGCAGCTAAATCAAGCTGTTTTTTACGACTTGTAGGTCGCCAACCAACTATTCATATTTCTTGTTGCAAGCTGCTTGCGATAAATTTTGCGTGATGACGCGTTTAAAAATCGAAGCGGGACTTTCTGTTGGAGTCTATTTGCGTGGCCGACTGAGTGATCGAGCTGGGCCGGCAATTGGTCAATTTTGATTAGTCTAAAATTTTGCCGTCTGGTTATTGGTTTATACAAATAAATTTTTAATCTGGTTGATGAACTCAGAATACTTTTCTGTTTTAAAAAAAAATTACTCGCTAAACGTTTTGACAACAGTAAAACACTGACACCTGGTATAATTGGACAATAGCTGGTCCCGCCCACTAGCTTCCTAGGCCCCGCCCACCAACTCCTACAGGAAGTTTCGCTCCAATTCTTAACTGCATTATTTGCAAAAATTCATTTCCAGTAGCATGTAACAAAAGGTTAAATGGTTGGTTGGCGCCCTAAACGTCGAGACTACAGCTTGAATAAGCCGTAGTAACGACAGTCAAGTCGTCAAACCAACAAAAATGTATCACGAAATGGTGACCAATGTCGGCGTTGAAACATTAATTCCTGGCTGAATAAATGTTTTGATTGGTCTATTGATTCCTTGATTGACAGCCGCGATTAGTCAATTTTTACCTCTTGACTCAAAATCGTGTAAGCCATATAAACAACCAAAGTTATCTTTTTTCGTTTTTAGCTCTACTGGCCGAAAATTTCACAGAATGATCATTCTTCTCATAACAGGGTTTGAAACTGTCAAGAATCACGGAAAAGGGGGCCTTATGAAAATTCCATTACCAGGTCCAGAGCTTTCATCGGATTATCTTCAAAGATTTATCGAATAATTGTACAATGATAATGATTGTTGATGTTGACATTAGACCTGATCCGCCAAGTATCACAGAAAAAGGAGCATTATGAAATCTAATCTTAAAATCTTGTACCACAATAAAGTCCACAGTTTTAATTGGATTCTGTTTAAACTTTCACAGAATGATTTTTCCATCATAAGGATTTTCAAATTAGGCCTGATCCGTCTAGTATCATGGGAAAATGGGCCTTTTGAGAATTTTACCAATAATCCTCGTAACCAAATCCAGAGCTTTCATTGGATTTGCTTCAAACCTTCACAGAATCATTGTACAATAATTCCGATTGTTGATGCTGACACGAGACCTGATCCTTCAAGTATCACAGGAAAAGGATCCTTGTGTTAATTTTTATTTTAAAATTTTTACACCAAGATAAAGTCCGCAGTTTTCATCGTATTCTGTTCAAACTTTCACAGAATGTTTGTACCGTCATTAGGATTGTTTCTTTCCAAATTGGGCCTGATCTGTCTAATATCATAGGAAAAGGAGCAGTATGAAAAATTATTACCAATTCCTCATTAACACAAGAATGTCCCCAGTTTTAATCAGAATCTCTTCAAACATTAATAGAATGATTGTACCATCATTTGGACTGTTCCTTTGTAAATTAGGTCTGATTAGTCAAGTGACACAAGAAAAGGGGCCTTATGAAAATTTTATTACAAAAACATCATTATCACAATAAAGTCCTTCGCCTTTATCATTTTCTTCAAACTTATCTATCATTAGGATTGTTCCTTTGTACATTGGGTCTGATTTGTTAAGTTTCACGAGAAAAGGGGCCTTATGAAAATGACACATTTCAGTCCACTGTTTTCATTGATTCTCTTAACTTTGACAGAATCATTGTATCTTCATTAGAATAGTTCCTTTTGAAATTTGGTTTGTTCTGGAAAGTATCATGGGAAAAGGGTCCCTATGAAGATTTCGCTATAAACTCATTAACACAATAAATTCCACAGATTACACAGATTGATTGTACCATCATTACAATTGTTGATTTTGACAGTGGATCTGATTATGGCAAGTGTCACATGAAAAGGGGCCTTCTGAAAAACTTTCTTAAATATTCTGGTTAACACAATGATGTCCCTTGGTTTCACCGGATTCACTTCAAAATTTCACTGAATGATTGTACAATCTCTTAAATGGTTCTTTTTAGAACTGGGTACAATCCATCAAGTATCATGTAAAAATGAGCCATATGATTTTTCTTTTTTTAATATTCTAGTAAACTTAATGAAGTCCACATATTTCATCGGATTCACTTTAAACTTTCACAGAATGATAAAACCAACAGTAAAATATCACGGGAAATGGGCCTTATTAGAACTTGATTTTAATATCTTTATTAACACAATAAAGTCACGAGTTTTATCGCATTCTCTTCAAAGATGCATGGAATAATTGTGGCATTGGAAACACGGGAAACGGGGCCTTACAGATTATCATTCAAAACATTCTTGTGTATGTGATGAAGTTCACAATCATTATCAGATTATCTTTTAAATTTCACAGGACATTTGAAGGGTTGTAAGGAAAGTTCTTTTTGGAATCAAATTGATCCATCAGAAAACACAGGAAAAGGGGCCTTATGGATTTTCATTCAAAACAATCCATTTTATGCGATAAATTTCACAATTATTATCAGATTCTGATGAAAAATTCACTTTATGATTGTAGGGTCATAAGGAAACTTCCTTTTGGAAATATCTATCTATCTATCTATCTATCTATCTATCTATATATACTGCCTAACTCCCATTTCGGGTATTACTGGCAGGTGCGCGTCTATGCTGGAATAAAAACTGTTAGTCATTGGTTAGGGTGCCATATTGAAAAGTATTGTGAGTGTTAGATTAAAAGATCTGATAAAACATATTCTGGTAATTCAGGGAGGGATTACTATCTGAAAAGAATCGAGACTCTTTTTGAACGCTGCAATGTCGGGTTGATGTACAATTGTTTCTGGTATGCTGTTCCAAGGTATCACTGTGTAGGAAAAGAAAGAATATTTAAAGAAGGAAGCATTTGTGTGGACCAGTCTGAAAGATTCTGTGTGCATATGTCGGGTGGTCCTAACCGGTCTTTCAAGATAAGCTGGTACGGGCACTGCAACAAAACTATTAACGATTTTATAAAACATGGTGACTCTGTAAACGTCTCGTCTGTATTGAAGAGTTTACCAGCCAAGCTCCTTCTGCTTGTAAGTGACACTGTCATAAAAAGAAAAAATATTTTGAACCAATCTTACTGCTCTACGATGTACTGTTTCCACTTTGTTGATATAGGTTTTTGTGAAAGGGCTCCAAACGGTTGATGCGTATTTTACCTTGGGTCTGACCAATCTTTTGTACGCTGTCTCTCTTATCTTCTTATTGTTTCTGCGGAGAAAACCTAAAGTTTTATTTGCATTTGATGTTATATTGTCAATGTGCTTGATCCATGAAAGATCTCCAGATGTTGTAACTCCTAGGTTGATTTGGCATTGTCTACAGTCTCTGGCACTTTTCCAAGTAGTCTGTAATCAAAGGAAATCTTTTTCTTCTTTTTTTAGTAATATTTAGGACAATACATTTGCATTTGAGTGGTTCCGTCATGAAACAAGGGAAAATGAGCATAGAGGACTGTTGCTCAAAATAATAAAGGGGATAAAGTCCATTTTTACCTTTATGCACTCTTCTTTAAGCAATAAACTTCCTTAAATATCAGATTTCTTTGGTAGAAAATTTCAGTAGAGCGTCTCAGGCCCTCCTGGACCTATTGTTTGTGTGTGTGTGTGTGTGTTTGTTGGTGTTGTTGTTTTTGGGGGTACTTTACATTAAAGCAAATAAACGGTCTTCAAGATTAACCAAGTTCCAGTTCCAAACTACACACCACTTTTACTCTGTCTTTAGTTTTAAGTGAAAAACGGACAGGAGTGTAACCATAATCGCAATTAACAACAACAAAGATGGCGGTCGAAATCGAGTCGGCAGAGTGAGTCTAACTTAGGGGCAATTTCCCGACTTTAATCAACGTGTTAACTTATTCATTTCATGCACATTTTGAAGCAAACGTAAAAATCAATCGCCACATTGGTATATTTATTGCCAGACAGGTTTCATTCGCAGATCTCGCTATTGAAAAAACGTGTCGCCGGTTTTCGCGGAGTCAGTCTGCGTTTGTTTGCATGACAATCAAATAGATTATGCCTACTGAAATCCTAAGTGTGATTTTGTTCTCAGACCTAAACAGTTTCTGGTAGAGTTATATGATGACTTGCTCGTCACCAAATAATTGACCAATATAGCTAGCCTACTGGCTTCACTGGCCAGGCACAAGTTTCGATTTTAAACTGTTATTTTCTTAAAATTATTGCCAGTACCATGTTTTGAAAAATAGAATGGTTGGTTAGCCACTTGGATAAGCTGTAGCTGTAGTTATTACCTTTAAGTTGCCAAACAAACAAAAATGGCTGCTAATGCTGGAGTTCAGAACTCACTTCTTGTCTAAATGAATTATTTTCATTGGACGACTGATTATCTGATTGACAGCTACAATTAGTTCAATCAAACATTGGCAAGGGCGCTTTCAATATAAATGCTGAGACTTCTATTAAGAAATGGTGGGACAATATGTAGCCTGCAGTCACCTGTATTTGAGCACCTTAACCCATTTCCACACAATCCCTCTAAGAAAAATATAACGGAAAACAATAAGGAAAATGCAGAAATTGCTTGAAACAAGCAATTTCTGCATTTTCCACATTGTTTTTGACTCAGAGAGGAAAAGATTTGGACAATTTTAACAATCTGAAATTGTGGTCTGCACCTTCTTTCAATTTTGACTGGTCTAAAAGTTCACTGTGTTGGAATACTTCAAGCTACAAGTTTGCACATCCACACTTATATCAGTGCTCTCATCAAGGACCAATTTCAGGAATTTTTAAATTCCAAGTTTCAACTTCAGGAAGTTTTCACAAAATTAAGAATTTTTTTTCATGCTTCTCTTCCCGACCATACACTCGCCCACCAATCCTGAAATTAGATTAAAATGAAATGAATTGATAAAGCATGTATTACATTCTTTTTTTCACTATTTTCTTAAAGTCCTTAGATTTCATGTCTCTTTGAAAAGAACTAGAGAAAATATTGTGGTAAAAGAAGAAGTTGATTATTGCATTGATAATTCCTTTTCCTTGATGTTTCCTCTCTGTCAGAATTTTCAATTTTCCAACTTTGAATTGACACAATGACCTTTGGTAAATGTTGTTTTCAAACATAATTGAGGCACTGTCTCTGGTCCCATCATAGGTATCTAAGCACAGAACACATGAATACTGCCTACGTAAATTAAAGTAACAATACAAAAAGTACTAAAACCATTGGCAAGGTGTATTCGATGTTTAATTTCAACAAGTTATTGTTTACATACATCATTTTCTCTCTGAAACAAGCAGGACCAATCTGGTAGCTTCACCGTCATGTCAATTGATGAAAAAGAATTCCTTCTATCATTAACGTATTTAAAATGTAAAATAGAAGTGTTTCATTCTTTATCCACCATGAAGAGGAGGCTTCACATTTTGGACGAATGAATACAAGTCCTAACATAGACCAAACAGCGACATTTGAAGAAGTCTAATCCAATGTCTATGGACCTACAGGAATTTGGCCCGGCAGGTTCTCAGTCAAGTGACTTTTAAAGAAATCTTAAAATCAAGTGATAGCTTGGTTAGCAAACCAGCTACAATCGAGTATACCCTATGTAACTTGTCCATTGGCATTGGTCATCATGGAGATGATTCTGTAAACTGCCTGTGGGTATTTAAATGACTTTTAAGAGAGTATACATACTTTTGATTATCAAACCCTTTACCTTGTGACTTTAGAAAAAACATCCAGGTGGTGAATTCAGGACAATTTTCTCTAATCTTGGATGTTAATTTAGGTCCAGTTCTGATTTTCCAGACAATTTTTCTGATTTTCTAGGTGTAAAATATGTCGATGTCGACTTATTGAAAGCACTGTTATATAATGATATGCTGATTCCATGAAGTAAACTGAAAATTCAATTAGAATAATGCATTAAGAAGGAGCAAAAAGTTTTAACCCTTTCCTGTAAAAACCCACGATTTCATGTCACTGTAACTTTATAGTTAAGAAAAACATTGAGGAAAAAGGAAAAATTGCTATTAACAAGCAATTTCTCCTTTTCCAACATTTTTTTCTACTTCAAAGGGTGGTTTCATTTCAACTTGCATCCAATTTTCTTTTTTGTCTGCAACCTCTTTCAGCTTGGCAGCGATTAATTTAAATTAATATTTAATATTAAATTATAGTATCGAGCTTCACATATTCATACAGTGTGATTAGGTTTTTTGGTTCATACCTCCATGAAAACAAAAAATATTCTCTTCATCTCTTAAGCGAAAAAGTATTATAATCTCAACCCAAGAACATTGTTGAAGAATGGGGAATTGTTTTGGACTAGTAGTAACACTAAACCCATTACAACACAATCATAACACTTTTCTGACATCCTGAAGAAATACCGATCCATCATGGAAATCTTTGTGGGGAAAAGGAGAAAATGCTTGCCACAAGAAATGTCTCCTTTTTCTCCTTTTCTCACAATTTTCACTACCCTCTGAGACATTCATTTTCAAATTTTAACATTATTTAACCCATTCCCACACAATAAAATTTTAGACTGGTCCAAAATGAAAGAAATTGCAGACGACAATTTTAAGTTGATTGAATTTTAAATTGTTTAGTCTTTTTGGATAGAAAACATTGTGGATAATAAAGAAATTGCTTGATACAAGCAATTTCTTTATTTTACACAATGTTTTCACAAACTTATTTTATGAGGGCTTGTGTGGGAATGGGTTAAAATGCCTGCATCTTCCTTCAATTTTGGGCCAGTCTAAAATTTTCTTGTCAGGTAGTGGGTCAATTACCAGATAGAAAAATTTAAGACAGGCTGAATTAACCCTTGTCATGCTGAATAAATATCCTCTACAGAACTGCATTAAAATCAAAGGGTTGACAGACTGGATGCTAAAATCATAAGCTAATAATTGTTTTGAAAAATCATTTTTTAAGCATTTTTGGCTTAAAAAAGACAAGCAGGTGGTGTAGACTGAGATCAGACTGCAGATACGTGCAGACTGATCTTTGTCTTTACCTCCTGCCAAAACAGGAATATTCTGGATTCAGCATGACAAGGGTTAAAAAAGGCTACAGTCTTTCTGATAAATTAAGCCATTACCAAACAAGAAAAATTAGACTAGTCCACAATTTCAAGTTGCTAAAATGTAAAAATCTTTGTCTCTTAGGGAACTGCTTGTTACAAGTAATTTCTTCATTGACCACAATGTATTCCTAGGCCTTTTTCTTGAGGGGCGTCAAAATGTGGTAATGGGTTAAATTACTGTATCATCCTATAAATGATCCTCAATAGTTGATTCCCTAGTCTTGTATTGTATTGGACCCATTACAACTTAATCCCAATTTTTACACACTTAAACAATAAAGCTTTGGAAAACATTGTTAGAAAAGGAGAAACTGCTTATAAAAACAATTTCCCTTATTCTCTCAATGTTTTTCTAACCAATATGACAATTATTTTTAATTTCAATTACACTTTGAAATGTCAAATGCAAGTTCTTCCAATTTTGACCAGCCTAATATTTTTTCGTGTGATAATTCATGTGATCATGTGATAACTCTTTCCATGTTTTCTTTTCAGTGTGGTCCGTTTGATAGAGCAGTATATGAAGGAGAATAACTTGCTTAAAACACTCACCGTTTTACAGGTAATGACTGTGCTTTCCAAAGAGAAAGGTAGGAGGAGTGATAAGGAGTATTTGACCAATTGTGGCTGTCAGTCATGGAATCAATCACCAATCAAATCATTCATTCAGCCCTGAATTGACCTTTGAACTTAGCTATTGGCCACCATTCTTGGGAAACATTTTTGTTGGTTAGGCAACTTAAATGTCGTAACTACAGCTTGTTCAAGCATTAGTTACAACATTTAAGTTAAGGACGACCATCTAGTACTTTTTTGTTACACGTTACTGGCCATCAGTTTTGCGAATCCATCAAAAAATTGAAATTGTTGTGTTGACTTCTTTCAATTTGAACCAGTCTTAAAATTTTCTGTCTGTTAACAGGTTTTAAGATGGATATTTTACAGGTCTCCGTAACAAAAATGCCATGCTTTTTCTAATCTAGGATTAAAAACGTCTGGGGGAATTAAGCAGCAACTATATTGATCAGATATACCAATTCCCACTCAATGATGCTTTTTGACTCCCCTAAAGAAAAACAATTTGGAAAAATTATGGTAAATGAAGACATTGCTTGTCTCAAGCAATATCTTCATTTACCGCAATGTTTTCTACCCAGACAGTTGAAAAAATCTGAACACTACATTAACCTTTGAATGTTGTCTGCAAATCCTTTTAATTAAGACCAGTCCAAAATTTTGCCATCTGGTAATGGGTTAGGAAATTTTAAGCTTTCCATACATTAACTTTTTGCAACAATTTTTATTTCATTTATTCAACAGGAGGAGAGTGGTATATCCCTAAACACCGTCGATTCTGTAGATGGCTTTGTCAGTGACATCACAAGTGGCCATTGGGATACAGTATTACAGGCCATACAGACGCTCAAACTACCAGATCAAAAATTGATAGATCTTTATGAACAGGTACAAAATTTAAGACCAAGTTTTCCACACTAAAATCATAAACTTTTTCATTCACTCAGAATTTCAGTAAGAGGAAGTCATTCTTAGCTCAAAAAGCTGAAAGCGAGCGAGCTAGTGACATGGCATTATGTCCCTCTGTCCGTTCCTTGTGTGCTTCTGCCCGTCTGTAAACTTTTACTCTATAATTTTTTTTCTCAGAAAGCACGAAACAGAATTCAACTTAATTTTACAGGAAAGATCCTTGGTTGACCCTCATTTAGAGTCCTTCAAAGAATTGTGATCAGATGAAAAATATGTTTTTTATGGGCAGGGCAAATTTCCATTTATGTTCAAATCTTCTTTTCAGAAAGCAATAAACAGAATTCAACCAAATTTTACCAGAATGATCCTTGGTTTACCCTTTATCAGATTCCTTTGATGAAAAACATGGCTTTTATGGACAGGACTCATTTCCTTATTTGGCGTATACTGAAAACCTTGAAAATGTCTTCTCAGAAACTGGTCACTGGATTTCAACCAAATTTCACAGAGCTTACTTTTTATCTGATTTTGTCCAATTCGTCAACACTTTGGTTGCAATTAAGATACTACTAAAGGAGCTATTTGCAGTGCTCTCAATAAGGACCAATTTCAGGAATTTTTAAAATTCCAAGTTTCAATTTCAGGAAGTTTTCACAAAATCAAGGAATTTTTTTTCACCCTCGACCATACCCCCCCCCCTCCCTCCAAATAAAATGAAAAAGATGAAATGAAAAAATTATGCATAAAGCCTACAGTAAATTCTTTTCCATCCTTTACTTATAGTCCCTCAAATACATGTCTCATTGAGTTGAACTAGAGAAAACAATGTGGTAAAAGAAGTGCTTCTTGAGAAATTTGTCTCTTATAAAAATTTCCCCTTTTCCCATAATATTCCCGCCCCTTGAACAGTATTATTTTCCAAATTTGGGTGGATAAATTTGGTAATTGTTATTTACAAATCTCTCAGGATTTGAAAAATTCTGATTACTAGAATGTCAGAAACACTGTTTGAAACGTTTTGGGTACGAAAAAAATCGAGACTGGATTATTCCGAGACCGTATCCGGTCACATCATAGATATCCAAGTGCATACGCCATGAATAACACTAACGTAAATAAAAGTAACAGTACAAAATAAAATGAACTAATAACAGAGTTGCATTTTTTATGAAATTCCCTGTTTCGTTTCTGCTAGTTGATGTTTACAGACAACACGTGTGATGTCATTAAAAAGGGACCGAACTCTAGCTAGATCAATCAAGTTTCTTCGATGTTTCTGGGACGGACGACATGTCAAGTTACTAAATAGAATCCCCCGCGTCATATATGTATTTAGAATGCAAATTTGACGCACCATTCTGTATCCGCTGCGAACTTGAAGACGGGACATGACATTTCGGGTGAATTCCGTCCCTGAAATTAGTTTACATAAATTCGACCGAGCGGCTTCCATGGGCCTGCTTGATTTTGCCCGGCACGTTATTAATCGAGTGACTTCCAAAGAAATGGTCTAAGATGCTGCGACGGCTCGGTTACCGAACCGACTATAATCGAGTATGCTCTATCTCCATCGGTCGTCATGGAGACATTTCGATAAACTCCTTGTGGATTCAATTTTACCCGAGGGTATGGCCAGAATAGACATTCTTTTGTTGTCAAACCCTTTATATTGTAACTTTAGAAAAGGTCCGAGTCATGAAATCAGGACGTTTTCCTAGAATCTCGGACGTTAATTTACGTCCGGGTCTGATTTTCTGGACATTTTTTAGGTCACCTGACTGAATGGTCATGGTGACCTATTGCGATCATCGTTTGTCCGTCGTCGTGCGTTGTCCGTCATGCGTCGTCCATCGTCCGTCGTCCGTTAACTTTTATACATTTTCATCTTCTTCTCAAGAACTACTGGGCGGATTTCAACCAAACTTGGTAGAAAGCATCATTGGGGGATGCCAATTCAAGTTTGTGAAAATAGGGGTTCTGGGGATCATAGGGGCCCAAATAGGGGCCAAAAAGGGGTAATTTTTGGTACTTCTTTAAAAATCTTCTCCTAATAAACCGTTAATGCCAGAGCTTAAATATTTTGTGTGCATGACAACTAGGACAGGTATATTATAAATTGTGAAATTCATGCCCCTGGGGTCATGTATGGGGCCACACCCAGAGGTCAAAGTTCATCATGTTAAAAAAATTCACATTTTCATCTTCTTCTGATGAAGTACAAAGCCAATTTCAAACAAACTTGTTGAAAAGCATCATTTGGTAATGGTTATTTGGATTTGTGAAAATAAAAAGGCTGGGGGGGTCAGGGGGCCCTAAAATGGGGACCAAAAGGGGGTAATTTTTGGTAACTTTTAAATATTTCATCTTCTTCTCAAGAACTACTGGGCGGATTTCAACCAAACTTGGTAGAAAGCATCATTGGGGGATGCCAATTCAAGTTTGTGAAAATAGGGGTTCTGGGGGTCAAAGGGGCCAAAAAAGGGGGCAAAAAGGGGTAATTTTTGGTACTTCTTTAAAAAATCTTCTTCTAATAAACCGTTAATGCTTGAGCTTAAATATTTTGTGTGCATGACAACTAGGACAGGTATATTATAAATTGTGAAATTTATGCCCCTGGGGTCATGTATGGGGCCACACCCAGAGGTCAAAGTTCATCATGTTAAAAAATTCACATTTTCACCTTCTTCTGATGAAGTACTAAGCCAATTTCAAACTAACTTGGTGAAAAGCATCATTGGGTACTGATTATACAGATTTGTGAAAATTCAAAGGCTGGAGGTCAGGGGTGCCTAAAATGGGGACCAAAAGGGGGTCATTTTTGGTAACTTTTAAACATTTTCATCTTCTTCTCAAGAACTACTGAGGGGATTTCAACCAAACCTTTTTCTAATTCTTTCAAACAAAATCACTTGTCTTGGTGCTCTTTTACTCAGGTGACCGTTAAGGCCCACTGGGCCTCTTGTTCTGATTTTCTAGACGTAATATACATCAACGTCCGCTTATTGAGAGCACTGTATTTGTATTTAAATCTATTGCTCATTTGCATTTGCTTAATCAGTATATTCAGTCCTGTGGAGCGATACAAGGGCTTAAGCGCCTCTAGTTACAGAGTAATGGCCCTTTGGTTAAAAATCTCGTCCATTCATTTTCTCATAAATTTTTCAATGAATCTGATTCAAACTTCTCAGGTACACTGAGTATCAAGAGATGTACATATCCTATTTTGGTTATGTTTCATTTACTTTTTAGCTCACCTGAGCACGTAGTGCTCAAGTGAGCTATTGTGATCCCCTTTTGTCCGGCGTCCGTCCGGCGTGCATCGCGTGTCGTGCGTCGTGCTTCGTCCGTCAACAATTTCTTTAAACGACATCTCCTCCTAAACCACTGGGCAAATTCGAACCAAATTTGGCAGAAATGTTCCTGAGGTGGTCCCCTTCAAAAATAGCTAAAATAATTGAAATCTGTTAAAAACTCTGGTTGCCATGGCAACAAAAGTGAAATTTAAAATAATCTTTAAAAATATTCTCCTCCTGACCCAGAAGGCGTAGAGCCTTGATATTTTGCATGAAGCATCAGTATATTGACCTCTTTCAAAATAGCTAAAATCATGATCCTTGGGTCCCAAGGGGCGGAGCCCCAGGGGGTGGGGTTTATATAGAAATAAAGAACGATTTTTTAAATGACATCTCCTCTCAAAACACTGGGCCGATTTGAACCAAATTTGGCAGAAATGTTGCTGAGGTGGTCCCCTTCAAAAATAGCTAAAAGATTTGAAATCTGTTAAAAACTCTGGTTGCCATGGCAACAAAAGTGAAATTTTAAAATAATCTTTAAAAATCTTCTCCTCCTGACCCAGAAGGCGTAGAGCCTAGATATTTTGCATGAAGCATCAGTATATTTACCTCTTTCAAAATAGCTAAAATCATGATCCTCAGGTCCCCAGGGGCGGAGCCCCAGGGGGGGTGGGGTTTATATAGAAATAAAGAATGAATTTTTAAATGACATCTCCTCTCAAACCACTGGGCCAATTTGAACCAAATTTGATAGAAATGTTGCTTAGGTGGTCCCCTTCAAAAATAGCTAAAAGAATTTAAAATCTGTTAAAAACTCTGGTTACCATGCCAACAAAAGTGAAATTTTAAAAATCATCTTTAAAAATCTTCTCCTCCTGACCCAGAAGGTGTAGAGCCTTGATATTTTGCATGAAGCATCGGTATATTGACCTCTTTCAAAATAGCTAAGATCATGATCCTCGGGTCCTCAGGGGCGGAGCCCCGGGGGGGGGGGGTATAGAAATAAAGAACGATTTTTTAAATGACATCTCCTCCTGAACCACTGGGCCGATTTGAACCAAATTTTGCAGAAATGTTTCTTAGGTGGACCCTTCAAAAAAAGCTAAAAGAATTGAAATCCGTTAAAAACTCTGGTTGCCATGGCAACAAAAGTGAAATTTAAAAATAATCTTTAAGAATCTTCTCCTCCTGACCTAGAAGTCGTAGAGCTTTGATATTTTGCATGAAGCATCAGTATATTGACCTCTTTCAAAATAGCTAAAATCATGATCCTCGGGTCCCCAGGGGCGACCCAGGGGGGGGGTGGTATAGGTGTGAAGCATCAGTTCACAGTCTTCTTTCTTATTTCTGAAATTATAACCCATGGAAAAAGTACTTAAGCCTTGGAATTTGTAATTTAGACTTTTGGATCCCCAGGTTCATAGTCTTTATATGTTATTGTGGCCCACTTGTTTCATAATCCTAACCTTAACCTTAAAATTAGACTGTTGAAAGAAAAAGAGCCTTTTTCTCAGGTGAGCGCCCCAGGGCCAACGGCCCTCTTGTTAAAGAGTTGTGGTCCTTTGATGTAAATCTTGTCCACTCATTTTCTCAACATGAAAAACATGGCTTTAATGGGCGGTGCTAATTTCCATATATGGTGAAAGGCTAATTTCCATATATGATGACACGTTTAAAAAATCTTCTCAGATTATATGACGGATTTTAACCAAATTGTACAGAAATGCTCATTGGTTGACCCTTTATCAGATTCCTTCAAAGAATTTTGATCGAATGATAAACATGGCTTTAATGGGCAGGGCAAATTTTGATATGTGGTGAAAACTTTTCAGGAATTATGAATAAATTCAGGCTGGTGGAGCGAATCAGGCGCTCAAGTGCCTCTAGTCTCAGCATCTACTAGATTGATTTGATGCAAACTCCTCAGGTAGATTTGTAATCAGGCATAGGATTGCATACATTTGTTAACAGTACATTTACTTTTCACAAAGTTAGTGCCATTTGATGAATTCTTGAGAGATTAATCAGTCAGCAACTACTTAATGAATGGATAAACCGCACATATAGACTCATAATTTTTATTGCAGTCAGGATACTGATATTGTGTTTTCCTTAAGAGCATGGCTGTTTCTATTGAAATTATTTGCATATTGTGTTTTCCTTTTGTGCTGGACTGTTTCTATTGAAATTATTTGCATATTGTGTTTTCCTTGTGTGCTGGACTGTTTCTATTGAAATTATTTGCATATTGTGTTTTCCTTTTGTGCTGGACTGTTTCTATTGAAATTATTTGCATATTGTGTTTTCCTTGTGTGTGCGGCTTTTTTCGGAGAAAACCAGAAGTTTTACCAAAGCCAGGTTGACATCTGCATCCATGACTACGTCAGGGTCACCATCTGAAAACAATGACATTTTGTTCTATCTCTGGAATTATTGAACACATTCACTTGAAACATAACATAACATGAATCTTGTTCTACTTTTAAAAGAGCAATCTATAACATCAAGGAGAAAACTCTATGCCCTTATTCTGCCCAATTTTAAACTTAAAAGTTTTACCAACTTTTTAGCTATGTGGTGTTCTTGTTTTAAAAGAATCTTATTACTACTCCTTAGAAATTCTACCAACTTTTTAGCTATGTGGTGTTCTTGTTTTAAAAGAATCTTATTAATACTCATTAGAAGTTTTACCAACTTTTAGCTATGTGGTGCTCTTGTTATAAAAGAATCTTGTTACCATTCCTTAGAAGTTTTATCAATATTTTAGCTATGTGGTGCTCTTGTTTGAAAAGAATCTTATTACAATCTCTTTATCCATTAATTACATGACTATAGAATGGTCTAAATTAAAAATGTTACCTTCAACAATTTTAAGTTTGATATTCAAAAGGCCTGTCTTTTATGATAGAAAATATTGTGGAATTGCTTGTTTGAGGCATTGTCCTCATTAACCAAATTTTTTTCTTAGTTGTTTTTGATTTTTCAAGGATCTTGAAAAAAGGGGAATGTTTCCGATTTGTTAACCCTTTCCTGGACAAACCTGGAATTTTACGTCACTGTGGTTTTATACTTGAGAAAACATTGATGTAAAGGAGAAATTGCTTGTAACAAGCAATTTCTCCTTTTCCCACAATATTTTCTACCACATAGGATGGTCAGATTTCAAATTGCATGCATTTTTAATTTTCTTCTGCAACCTCTTTCAAATTAGACCAGTTTAAAATTTTAAAAAACAGGACAGGGTTAAAGGGTAAATTCAGGATGGTAGAGCCAAACATGCACCCAAGGAAACACAAATTTTGTACTGGTCCAAATTAAAAGAAATTGCAGATGTCATTTCAAAGTGTGTGTGCTTTGAAAAAATTACTAAATATGCTAGAAAACATTTTGATAAAAGGAGAAATGGCTTGCATTGAAAGATTGGGGCATATTGTTTTACTGTTTTCCGTCATTCCTTCTTTCTGTCTGTCTGTCTATCTGCAAAACTTACCCAAAAAAACTTAACATTGCAGATTACTACCAGCCTATTCAAGATACAATTCTCATATTTGGCATGGTGATACATCTCAATAATATGTATCTCCTCATGTCTAGGTCAAGGTCATGTGACAAGGTCAAGGTCACATACCAAGGTCAAATGTTTAGTCCTGTTGCGGGGGCATTGTGTTTAACAAACACATCTTGTTCTACAATGTTTTCCTAAGTATGATATTACAGCGGTATCAAAAGTTGTTATTCCAGATGTCAATCAAATAGTGTTGACTAATGAAATCATTCATTTAGACTAGAAGTTCAGTTTGAAATCAGACATTGGCTGCCATTTTGATGAATCACTTTTGTTGGTTTGTCGACTGAAACGTCGTAACTACAACTTATTCAAGTTAGGTTGCCAACCAACCATTCAACTTATTTGTAACATGCTATTGGCCTTAATTTTTGCAAAATAAAGCCATTAAAAATCGAAGTGGAACTTCCTGTCGGAGTCAATGGGCAGGGCCAAGGGAGTCAATGGGCAAGGCCAGCAATAAGTCAATAAGCATTTCTAATGAAGTTTTACAGTTTACCAGTAACTTATTCTCTTATTTATTTTCAGATTGTTTTAGAGCTTATTGAACTTCGAGAACTTGGAGCTGCTCGATCTTTACTCCGACAGACAGATCCTATGATCATGTTGAAACATAATCAACCAGACAGATATATCCATTTGGAAAACATGCTGGCTAGATCTTACTTTGATCCTCGAGAGGTTAGTTTTGTTAGTTATGAATCGGAAACCAGACATTTTAATGACATACTGCCCAGGAGTGGAATACACCTGTTGAATATTTTTGATCAGGTGATATTACACTAGTGGTATAAGTATGCAAATGAATTCCATACCTAAAGTAATCCTTTCGTTACTGCCAAATGATGTCATAAGACATGTAATAATTTCATTTTTAGCTGGGCTCTTAGAAGGATAGGGGGGCTATTCCAGTCGCTGGGACGTCGGCATCGGCATCGGCGTCGGCGTAATGGTTTGGTTAAACCTTACATGCAAGTGTCATATCTCAGTATCTACTAATGCTATTGCTCTGAAACTTTGCACATGTTTTTGTGACAATAATATCACACTCTAGACACAGTTTCATTACTCTGACATTCATTTTAGTGGAATTTAACCCTTTTTGACAGGGAAGGGCTTATTAGACTTAGAAATCAAGAAATAATTCTTTAAAAATCTACTACTCTTAAACCATCAGGCAAATTTTGACAAAACATGGCAAGAATGTTCCTGAGCTGATGCTTTTGCAAACTTTGATAAAATTTTGATTTTGAAAAAAATGGAGCATGGCAATGTGGGCTTATCAGACTTGGAGAAATCATGAAATAATTCTTTGAATATCTTTTCCTCCTAAACCGTAGTGCCAATTTTGAATAAACTTTACAGGAATATTCCTAGGATGTCCCTTGTTGAAACTTTTACATGAAATTTCAGTCTGCAAAAAAGGTGGATGTGGCAGGGCAGGGCTTATCAAACATGGGGAAATCTTGGAATCATTCGTTAAGAATCTTCTCCTAAACCACTTGTACCATTTAGCCTAAACTTGGCAGGAATGTTCCTTGGGTGACCCTTTTCAAAGCTTATTCATGAAATTTGATTTGTCAAAATATTGGCATTGGAGGGCTGGCCTTATCAGACTTGAAGAAATCATTCTCAGGTGAGCAATTTAGGGCCATATTGGCCCTCATGTTTGTTACATGCTACTGACTTTAACTTTTGCTAAATGATGTTGTTTAACCCTTTCCCGTTTCTTGAAATTTTAGACTGGTCCAATTTGAAAGAGGTTGCAGACGACAATGAAAAATGCATGCAATTTAAAATCTTACCATCCTATGTGGTAGAAAATATTGTGGGAAAAGGAGAAATTGCTTTGAAAGCAATTTCTCCTTTTTCAACATTGTTTTCTCAAGTATAAAATCACAGTGACGTAAAATCCCGGGTTTGTCCAGGAAAGGGTTAAAATGGAAGTGGACTTTCCTGTCGAAGTCAATGGGCAAGGCCAACAGCGTAAAAGTAAAGTCAGTAGTTATGTCCTTGTATTGTTAAAGCTCTCATTACACTGAAAGCACTTGCGGGGGTATTAAGTCACACACTATGACAAGTTCTAGTTTTTCCCACACAATTTTGATGCCACATGAAAAAAGGTTTGGAAACCACTTTGATTGAAAACCATTTCCGTGCTCTAACTCATAATCAATTTGACCTAAGATTATGGAACTTTATACACTTGATGTTCATGACCCAAGGAGGTGCCCTATTGTTTTTGTGTCACATAGGTAAAAGGTCAAGGTCACAATTGAAATTTGATTGAAAACCTTGTCCATGCTCTAGCTCATAATCGATCTGACCTAGGACCTTGAACTTTATATACATGTTGTTCATGACACTTGTCAACTGTTCTACTTGAGTGTTCTACTTATCCTCATTGTTTTCAACCTCAAAAGACAGAAAAAAAGATTATGTCACCCTTATATTGTCATCTGCAACTTCTTTAAATTTGGACTAGTCTAATATTTTGCTGTCTTGTGTTTGGTTATATCCTGTTTTACCTAGAATATGCATGCATATGCAGGGATTGACACTAAGTTTGCTTCAGTGGAATCCCACAGTAATCCCTACCTTTACTTCAGGGATCTCTCCTTGATATACATCAACTCATCCACAAACAGTAATGCCTTTCTAAGCCCAACTTGAAAAGAGCTTTTAGAAACATTGTGGAAAATGAAGAAATTGCTTGTTACAAGCAATTTCTTCATTATCCACAATGTTTTCTACAAAAACAAGCATAAAAATCAGTAGCATTAGTTGATACATTAAGATCTATTGTACTGAAGAAATATAGAAGGGTCCTGACAGAATACTTAGCCTGAGATTGTTGGGGTTCCTTCCAATTTTAGGGATCCTCGGGATCCTGGGACACTGTTAGTGTCGACCCCTGATAAAAATGAGATTTATTTTACAGGCATACGCTGAAGGCCAGACTAAGGAAAAGCGCAGGGCCGCCATCGCAGCTGCTTTATCCGGTGAAGTGAATGTTGTGCCACCCTCACGTCTATTGGCACTGCTTGGTCAGGCTCTGAAATGGCAGCAGCATCAGGGTCTACTTCCCCCAGGTAAGATAATGTATATATTTGTAAACTTTTATACAAAAAGGGTACATCAAAAAATATACAAAAAGGGTACATCAAAAAATAGAAACACATGATAATTATTGACGAATTTTGCAGTTTGACAAGGATTGAAACTTTTTGCTCTGACAGATTGTCTGAATTGCCATTCTGCCAGACCAAAAATCTATTTTGACGAAGCAAGGCTGACAGACTATTCAATTGACCTTCATTGCCCATAATGGCTAGGTGGTTCACAAATGATGTACATGATATTTCAATCAATGTATGAATCACCACTGTTGCTAAAATAAATCAGTTGACCAATCAGATCAATCATTTAGACTAGAAGTGAGCTTTGAAGTCTAGCATTAACCTAGCAATTTTAGCTAGGCTGTTTTTTTGGGAAACCCTAGATATTGCTGCGTTAGAGTCTGTGTTGTTGTTGTCCCAAAACTTTGACATTTTGTAATAACTCTGGTATTAACCAATTCCCACATGGCAAAATTTTAGACTGGTCCCTATTGAAAGAGGTTGCAGACGACTATTCAAAGCTTGTGCAAATCCAGGAATATGTTGTAGATAAGTAGAAAACATTGCTAAAAAAAGAAGAAATTGTTTGTAACAAACAATTTCTCCTTTTCTCACAATCTTTTCCAATGTTAAATTCCTGTAATGCTTAGAAATATGGGATTGTGTGGGAATTGGTTAAGGAACATATTCACTTGAAACTCTGAATATTTATTCACCATCAAAATAACAATCAATGATAGCAAGGGAAATAACTCTAAATTTAAATTTGAAGGAATTATGCCCCAACTCTAAATTTAAATTTGAAGGAATTATGCCCCTTTTTCAATTTAGAATTTTTTATCCCCTATCAAGTACTTGAATAACCAAGCGTTGGCATTTTCAACCTGTGCTATTCAGGCTGTAGTTGCAATGTTTAGCTTGCCAACCAACAAAAAATTTGAGTTTTGTATAGTATATAGATATTACAATCTTAACCTTTGTAATGCTGTAAAATTACCTTATTGAATTGCTTTAAAATCAAAGGGCTGAAAGCACTGATAGAACTTGTTGTTAAATAATCAATATTTCTTTCAAAAATCAATTGCATAAACAACTCTGACAGGAAATGTACAAGCAGGAGGTGTAGACCAAGCAGGGTTCTCCCCAGAAATTTTTGAAGGCGTAGTGGCAAATGCGAGGCGTGTTGTCTGTTAATATCTTGGTATGACTATACATAATAAAGGTCATTAAAAGTGCTTTTTAGCTTGATTATTGACATCTTGTTGTTTTATTGAGAGTTATTCTTGAATTATATTTTTCAACTTTTTGATTATTATAAGTTGATTTATCTATTCTGAGGCTTATTTTGATACCAACCAATTGTGACATTACTCAGCTTACTTCAACTCTCTATCCTATTTGTTGGAAAGGGCACTAAATTGTCTCATAAAAAGGATGTGAAATGGAAAGATAATGAAAGAATATACCCAAAAGTCTCATGAGTAAAAAGAAGTGTCAAGTGCTTGTCTATTAGATAGGATTAGCTTTTCATGCTTGGCCATTTTATCAAGTCTGTCCAAAAATCATATCCTTGAGGACTCTTTAAAAAAAGCATGGAGTGTTGGATTGACGAAAAATGCCCTTCATCAGAAAAAAAATAGAAAATATTATCAGTAATTTCAAAAATGTATTTATAAGGTTCCTGTGTGAAATACCTGGTTTCATTTTCAAATTTTGCATCTTAAAGAGCTCCATTAGATTCTCTGTGTAAAATTTGAAATGCTCATTATTTGCCCATTCTGAAGCTTTCGACTGTCTGACACTATAACTATTCTTCTAACAGTACTTTCAGCTATTTGATTTCAATAAGTTAATAAAAAATGTATAATATATCAGCAGTGTCAAACCTTATTTTTCAAATTATAACATGAAACTTGATCAAATTTATTAAACAAGTGTCTTTACTCTTCTCTTCTTTAAGTGATTTCAGCACTTTGATTTTCAAAAGAGGATTTTGTTTTCCAAATATTATAGCGTGAATGATCTTTTCCTGATTCTAGATAATTATTAAACCATTACTTTTTATAAAAAGAAATCTCTAATTGGTCTAAGGCATTCTTTTCTTGAAGTGCTTTCAGCACTTTGATTTTTATGGGGGTATTATTTCTTTTTGGGTAAAAAACATGAGAGGATGAGATATTATTCGATGATTACTAAAAGTATAATGATTTTTTTCATCAAACTTTTAAAGCAAATTTATTGAAAAAATGGGTTGAACAAACAAGGGTACGAATGTTTGAGATAATGCCCTCAATGTTGGATAAAAAATAAATGGACTTATTCCAGAAGATACATGTGTGTAATTATTAAACTGAGTTGAAAACAAGAGCTTAGTATAACTAGAATGGCTTCTATACAAATCTGTCTTTATTACTTTGGCAAATTCTCGTAAGGAAAAAAGATCGCGAAAAGGGTATGTTTTCAGCGATCAGTGCAAACGGTATCGGGTCCGTTCGCCCTAAATATACTTTCGTACCGGGTCTGTTCGCCCTGGGTCTGTTCGCCCTGGGTCCGTTCGCCCTAAAAGTGGGTCCGTTCGCCCTATTGTTTTATGTTCGCCCCCTTTTTTTAAATGATTATGATTTTGAGTGTAGATGTAGATTTTGTTCACCGGGGTCATAAAAAAGTGAGACTCGTGAATTATAGCCCATTCAAACCTGTGGGTAGCAATTTCTCCTTTACTCACAGTGCTTTCTACTATAATTGGTATTTAGTTATATATAATGTCGACAATACTTTCAAAAACTTTCTTATTCAACCGTGACTGTCGTAAAAAGTCTGATTGTGTTTAAATGATCTAAATTTCGTGTGTTTTTTTTGTTGTTTTTTTTTGGGGGGGGGGGACTTAATAAATTCCAACTTGTGGAAAGCAATTTTGTCCTTCATTCACAATGCTTTAAAGCGTATTTGGGATTTATTACTTTCCATAGTCATCTCCAACAGCTTTTGATTTAGACCCATGCAGAATTTTGTCGTCTGGTAATGGGTTAGATTAATTAAACATTCATACTTCAATTTCCACACTTTTACCCATAATTTTTCTTTGAACGTCTTAAAGGTCTAGGACGGGGTTGTGTATTGTATATTTATTCATTGTTTTGATTAAAGGTAACTTGTAAATGATTCTTGTGATGTAATGGATTTTGATAACAAATAGCTCGTGTCAAATAATTATCTATCTTTAGCAAAAACGATCTTGTAATATTATCCAAATTATTATTAAACCGATGATTGTGGCAATTAAACATGATTGTTAACTTATAATGACTTAATTAACGAAAATTCAATTAGGATATTGAATTTGATACAACCACCTCCTTTTCAAATAAATTTCTTTTTACCCTTTTATGTACTAGGAATCAATACACGTTCACTTCAACTTTAGATCAGTCTGAAATTTGTCTGAATATGAGTTAATAGAACTACCTTACATATCTAAAACATCTCTTAAAGGAAAAATAAATGTTTACGAGATATTTTTTATTGCGGAAAGCTATAATGAAATTGAGATATAGGGCGAACGGACCCGGGGCGAACGTGAATAAGGGCGAACGGACCCGGGGCGAACGGGAATAAGGGCGAAAAGTTATTAGGGCGAACGTGTTTTAAGGCCAACGGACCCGGATTCCAAATAAACTGACCCAATCAATCTTTCCTTCAAAAAATTAAATTTTAAACCACTGTGGCTATAGTTTGATAGTTGTCACATCAAATATCCACATCTTTTACTTTTAACTAGACCAATCTCAGCCGAAGTGACAATTTTCCGGAACCGGGTCGCCATTTTGAATTCATTGTTTACATATTGGTACCTATCATGTTTGGTGACTGATAGCGAGGTACCAGTGGGAAACGCCAGAAAAAATCGATAATCACCAATTAGTAAGAGTGTGAGGGTCTTATCAATAGAGATGTAATGTAATACGTGGTATACAACATTATAGATAAAGAGCCTGTCGTGTCCGCGCTTCTGCAACCAATTTTAATGGTTTGCTTTACCCTTTCTTCTGCTTGAAATTAAGCCGTATCGGTGACCAAATTTAAGCGTATCGGCGATCTGAAGGCATATCGGCAAACTCTCTTAATTAATGAAGGCGTATCGGGACCGATACGCCATAATGGCCTGGGGAGAACCCTGCCAAGATCAGACTGCACTTATGTGCAGGCTGATCTTTGTCTATACTTCCTGCCCAAACCTGAAATACTCCAGGTTCAGTATGACAAGGGTTAATTAACTACTGTCGTTTATTAGGGTAGTAAAACTGTCTTGACAGTGGTCAGTGGGTGGGGCAAGCAATCTGTCACTCGGCTGACACTCAGCAGCCTGTACAGCCACACAGTGCATTTTAGATATTCGCTGATTTGCCGCCGTCATAGCTAAGTTGGTAGTGCATCAGACTCCTAATCCTTAATTATGGGGTATCATTGGTTGGATCCCCAGTGGCGACACCTATCCTTTCTGACATTTGTCTCTCACCAATGGGTGAATAATTGTTAACCTAAGTGGGATAGCAGCTGGAGGCTAAGAAAGGATGCAATGGTAGTGCTGGTGTGAGAAATGCCAGGAATCCATTGTTAGCAGCCACTGCGATATGACCGAAATACTGTTAAAAGGGGCGTAAAACCCCATTCAATCAATAATATTCACTATCCTTTCCTGTTTTTGAAATTTTTGTCTAGTTCAAGTTGAAAGAAGAGGCAGACGATAATTTCAAGTTGATGGAATTTAATTTTTTTTATTCTTTTTGGGTAGAAAACACTGTGGATAATGAAGAAATCGCTTGATTCAAACAATTTCTTCATTTTCCCCAATGATTTCCAAAGGTTTTTTTTGAGGGGCTTAAAAGATGGGGGGGCTTGAAAATTGGAGGATTGCGTGGGAAAGGTTTAATCCTTTCCAATTATTAGCTCACCTGAACGCAACTCTGAAAATAAGCATTTTTCTGTGCAATCCCTTATTTACTATGGAAGGAAGAATGAAATCTTCCCCTCACAAGGTTAGAGCTTCTATATCTGGTATGTTTCAATGTCTGTTGACCTTCTACCAAAATACTTCAAAGAATTATTGTACTCTGAAAATTAGCTCCTTTCTGTGTGATTCCTGACTTTACATAGGAATAAGCAGGGAAATCTTTGAAAATCTTTTCCTCCTAGACCTGGCGCCTTGACATTTGGTATGTACCATCACCTATTGACCCTCTACTAAAATACTTCAAAGAATTGCCATACTCTATGAAATAATCCTAGTCTTTGAGATCTCTAAATAAAGAAGGTCTTAGAAAATTAGCCCTATGTTGTGCAATCTCAGATTTATAAAGGAATAAAGAAGGAAATTTTAAAATTTCTTCTCTGAAATCATAAGTCTTGGAGCCTTTCAATTTGAAATATATCATTGCTCATTTACCCTTTACCAAAACATTTATAAGAATGACTCAACTCTGAAAATAAGCCCTATTTTTAGCTTGGCTGTTTTCGGAGAAAACCAAAGGTATTGTGATCAAGTAATTTCTTCATTATCAACAATGTTTTTTTTTATCCAAAAAGACGAATGAATTTCAAATTTTATCAACTTGAAATTGTTGTCTGCAACTTTTTTTCAATTCGGACCAGTCTGAAATTTTTGTTGTGTGGGTAAGGGAGAAAGGATAAGTTTAAATAGAAGACAGTTTTATTTTGATTCGTCTATTTTCAAGGTACCACTATTGACGTGTTCCGTGGCAAGGCAGCTGTAAAAGAACAAGAAGAAGAGAAATACCCAACACAGCTTACAAAAACTATTAAGGTAAATGTTAAGCAATTTGTTTAAGAGGCAATCCCTGTTTATACAATCTTTCAGTTATTCATTGTAATTTGTCAGTTTTGAAATAGGTCTAGAGTAGACTGTGTCTATAATGATGTCACTATATACAACATTTCACTTAAAACAAAGTTAACCCTTGTCATGCTGAACCTGGAATATTTCTACTTTTTCAGGAGATATAAAGTAAGATAAGCCTGCATGTGTGTTCGAGCTGCCGTCATAGCGCAGTTGGTAGCGCGTCGGACTGTCAATCTAGAGGTCCCAGGTTCGATCCCCGACAGCGGCACTCACCCTTTCCGACTATTTGTCTCCCACCAATAGGTCGATAATCGTAGACCCATGTGGGATAACAGCTGGAGGCTAGGAAAGGATGTAATGGTAGTACTGGTGAGAGAAATACCAGGATTCCATTGTGAGGTGCTCCAGCTGCCGGGATATAACTGAAAGATTGTTGAAAGTGGCGCAAAACCCCATTCAAACAAACAAAAAAGCATGTGTGTTCAGTTTTATCTTAGTCTACACCACCTGTTTTACTGTATATGCTAGCATTGTTTATGAAATCATTAAATAAAGGAATTTACACAAAAAGGCTTTCCAGTGATTTTAGCCTTTGATTAAAATGTAATTTGAGTCAGCATGACAAGGGTTAATGTCTTCTCATAAGAATATTTATTGATTAAAATTGCATCTGGACATAAGATACTTCCTTAACCCTTGTCATGCTGAATCAAACAATCTATAAATTTGTGTCAAAATCAAAGTGCTGAAAGCACAGAAGGCACAAATTTTGATTTTGTAAATATTAATTGCATAACCAATGCTGGCTTTTAACGGGATGAGCAGGAGGTCTAGACAAAGATCAGACCGCACTTATTATGTGCAGCCTGATCTTTGTCCAGATCTCCTGCCAAACCTGAATATTCCAGGTACAGCATGACAAGGGTTAAATCCCGAGTTTCATTATTACTAGAGCTTAATCCATTCCCTTGCAAACCAACTTTTTTACACACCTCAAGAAAAAAGCATTGTGGAAAACATTATTGGAAAAAAAGAAATTGCTTGTAACAAGCAACTTCTACATTATCTACAATGTTTTCTATCCAAATGGACAAAGGGTGTTGACATTTAAGGCAGGTTGAATTGTCATCTGCAACATCTCTGAAGTTGGACCAGTCTAGAAAGTTTTTGTCGAGAGCCCACTTGCGGTGACCGAGACATAGTTGTCACTATGACAAGTTGGTGTATGTGCGTTAGTACGTCTGTCCATCCAAATTTTTCCGGACAATTACTCATATATTTATTGATGGATTTCTAAATAACTCAGCATAATTATTTCATCATGAGTAGATATGCCATTTGAAAGAATTTTTGGGAAAGTTCTGTCAAAGTCATCGCTCAAGGTCAAACACTAAAATTGTGATTGTCAAGAGCATTTCTTCTACAATTATGGATGGATTTCAAAATAAATTTGCACAATTGTTCTCCATCATGAGTAGATTTGCCATTTGAAAGAATTTTTGGATAGCTCAGAGTTCAAGGACAAAGCTCAAGGTCAAACACTAAAATTGTGCTTTTCCGGAGCATGATGCCGACAATACTTTGAGGGCTCGACAACAGTTGTCCTGGGACAACCATCTAGTTGTTTGGTAATGAATTAACCCATTTTACATGACAGCAAAATTTTAGACTGGTCCAGCTTGGAAAGAGTTGCAGACCACAAGGTAAAATTTATGAAATTTTAGACTTAATCTATTTTCTGGTCAGGAAACATTGTGTGAAATGAAGAAATTGTTTGTTACAAGCTATTTCTTCATTTTAAATGATGTTTTCTGAATAGCTGTTCTTGAGGGATGTCAAAAAAAGTCAGTGTTTTGGATTGGATAAAGGGATCTCTCGAGAAACAGAATACTGACTTTATTGATACAAGATTATCAATGTATATTTGTCATATATCTTCAATATTCTATGTTTTTCCAGTTTGGTCAAAAAGCTCACATTGAGTGTGCTAGGTTTTCTCCAGACGGTCAATATCTCGTGACTGGGTCAGTGGACGGCTTTGTTGAAGTGTGGAATTTTACAACAGGAAAAATCAGAAAGGATTTGAGGTACCAGGCCCAGGTAAGGAACCAATCAATTTCAAGTAATTCACATTTATTGGCTTGACCCATTCCCACAAAGTGACCCTTTTTGACGCTTCGAGAAAATCAATTGGGAAAAAATTGTGTTAAATGTAGAAATTGCTTGTAACAAACATTTTTTTCATTTTTAGCTCTACTGGCCGAAGGCCACTAGAGCTATAGCGATGGCTTTTTCCCGTCCGGCGTCCCTGCGTGCGTGCGTCAGTCCGTTAAACTTTTCCTTGTTTACGCGATAAAGTCCACAGTTTTTATCGGATTCTCTCGTAACTTTCACTGAATGATTGTACTATCATAAGGATTATTCCTTTTGAAATTTGGTATGATCCTTCAAGAAATACAGGAAAAAGGGGCCTTATGAATTGTTTAATAAAGACTTCTCATTAATAATCTAGAGCCAACAATTTACAACGGATTCTCTTCGAAACTTTCACAGAATGATTGTACCATCATAAGGATTGCACCTTTTGGAATCGGATATGATTCCTCAAGAAACATAGGAAAAGGGGCCTTATTAAAATTTAATTTAAAGATCTTTGTTAACACTCTAGAGTCCACAGTTTTCATCTGATTGACTTCAAACTTTCACAGAATGATTGTACCATCATAAGAATTGTTCCTTTCAAAATTTGGTATGATAAGTCAAGGACACGGAAAAAAGGGGCCCGATTAAAACTGGATTGAAAAAGTCCTCGAAAACACAATAGAGTCCATAGTTTTCAACAAATTCTCTTCAAACATTCCCAGAATGATTATTACATTAAATGGATTGTTCCTTTCGGAAGTAGGTTTGATCCATCAAGTTTCATGGGAAAAGGGGCCCTATGAAAATTTAATAAAAAAATCTTAGTTAACATGTAATGGCCCTAGATTTCACCTGATTGACTTCAAACTTTCACATAATGATTGTACCATCATAAGGATTGTTCCTTTCAAAGGTCTGATCCATTGAGAAACATAGGAAAAGGGGCCTTAGGAAAATTCAATTAAAAAAATCTTAATTAATGCTTGTAAGTCCACAGATGAGATGGGGTTGTCTTTATACTCAAACAGAATAATTATACTTTTGTAAGAAGAGTTCCCTTTGGAATTGGTTCAGATCCATCAAGTAACATGGGAAAAGGGGCTATATGAAAATTCAATTAATAAAACCCTGTTAACACAATAAAGCCCACTGCTTTGATCAGATTTTGTTGAAACTTTCACAGAATGATTGGAAGGTCATAACTATCATTCTTTTCATAACAGGGTTTGAACTGTCAAGAAGCACAGGAAAAGGGGCCTTATGAAAATTTCATTTATAAATCATTGTTACCAAGTCCAGAGCTTTCACCGGATTTTCTTCAAACATTCACAGAATAATTGTACAATAATAATGATTGATGATGTTTGCATTAGACCTGATCCGTCAAGTATCACAGGAAAAGGAGCGTTATGAAATTTAATTTTAAAATCATTGTACCACAATAAAGTCAACAGTTTTCATCAGATTCTGTTAAAACTTTCACAGAATGATTATTCCATCATAAGGATTCTTTCTTTTCAAATTAGGCGTGATCTGTCTAGTATCATGGGAAAAGGGGCCTTTAGAGAATTTTATCTATAATCCTTGTAACCAAGTCCAGAGCTTTCATTGGATTTTATTCAAACCTTCACAGAATCATTGTACAATAATCACGATTGTTGATGCTGACATGAGACCTGATCCTTCAAGTATCACAGGAAAAGGAGCCTTATGAAAATTTTATTTTAAAAGTTTGACACCAAGATAAAGTCTGCAGTTTTCATCAGTTTGTGTTCAAACTTTCACAGAATGTTTGTACCATCATAAGGATTGTTTCTTTCCAAATTGGGCCTGATCTGTAAAGTATCATAAGAAAAGGGGCTGTATGAAAAAGTATTACCAAATCCTCATAAACACAACAATGCCCTCAGTCTTTATCAGAATCTCTTCAAACTTTACTAGAATGATTGTACCATCATTTGGATTGTTCCTTTGTAAATAAGGTCTGATTGGTTAAGTGACACAAGAAAAGGGACCTTATAAAATTTTATTACAAAACATCATTATTACAATAAAGTCCTCAGTCTTTATCATTTTCTTCAAACTATCATTAGGATTGTTCCTTTGTATATTGGGTCTGATTTGTTAAGTTTCACAGAAAAAGGGGCCTTATGAAAATTTAGTTACAAAAATTCTTGACACAATTCAGTCCACTGTTTTCATTGATTCTCTTTAACTTTTAAAGAATGGTTCTACCTTCATTAGAATTGTTCCTTTTGAAATTTGGTTTGTTCTGTAAAGTATCATGAGAAAAGGGGCCCTATGAATATTTCACTATAAACTCATTAACACAATAAATTCCACATATTAAACAGATTGATTGTACCATCATTCCAATTGTTGATTTTGACAGTGGATCTGACTTTAGCAAGGGTCAAATAAAAAGGGGCCTTATGAAAGACTCTCTTAAATATTCTGGTTAACACAATGATGTCCCTTGATTTCACCTGATTCACTTCAAAATTTCACTGAATGATTGTACAAATACTTAGATGGTTCTTTTCAGAACTGGGTACAATCCATCAAACTCATGTAAAAAGGGGGCTATATGTTTTGTTTTTAAATATTCTAGTAAACATAATGAATTTCCAATAATTCATCGGATTCACTTTTAACTTTCATAGAATGATAAAACCAACAGTAAAATATCAAGGGAAAAGGGGCCCTATGAGAACTTGAATTTAATATCTTTGTTAACACAATAAAGTCAAGTTTTATTGGATTCTCTTCAAAGATGCATGGAATAATTGTGGCATTTGAAACACAGGAAAAGGGGCCTTATAGATTATCATTCAAAACATTCTTGTGTATGTGATGAGGATCACAATCATTATCAAGTTGTCTTTTAAATTTCACAGGACAATTGTCGGGTTGTAAGGAAAGTTCCTTTTGGAATGAAATTGATCCATCAGAAAACACAGGAAAAGGGGCCTTATTGATTTTCATTCAAAACAATCCTGTTTATGTGATTAAGTCCACAATTATTGTCAGATTCTGATGAAATATTCACAGAATGATTGTAGGGTCATAAGGTAACTTTCTTTTGGAAATGGAGTGGATCCGTCATGAAACATGGGAAAAGGGGCCTCGAGGATTGTTGCTTAAAATGATAAAGGGGATAAAGCCCTTTTTTTTTCTTTATGCATTCTTCTTTGAGCAATTAACTTCCTTAAATATCAGATTTCTTTAACGGAAAAGTTGATAACAAGTAGAGCGTCTCAGGCCCTCATGAGCCTCTTGTACACATTGTTTTCTATTCAGAAAGTTGAAAAAAAAAGAAAAAATTCATGAACTTTTAATTGTCATCTGCAGCTCCTTTCACTTTGTACCCAGGTTATAGGCTAAATGATTTGAAACATATTTGTACTTTATTGTATTTATATTGAAAAAAAATCTTGCTAAATGTAATGCAAGTATAGGATCTTAAGCAAAAATATATCATCCTCTCTTGAAAATTCAAAATTTGAAGATATAAAAAGTATTAAATAAAGTATTTAGCTCTACTACAAAATCATTCTAATCATTTAACCCTTTCCTTTTTTATAAGATTTTAGACTGGTCTAGTTTGAAAGAGGTTGCAGAGGGCTATAAAACAGGTGGAATTTGAAAAGTTATCAACCTACAGGATAGAACATGTGGGAAAAGAAGAATGTTTTCACAAGTATAAAATCAAAGGGACATAAAAACAAGGGATTGTGCGGGAAAGGGTTAATCCCTTTTTCCGTGGTCTAGTGGTAAAATCTAGGTCTCAGGACCAGAGGGTCCTGGGCTGAATCTGGCCAGCACTGTGTTTTATTTTCTGAGCAAATACGACTCTTATTTGCTCCTCTCCACACATACGTGTAAATGGGTAAACGTGAGGGTTATAAGCTAATTTGATGTGGCTGCTTCATGCCATCTTTAAAATAAATTCAACTTGATTTTAACTCAATCTGGAAGCTTTTATTTTGGATCACTCCAAATTCAAAGCCATTGATGAGAATAAATTTAGTTTTGTTTAAGTATACTTATCTTCATGGACAGCAAGTTCTTGTTAGATTAATCCCTCTTAGTTCGACCATCTTGAGAATACTCTAGTTCTAGCGCCATATTTATTGGCCAATGAAAGAACCAAGGTTGATAGTTGATTGAAGGACCTTTTTACTATGAATATGTTACTCAACCTCAATACTACACACACCACAGTAACTTTAGTACCATTCTGAAATTGAAATGTTAAAGAATGGCTCTTTATTTTATTATAGGACAATTTTATGATGATGGATGATGCAGTACTATGTATGGCTTTTAGTAGGGACTCAGAAATGTTGGCTACCGGCTCACAAGATGGAAAAATTAAGGTAGGGTCACATTTGAGGCATTTGATGTTACTTTTACTTAAGAGAATATTTTTTGTTTTCATGGAGGTATGAGCGGAAAAAAATTATCGCACTGTATGAATACGCGAAGTTTTTCGGTTCATTTCAGAGATGAATAGAATATTTTTTGTTTTCATGGAGGTATGAACCGAAAAACTTAATCACACTCTCTTTATTTCTAATTATTCAATAGCATAGAGCGAAAAAAGCAAAACAGAACAAAATTTTATATTTTTTTGCATGGGACTATTTTGCGCGGAAGCAAACAAAACAGCTGCATGCTCGAAATTTTGTTCATGGAGGTATAAACAAGGTTTTTTCGACCAAACAGAGCGCTGTTTTTGATAGACGAAACTAACAATCAAATTATAATAACTTAACCCTTTTCATGCTAAATGAAATCCTTGTCTGAATTGGCATTAAAATCAGATGCCTCAAAGTAATGGGAGCACTAGTAAAAGGTCGAAAGAGGTCAACTCTGGGTTGAAGAAGACTGACAGGAGGTGTAGGCTAAGATCAGACTGCACATATGTGCAGGCTGATCTAGGTCTATACCTACTGCCAAAACAGGAATATTCCAGGTTCAGCATGACAAGTGTTAACAGATTGATTAACCTATTATCACTCAATCCTGCATTTTTATGTGCTGAAGCAAAAATAAACATAGAAAACATTGTGGTAAAAGAAGAAAATGCTGATTACCTTTTCTGACACAGAATTAGAAGACTTGGTCTCATTTAAGATAGTGTCAGAACTTTCTTTCAATCTGTGCCAATTTCCAACTTTGTCTTCTGAAAAGACTCTAAGAGGGCTGAACATACACCAAGCATTTACATGAGCCAAGGTTGTCTCACTAACTCTTCTATTCCAGACTGGGTAAAGATCAGCTCATCTTAACCCATTCCCACACAGCTTTTGGACACCCCAAAAGAAAAAGAAAAAAATGGCGAAAACATATGTTCAGAGAAAAAACATTTGATAGATCCTCAACCCTTTCCTGTTTTTCAAAATTTTATACTTGTCCAATTTGAAAGAATTTGCAGACAACAATCAAAAGTGGGTGCAATTTGAAATGTAACAAACATACAGGTTAGAAAATATTGTGGGAAAAAAAGAAATTGCTTCTGACACCCATTACCAAACCACAAAATTCTAGACTGGTTTAAGTTGATAGAAGTTGCATAAGACATTTAGAAGTGCAAATAAATTGAAAAATAACTGACATATGGGAAAAAAAACAGTGAGAAAAGGAGAAATTACTTGAGACAAGCTATTTCTCCTTTTCTCATGTTGTTTACCAAAGCTTTATTTCTTCAATGAATAAAAAATAAGGGATTAAGTGGTAATGGGTTATTGTACTGCCAGATGCTACTTCTGCTATAAATTGTAGACTATTGTAAGGAACAACAAAGGCATCATTCTGAAAATCTCTGGCTGTATACTTCTCTGTGAATGAGAGCAATGTAATTTAGAAAACATTGAGTGCAAAGGTGAAATTGCTATCATCAATCAACTTCATCTGTCATGCAATGTTTTACAAAAAAGATAATTTGCTGTAAGTTAACCCTTTACTATTCAATCCCTGGGGTTTATGTCCCTGTGATTTTAAACTTGAGAAAACATTGTGAGAAAAGAAGAAATTGCTTCTTTTCCCACAATATATTCTGCCCTGTAGGTTGGTTTCTTTTCATATTGAACTCAGTTTTAGTAATCGTCAGCAAATTCTTTTAATTGGACGAGTCTAAAATTTTGAAAAACAGGAAAGGGTTAAATCGTAGGATTTTGTGTTCTAATGGCTTATACAGCTATTGTAAAAGTATCAGAAATGTAGCTCTGTATGTGTCATACATTATGTAGGTGTGGAAGATATTAACAGGACAATGTCTACGGAAATTTGAGAGAGCCCACAGTAAAGGTGTTACATGTATTGGATTCTCTAAAGATAATGGACAATTACTGAGCGCATCTTTTGACCAAACTATCAGGTAAAATAACCCATTATTCTATATTTCACATTTTGGCATCATGATTAACAAACAATCTGTAAATTAAATTAACGGATCATGGCTGTCTTTCAAACAATTTGATGGACAAATAAAATTATACATTTAGACAGGAATTGAACTTTTGATTTGAAGAACATAAGCCGAACATTTATATCAAGCATTTTTCTTGTTGTGGCGAGTTAAACATTATTCAAGCTATAGTTATGATATTTAGGTTACCAGACAACTATTTTACTTTTTTGTTGCATGCTACTGGCCATCAGTTTTGCAAATCCATCAATTACTCTTTGTTTTGGTCTCTTTTGTATCTCAGGCAAACTTTCCTGTCTTAATGCCATTGAACATATTCCCACACTATTCCACTTTTTACGACCCTAGAGAAAAGTGTTCAATACAGCAATGATGAAAGTGCTTGTTACCCAAAACTTGGCATAATTTTCTTCCGTCTTGAGTTGATATGACATTTGAAAAAAAATCAGATAGCCCAAAGTCATGGTTACAGCTCAATATCAAATGTTCAAATTGAGCTCGTCCAGATAATATCTCCTGCATTCAAGGTTGGATTCTAAAATAACATGGCACCATTGTTGAGTAGATGTGCCATTTGAAACGAATTTTCAGATAGCTCAAGATAGATCAAGGTCACATCGCTACAACTCTCCAATTGAACTTGTTCAAAGCATATCTTCTACATCTTTTAAAGATGCAGTTACGACGTTTAAGTTGCCAAACCAACAGAAATGCTTCACATAAATGGTGGCCAATGTCGGAGTTCAAATTAACTTCCAGTATTAATGAATGATTTCATTGGTCAACAGATTATGTGATTGACAGCTATTAATGGTCAATTGACCAATAGCAGATGTCAATCAAGGAATAAACCGAACAATCAAATAATCTATTCAGTCCAGACCTGAGCTTATCAACTCCGACATTGATTCAATTTTTGTTTACCTTAATTGTTGGTTTGACGACTTAAACGTCGTAAATACAGCTTATTCAAGCTGTAGTTACAATGTTAAAGTCACCAACCAACCATTTTACTCTTTTGCAACATCATATTGGCCATAAATTTTGCAAAATAACACTGTTAGAAATTGAAGTGGGACTTCTTGTTGGAGTCGATTGCTGTGGCCAAGGACGTAAGTGGGCCAACGATTGGTCAACTGAACTCCCATGTTGGAGATGAGCAGGTATTGCCAGTGATCCATAGATCAAATTTACTCTCAATCGATAAGTTTAAGCTATGAGTGAAAATATAACTTGTTTTTCACAAATTGATAGATTTATCTGTCATGCAAGTAAAACATAAGTTTTATTTTGCTTAACCAATTCTCCCTTTATGACGCCTTTTGAAGCCTCTAAAAAAGGAGAGTTATGGAAAATTATGATATTGCTTGTAACAATCTAATGCAAACCACAACAAGTCTCGTATAAGACGACCATTGAAGGGACAAACAAAAAGTGGTCACTTAAAAGAATGATCATATAACACACTTTATTGTGAAAGATATGAAGGATTGTTTCGATCGCCTAGAGAAATTATTACAGATGTCTGGCTTAAGATTATGCTGTTGGGACTCATTAGAATTATCTCATGCAGACAATAGCATAGGATTTTGTTACGATTTCGTCTTAAGGAAAATGTTTTCTCTTCTTAAGAGATTGTCCTCTCAAAATGGGAATTTTGATTATGGTCGCTTAATGGAAATGGTCACTTAAAAGACATGATGCCTCAAGTAAGATCAACTGTAATGTCTAATATCGCCTGACATACTGCTGTTGGAGTGAATTGTGCATAGCCAGCAATCGGTCAAATTATTGATAATAATCAAACCATTCCCAAACAATCCCGTTTTTTTCTGCTCCTCAAAAAATCCCAAAAAACAATTAATATTGCAGAAAATGGAGAAATTCATGGTACACATTGTTTGCTACTCTAAAAGACAAAAAAAATCATAATTTCTACTCTCAAAATTGTCGTTTTTGGAAGGTCTTTGAAATCGGATCAGCCCAAAATTGTATTGTCGAGCTATGGGGTTAAAGAAGAAGTTCATGACTACCTTATTTTTTTCAGAGTTCATGGTTTAAAATCTGGTAAGACTCTGAAAGAGTTTACAGGTCACACATCTTTCGTAAATGATGCTGTTTTTACACAAGATGGTCATCATGTGATTAGGTAAGATTTTTCAACTTAATATCATATAGAAGATAAAATGTTTTGTGTATACATGTAGTTTGTCAAATCATCTTTTATTGAGTGAATAACAAAAGCTTTATTTAATTAATAATATAGCTGTTGTCTTTGTTTATCTAACATGGAAAACAAATGATTATTGTATCTTTTTATCACATTCCCATACAGAGACGCTTTTGGATGCCCCTCAAGTAAAACAATTAGGAAAACATTGTGTAAAATGAGGAAATTGCACAAGCAATTTCTTCAATTTTCATAATGTTTTCTACCCAGAAAGTTGAAAAAGTCTAAAATTTCATAAATTCAAATTTGTGGTTTTCAACTCCTTTCAATTTGGAATAGTCTAAAGTTTTGCCATATGGTAATGAGTTAATGCAAAAAAGAGACAAAGTATGATTTTTTTCAAGCAAACCCCCTAAAGTGTATCATATCCAAAAAGAGGAAAAAAATTAATTAAGACATGAAGAGAATATTTTTGTTTACATGGAGGTATGAACCAAAAAACCTAATCACACTGGTCGTTATAGTAGCAGTCCAACACCCAGAAATGAAAGAATCTGCCTATATTGTAACTCAAATTACATTGAAGATGTTTTTCATTTCATATGTATATGTCCCATTTATGCACCCCTTCGAAAAAAGTATATTGTCTCATTCTATCACAAGAAGCCTTCTGTCTATTAATTCAACTTACTTATGTCCACGTGTAATGTAATAACGTTAAAACAATTGGTAAAATTTATTGAACTTGCTCTTCAGTCAAGAGAAAAGTCTGATAACCGCTACATTCACACCAATCAATAAGCGCAATTAGAGGTAAAGTAGTGCAAGTGCACATATGTATAGCTTGAGCATTAACCATTGTTATACGCTCATCCATCTCCTATATTTTCTCGATGTCTTTATTTATTTATATAATTGCAATACTTCAAAATAGAGTATTTTCATTGGCCCAAAACGTTTCACGTGATCAAAACAAATGCATTTTAGACATCGATAAAAGACGGAACTATTTTCGATAAAAATAGAAACAAAACAAGGTCAGGGATTTCCGATATTGGGAATTCCATTCCAAGAAATACCAAACTTGTTTTGTTACTATTTATAGTCATCACCCTTTGAATTTCGATTTCCTCGAATTCCTTTATACTTCCATAGATTTTCAATAAATAGATAAACAATTAGTGTCCTTGTAACAATTTTAATAATTATTTCCAAATATTACATTAAATAATTCCAATTTCGCCAAGTAAATGAAAAATCGTCTGCTTTTACACGGAGTCCAAACAATCATGGCTGACATCGGCGATTTTTCGTTGTCTTTCCCCGCATTTGAGGACGATTTTGACGGAATTGATGTAAAAATGTTTGAAGAACCATTCGTGGAAGAAATTTCAGAAGCTACGCTTGTAAATGAAAGTGGCAATGATATAGCTACTATCACGGGAATGGAAGAAACTAAAAAAGAAACCCGTTTTAAAAGCCTTGACAGCTGTCAACTGGAGGAGCTTACCAATGCCAGATACTCTAAAGCCTCCAGAATTAATGCTAAATGGGGCTTCAATACATTCAATGGTAGGTTTTTAATGGAAATCAGTCATATAACACACTTGAAAAAAAAACAGACAATTTACAAAGGCAAAATTTTGAACATTTTACCTATTTTTCAAACATCTATCTTGACTAAAATATGAAACTTAATCAATTAAAGCTATTAATCACTAATCAATCATGATAAAAATGAAAATTTAACCAAGTAAAGGTTTATATCAACCATTAATCATGATAAATATGAAAATTGCTATAATTAAAGTTAATCAGATGAAATTTACACACACAATCGATACTTCCAATTAACTATATTGGCTGGACACCAATTCTGGCTGCATACCAGTTCTCTCAAACTAACCTGTTTCACGAACGTCCAAAAAAGGTAAATTTAAGTTTCAAGTTATGATGACGCAAAGTTCTTCTATTTCGAAATTTTTTTTTAAAATAAATTGATTATTTAGTGTCTTTACCATGAAACCGGTTAGTTGGCAAGGACTGGTATGCGCCGAGAATTTGTCTCAACGCAAGTAGAATAATCCAAATATTATTTAACATTAAAAAAACAAAACAATAATGATCTGTGCATAGAAAAATATGTCAATCTGCACATGTGAGTAGTGCATAAAGTGTCTACCCTTTTGAATGTTCAGGTTAACCCTTTACTGTTTTCCTCAATTTTAGACTTGTCAAAATTCAAAGGTGTAGCAGACGACATTATAAAGTAAGAGCAATAAAAAAAGTAACATCCTTTAAGGTAGAATATATTGTTTTGAAAAAAAGAAATTACTTGTCACATGCAATTTCTTTTTTTTCCACAAGGTTTTCTCAAGTATAATTTCACAGGCACATAAAAACCAGTGATTGTACAGGAAAGGGTTAACTAAAATTGAAACTTTTCAAACTTGGCTAATTATGGTTGTAACGTGTAAGTGATTAATTTGTATATTCCTGAAGTTTAAAGATGAAAGCTCTGGTTGACCTCTACTTGAACCAATCTTCTTTTCAAATATTAATTTAGGAATTTCACTTATTTTTCTTGGTGGATCATAAACATATATGACCACAAGTGCTAGAAATTCTGTCGGGAAAAAGAATTGCATTTTTGTCTGTTTTCCACAATGGTTTCATTTTTTCTCTCCTCTTTCTTTATCATTTATTTAGATTGGTGCACTGAGAAATGTCTCAACATTGATTTACATACTATTGAAGAAGGAGAACTGGCAACTCATCTTACACGTTTCTACGCAGAAATTGCGCCAAAACCAAGCCAACACCGTAAAAGCCAGGAATATCACAAAAATTCTTTGAAGAACATTCGTTCAGCCTTAAATCGTTACATACAAGTGGAATGTGGTCGCCCATTGAATATCGTTTCAGATTATAGATTTAAAAAATGCAACGACATGTTAAATGGTAAACTGAAATATAACGCTAGGCATGGTCTTTCTGCACCAACTGTTCACAAAAGTGTAATCCACAAAAATCATATGACTAAAATAAATGAATATCTGAAAGTTCTTAACCCTATAACCTTAAGGTATAGGGTTTGGATGCAGTTAGGTATTCATTTTTGTTCAAGAGGTCTTGAATTTCATTGCCAGTTGAGTCCAAGAAGTTTTTGCTTCCAAAAAGATGAAATGGGAATGGAATATGTCACATTGGCCCACAACACTCAGCAAAAAAATCACCAAGGTGATTTTTCCGCCACGGATGAAAATCCAGATAAACGCATGTACGAAACCGGGGATGATCTTTGTCCAGTCCAGTCTTTGAAAATATTGATCTCGAAAACCCCATCTGATGCTGCAGCTTTATTCAATCATCTGGAAAAAACACTTCCGGATGACCCCTCTAGCAGCTTATACTGGTACAGCTCTAAAGCTGTTGGCAAACGTCAATTTTCAAATTTCATGCCAGATATTTGTAGAAATGCTGGTCTGTCAGAACGATACACGGCACATTGCCTTCGTGCAACAGCTCTCAGTATAATGACGGACAATAATGTTCCGGGTCGTCATATTATGTCCTTATCTGACCATAAAAATGAAAGTTCTCTAATGGCATATACAAGACCGAGTAGTACTCATAAGCAGAACATGAGCAGAATCTTAGCAGATTTATTCAGGTCACCTGAAAATAGAAACAATGCAACTATTACTTCACTGGAAAACTCTGAAGTGCAGTCATCTGTGTCAATACAAAATAAAAGCCCGACCAAATCAGCCTTGGATGCTAGCTTATTGAAGGGCTTTATTACAGAATCAAACTGCACATTCAGTAGCTGTACTTTTCAAATCTATCAAAAATGATTACCCCTATAATAATTGTATGAGAGCTGTATTAGTGTAAGCTGCTCTTTATTTGTAATTAGTAAATATGTTTAGATAGATAGAATAAGATACAAGTAAAAACTAAAATCTAGACTTATGCTTTCATTCATTTTGAGGGTTATTATAGCATCGTAGCCCATCAAAATGTTTGTTGATCTTTTTGCTTTAAACTTTTAATACGTCTGAGAGTATAGTCGAAACATCGTAACAACATTTTTAATAAGGCTGTAGTTACGATGTTTTGTCTGGTGGTATAGTTGTTTTGTTTAGACTATTTTATTTTTATTAAACAGTTCTAAATTTTATTTGTCATCATAGAAATAAATAGCAATTCTGAGATGTGGTTTATTACTGACAATTTATCTTTTTCCCTCAAAACTTAAGTTGTACTGGTATATTTATACAAACAATTTCTCCTTGTAAGCCAATATTTAGGTTTGTATGGGTGTATTTTCACATTTCACTTTCTGTGTGTACATGGATGAACTGAACTGTTACCAACTTTATATTTCTATGTATGACTGTGATAAATAGAAACCAAAACTTATCCTGTCCAATAAGTCTGATATCAATATAAAATGTTTATTGGTGATAACTTGTTTTTTTCATTTTTCTATGTTGAAAGAAGTCAATAAAATGTTGAAAAATAGATACATCTATTTTTATTCAAAACATTCTCAAAGGCTTTTAAATATAACCATTTTGAATGTGAGCTTTGTCACTTGTCTGATTTTTGACTCTACCTGCTCATTTTAGATTTTGTTTCAAACAAATTTTGGGACATTATTCTGTTTTTCCCTTAAACCTTCAACCAGTTTCACCTCCATTATTTAGTAGAAAGCAGACGGCATACGGTAAGAACAGACTGGAAGATTGCAGGCTGATTTTAGTCCATACTGTCAGCTAAACTAAAAGGTTTTTGGAGAGCAGAAAGATGAGATCAGCATAAGAATATCTTTAATAATGGTATCTATGAAAACACAAACCATCAGTTTTTAATCAAAATACAAAATAGTGCAGTGGCAATGAGGTACCGAAATGTTGTATCGACGTCTTTAAAATACACTTTGGTCGCTTAACAACAATATTTGTTAAACGTACTATTATTTCTCGGTATTCCGGTAAAATTTGGTTGCGTTCAAAGAATACCGGTATTCTGAAAAATTGTTTGCTTCGAAGTAATTCATTAAATGACATCGACAAAAAGACTGGCAATGCAGCGAACAAGAAGTCCTTAATGGGTCTTTAAATGTTCGTTTTAAACATGAAGATTTCGAAAAACTCACCTTTATTAGCCGTAAATCCGAGATTTCATCAGCATGCATCGTGTCCAAGTGGTATGTTTATATTTCTTGTCCATTACAAAGCATCTATTCATAATTCTTACTGTTATCGACCCAGATATCATAATTTACAGAGTTTAAAGTTAGTATTTGCTCATAATAATTCCAAATAAATCCAACGAATGTTCGAATTTCCATTTCAAAAAACCCAAGCGACGAAATAAAATGTCCGCCGTTACAACGACTCGAGCGATAAACTGTGTCAATGTATCCATACGCCTGTCAAAACAAAAGTAACTCCGCCCACGGTTCGTTTATTTGTCTTTATTTTCATCTCTCTATCCGTTTCGGATTTGAAAGTAGACGTATTGCAATTATATGGGCCGAGTGTATTTTTCACTGCGTTTATTGGAGTATTAAGTGAAATTGCCTGAGCACATGGCTTAAACATAACGCCCTACGGGCGTTATTTGCCATGTGCTCAGGCAATTTCACTTAATACTCCAATAAACGCAGTGAAAAATACACTCATCCCTATATTAAAAGTATTTCCCAAAATTTTTGTCATCCCCCCCCCCAAAAAAAAAAACCTCACACACAAAAAAACTTGTACCATTGCTCTCTTCTTTTACCTATTGATAAAGACCAATAACTGTGACTGAAATGTATTGCTTTGTATATGTTTGTATGGCTATGTACTTTCTGTACTTGTCGATTAATAAAATTTCTGTTCTGTTCTGTACTGTTCTGTATGAATACGTGAAGCAGATCAAACATTGTGTGATTAGGTTTTTCGGTTCGTATCTCCATGAAAACAAAAAAATGTTCTCTTCATTTCTTATAATTTGATAGCATCGAGCGTAAAAAACAAAAGCTGTACAAATTTTGATACTTTTTTGCATGGGATTATTTTGTGCGGAAGCATACAAAATCGCTGCGTGCTCCTAATTTTGTTCATGGAGTTATGAATAATCTTTATTGACCAATCAGAACACTCTTTTTTGATAGACAAAACTGAAAATTAAATTATAATTGCATCATCTTGAAATTGTCGTCTGCAACTCCTTTGAATTTGGACCAGTCTAAAATTTTGCCATGTGATAATGGGTGTATCATTTCCTATGTGAATTACGTGGCAATCTGATGACATCATCATTGTCTTTTGTCCAGTGAAATGTTCGGTAGGGTGAGATGGAGGAAAGCTAAATCTGCAAAGAAATTGAGTTTATCTTTTTGATAATTTGCCATTTTTTCATAGAAATTATCAAGCGAAAAATCCACAGCGAAACCTTGATAGTCCACCAACTATCATTAACACTTTGCCGTTTTTTGAAATTTAGACTTGTAGAATTTGAAAGACATAGGGGATGACATGAAAATTGTGTGCACTATGAAATGAAACTATCCTATTCGGTAGATAATAGCAATTTCTTCTGTTTTCACAATATTTTATTAAGGATGAAATTACATTGATATAAAAAGCAGGGACTGTATGGGATAAGGTTGAAAAATCTTCTGAAGAGTATTTTAGAAATAATTATTTTCTACAGATATAATTTTTTTTCACTGTTCCCTTATTATCTATGCTTTTCTTATCTTTAAGGGAATTCCTTTAGTTAATTGATTTAGTTTTATTTATATCTTTTAATTTTTTAGCTCACTTGGGTTCAATGTGCTCAAGGGGAGCTTTACGATAACCAAGTATCTGTTGTCCATTGTCCATTGTCAACAATTTCTCTTAACATCTTCTCCTCCTAAACCAATGGGTCAATTTGGACCAAAGTTGGAAAGGATGTTCCTTGGGTGCCCCTTTTCAAAACATAGTCATGAAATTTTGATTTGCCATAAAATTTGGCGTTGCTAGGTGGGCTTATCAGACTGAAATCTTGAAATAATTCTTTAACCCTTGTCATGCTGTATAAATTACCTTACTGAGATGCTGTAAAATCAAAGGGCTGAAAGCACTGATAGAACTTTTTGTTCAATAATCAATATTTTTTAGAGAAATCAACTTCATAAACAACTCTGGCAGGAAAAGTAAAAGCAGGAGGTTTAGACTAAGATCAGCCTGCACATAAGTGCAGTCTGATCTTAGTCTACACCTTCTGCCAAAACCGGAATATACCTGGTTCAGCATGACAATGGCTAAAAATCTTTTCCTTTATAATTGGACCAATTCTGCCCAAACTTGGCAAGAATATTCCTTTTGGTGACCTTTTTTAAAACTTTTTGATAAAACATGGATTTGCCAAGAAAAGGGAGCATGGCAGGGGATAGCTTGTCATCACTGACGTAATATTTTTATGTAAGCAAACCTTAAATTGTGGTGGGTCACAATTTAAGATATCAAGACATCTTTCTTGAATTGTAGGCTTACCACATAAGTAATTAGCTCATATAATTTTAATTGTCATATTTATTTATTGAATAGCTCCGGGAGTATGTTTTTCTTATCAATTTTGTAGTGTGTTTTAAGGGAAGATATGGCTTTAAATTTTGGAAAATATTGTGAAAACTAGAAATTGTTTCATTTTTGGATTAATCTAGGATTTTGTTGTCTTTTATGGTTTAGCCATTCAGAACTCCTCCTTCAATTCTATGAAACAAATCAGGGATGTATACTTTACGGCTATTTTAAAGCTTCATGTGGCAAACTTTGGAAATGGTGCTATCTGTTATGTAAAGTAGTTGTGGTAAAATGAAGGCTTTGTTAGAATTCTGGGCTTCATAGGAAACTTAATATCAAAGCAAAACATAAAACAAGCTTTTAGGTGATAATAAGACTCCCGAATCATCTGGGTTTACCGAGATTACATACTACACTTTCCTTAACTATTCCTGGCTAACAAAACACACTGATTTACTACATAATGCTGTTATAGGTCCATGGTCTGTTCCCAACTTTATGGGAATGAACAAGTGTGTTCTCATTGGCGGAGGGGGGGAGGGGTAACCTAAAGGATGATACACATCTTGAGTATGGATGGATTACTAGTTCCTTTCTTAAAAAAATTCAGTCAAACTTTAATTTTATTTATTTTTTTTTCAGTGCAAGTTCAGATGGCACTATCAAAGTTTGGAACTTTAAGACACAGGAATGCCAGTCCACATTTAAATCCCTTGGTGGTCAAGCCGGGGCAGATATAACAGTGAACAGTATACATCCTCTACCAAGAAATGCCGAACAATTTGTTGTTTGTAATAGAAGTAATACAGTGGTTATAATAAACATGCAGGGTCAGGTTAGAGAACTTCTTAACAATTAACTCATTCCAACTAGAGCCCTGCCGCCGTCATAGCGCAGTTGGTAGCTCTTCGGACTGTCAATCTAGAGGTCCCGGGTTTGATCCCCGACATTGGCACTCATCCTTTCCGACTATTTGTCTCTCACCAATGGGTTGATAATCATAGACCTATGTGGGATAGCAGCTGGAAGCTAGGAAAGGAATATAACTGAAAGATTGTTAAAAGGGGCGATAAACCCGATTCAAACAAACAAACAAACTCGAGCCCTCCTTTTTACGCCCCCGAATTAAAAAGCTTTGGAAAACATTGTGGAAAATAAAGAAATTGCTTGTATTAAGCAATTTCTTCATTGGCAACAATGTTTTCTACCCCAAAAGACGAAAAAAATTAAAATTCCATCAACTTTTGATTGTCGTCTGCAACTTCTTTCAAGTTGGACCAGTCTAAAATTTTGTTGTGTGGGAATTGGTTAACCCATTACCAGACAACAAAATTTCAGACTGGTCCTAATTGAAAGAAATTGCAGACAACATTTCAAATTAGGCTAAAAATAAGAAAAAAAAAAAGGTCTAACTAGGACAGAAAAAGTTGTGAGAAAAAGATAAATCATTTGTTATAAGCAAATTTTTAAAGTAGAAATTTCATCAGTGCATGGGAAAGCATCATTCTGTGGTATTGGGGTAAGCCTACGCTGGATGAAGAGCAGGATGCATTCATTTGTCCTAAATGAATGATTGAACAGAGCTGAATCTAGGGTGAGGGATTCACACGTTTGAATAGTTCAGGCCGCAAAAAATCATAAGGCCATGCACCACTTGTCACGCACATTTTAAAAGAATGGCGCATTATTAAATTAGAGGTGCGTTTAACGTGAAACCATTTAGATTCTATTGAGAAATGCCCTATTTTCTGGTGAATGGATTGGTGTCGCAAAATTGGAATGATTCACCAAGAGTCTGATAGTTTTTTTGGGAATTTTGATTTTTGTCTTCCGGAAATTTAATTTATTCATACATTTAAATTTATTTATTTAAAAATGTGTAAATCAAAACATCAATTTTCAACAACATCTGATTATCGTCGAAAGGCGGTCGAGTCCTTGTGAGTACAGCTTCAGTGAAGCTGAAGCTGTACTTACGATATTTTGGTCACATATATTAAATAGAGTGATGCCATGGTGAACCACAATTGTTCACATTTCATTCTCTCTTGATTTGCAATAGTAAATACAGCAACCTGTAAATCAAAGGTTAACTAGCGGTGGGATCGGACCATATTTAAAGCTCTACCAGATCTGTCAATATTGCTCACCTTGATAACTTAGCAATAAAAGAAAGTAAGCTCCTTCTTTTGTAACTTGTGTTTTGTGCGCCTTTCTTTTTAGGGTAGATTCGATTCCCGACGGCGGCACTCATCCTTTTCGACTATTTGTCTCCCACCAATGGGTTGATAATCGTAGACCTATGTGGGATAGCAGCTGGAGGCTAGGAAAGGATGTAATGGCGGTACTTGTGTGAGAAATACCAGGAATCCATTGTTAGGTGCTCCGCAGCGATATAACTGAAAGATTGTTGAAGGCGGCGTAAAACCCCATTCAAATTCAAAATTTTTAGGGTAGTCAAAACTTTAAATTTTACTGAAAATGTGGCTCAATCCTGAAACACATTGGCTCACATTTTGAAATGTGATTGGGGAGTTGGCCGACTTTTGTGAAAACCTAGATTCAGCTCTGATTGAACTTGTCAATTAAAATTTTGATTGACAGCTGCTTATCCTCTCAACCCATTCTCACACAGTGACGCTTTTTAATGCCCCCAATAAAAAACAATTGGGAAAGCAGTGTGAGAAATGAAGAAATTGCTTGTAAGAAGCTATTTCTTCATTTAAGACAATGTTTTCTACCCAGAAAAATGAAAAAATCTAAAATTTCATAGACTTCAAATTGTTGTCTGCAACTCCTTTCAATTTGGACCAGTCTAAAATTCTACCAACTTGGAATGCGTTAAATATTATAACATACAGGCAAAGTAAAAAACCCTACTAGGATATTACAAGTCACTGTACAAATTATATAACTAAGTGCATTAACCCATTTCAAAACAGCAATAGAAATTAGAAAAGGCTGTAGACAACAAAACAAAGTTTGTTTAGATTGAAAAAAATAAGGGCTGTATGAGGTGGAAAACATTGTGAGAAAATAAGAAAATGAGTGTTGCAAACAATTTCTTCTTTTATCACAATGTTTTCAATAGCTATGCTCCTTTAGAGTGTAAAACAGTGGGATTAAACAAAAAGCAAATTGTTGGTGGGCAAACAAACATGTCTCTTCACTGCAGTTATGGTAAAGACACCCAATAACTATTGTTTATATAATTTGTATAGTGACTGTTAATAGGTAGGGAAAGATAAGTGATCTGTCACTTGACACATGGATGCTTTCAAAAAATCAATCAATGAAACATTTCATTTAGACCTGATGTGACCTTTGAACTCTGACATTGGTTGACATTTATATTTAGCATTTTTAGCTCACCTGGGCATGAAGTGCTCAAGGTGAGCTTTTTTGATCAAGCTGTGTTGGGCTTCTGTCTTCCTGCATCCAGCATGTGTCAACATCTTGTGTGCACTCTAGAGGCCACAATTCTGGTTCAAATGTCTTGATACTTGGTCAGAATGTTTGTCTCCATGAAAGCTCGGACATGTTCAATATTGGGTCACATCAGGTCGAAACTAGGTAACTAGGTCAAATTTTAGTAAAACCTTGTGTACACTCTAGAGCTCATATTTTTGCCTCAAGTGTCTTTGATATTTGGTCAGAGTATATGTAGGCATTATATCTCGGTCAAGTTCTATTTTGGGTCATGTGGGGTCAAAAACTAGGTCAAAGGGTCAAATCTTGAAAAAAGCCTAGTGTGCACGCTAGAGGGCACATATTTATCAAGATCAATTGTTATTTGGTCTAAATATTTTTCTGCATATAATCTCAATCAGGTTGATATTGGGTCATGTGGGGTCAAAAACTCCGTCACTAGGTCAAATTTTAGAAAAATCTTCTCCAGATGTCAGTCACTTTTTTCCTGAAATGTCTTGATATGTGGTCAGAATGTTTGGCAGCACAATGCCTTAGTCAAGTTCTATATTGGGTCATGTGGGGTCAAAAACTAGTTCACAGGGTCAAATCTGGGAAATAGCTAGGTATGCACTCTAGGGGATACATATTTGCCTCAAATCAATTGATATTTGTTCTGAATATTTGTCTGTATAATATCTATCAAGTTTGATATTGGGTCACATGGGGTCAAAAACTAGGTCACTAGGTCAAATTCTAGAAAAACATTGTTTGCATTCTAGATGTCAGTCACATTATTTCCTCAAATGATTTCATATTGGGTCATGATGTTTGTTCCCCTAATTTCTCAGGCAAGTACATATTTGGGTCAAATTGGGTCAAAAACTAGGTCACTAGGTCAAATCTTTAAAATACATTGTGTGCAATCTATGTCCATGATATCTTTGCCAAGATTGAATTTGGGTCACATGGGGTCAAATACTAGGTCACAGGGTCAAATCTTAGAAAAACCTTGTGTGCATTCTAGAACCCACATTTTTGGCTCAAAAGGTTTTGTCAGAATTTTTATATTCAGCTATGTCGGCTAAGTTTGGTTCACATGGTGTAAAATACTTTGCAGAAATGTTCCTTTGATGACCTTTTACAAAACTTCTACAGAAAATTCTGATTGGCATAAAAGAGCAGGTTTAGCAGAGCCAGGATTAGAGAAATCATGAAAATGATTCTTTAAAAATCTTCTTATAAACCATTTGGACAAAACTTGGCAAGAATGATCCTGAGCTGACCCTTTTCCAAACTTGTTGATGAAATTTTGATTTTGAAAAGAATGGCAAGATGGGCTTACTAGACTTAGAGAAATCATGAAATATTTCTTTTAGTATCTTTTCCTCCTAAACCACAAAGCTGATCTGATACAAAACTTGACAGGAATGTTCCTTTAGTGACCCTTTTCTAGACTTGTTTCTGAAATTATGATTTGCAAAAAATGTAGGTGCGGGAGGGCAGGGCTTTTCAGACTCTAGGTTGAGTGATTCAGGGCCATTTTTGCCCTTTTGTTTGTTACATGTTACTGCAAAATAAAGCAGTTTGATATCTGAGTCAAACTTACCATCTGGGTCCATGGATGTGTTCAGTAGAGTCGGGGAGTGGAGCCAGCAGTCCGCCCATTAACGAAAAGAGTAGTTTATTATTGGCACTCAATGGGAGGTAAATCAATCTTACACTAAAACAAACAATTGACCAATCGCTGGCCCCACCCACTTACTTCGTTATCCCCACCCATTGATTCCAACAGGAAGTTCCACTTCGATAGTAAACTGTGTTATTTTGAAAAGTTTATGGCCAGTAGCATGTAACAAAAAAGTTAAATAGTTCGTTGGTAGCCAATGTTGGTTTTCAAAACTAATGTCTGAACTCAGTGAATTATTTTATTTGTCAACTGGTCATTTGATAGACAGCTGTGACTTATATATCATTTACTCATATCTAATTGGTCCAAATTTCTAGGAAGAGCAAATACAGTGCCACTGCCAAACAAGTGTATTTTTTTGTCTAATTGGTTATGGGTTAGTAATTTAATTTTTAGTTTCAATTATCAAAACCAAGCTTTCTGATTGGTTGAAAAAAATTCATACCTCCATGAACAAATTTTGAGCATGCAGGTATTTTTCATGCTTCCGCACTAAAAAGTTCCATACAAAAAAGTATCAAATTTTGTGAAATATTTGCTTTTTTTGCTCAATTATATTAAATTATAAGAAATGAAGAGGATATTTTTTCTGTTGTCATGGAGGTATGAACCGAAAAACCTAATCACACTTATGTACAAATCTGCTCTGCGTATTCATACAGTATGATTAGGTTTTCGTTTCATACCTTCATGAAAACAAAAAATATTCTCTTCATCTTTTACATAGAATAAACCTTTAATTGTTTGTTTATGTAGATCGTAAGAAGTTTCTCCAGCGGTAAAAGGGAGGGCGGAGATTTTGTTTGTTGTATTTTATCACCAAGAGGAGAGTGGATCTATTGTGTTGGAGAAGACATGGTGTTGTACTGCTTCAGCGTAACAACCGGTAAACTGGAGAGAACTCTGACTGTAAGTTTAACTATGTGGAGCTGTGAGCGCATTACAGTATAATGCATTATTTTGATTCTTATTTTTCAAAAAACAGGAAAGGGTTAGGATATTTTGATAGATTTGGAGAACTGGCCAGGTTTCAGGTTGAGATCACATAGTAATGCATAGTAAACTGCAAAAATAGCAAGCCTTTTCTTCCTCCAATAGGAGTTGCCTTCTATCTTAAAGAAAAATACATTAGCTATATCATTCGTAAATTCAGGCTGATGGAGAGAACTAGTCGCTCATAACTACAGCTTGTAAAGAGAGCCATGTTGTTTTGTCCTCTGCATTCATTGCATTTTTGCTTGCTGATAAATTTAACACTTGCCAGTAGACAGGGAAACTGCTTTTGTTGAGTATGTTGGGAGAGGTCCAAGTTTATCACATTCCCATACAATCCTAAGACAAAATGTTTTAGAAAACATTGTGGAAAATAGAGAAATGGCTTTTGATAAGCAATTTCTTCATTTCTGACAATGTTTTCTTCCCCCAAAACAAAGGATTTCAAAATTTCATTAACTTAAATTTTTTGTATGCAAATGACTTGAATTTAGATCAATCTAAATCTTTGTTGTCTGGAAATGGGTGAAGGTCAAATGTTGAGCTACTACATTTATGGGTGGATAAAGAAATTATTAACCCTTTTCTATTTTTTCAAAATTCTAGCCTTATTCAATTTGCAAAGAAGTTGCAGACGGCAATTAAATGAGAGTTCAATTTAAAAAGTAATCAACAAAATGGGTAGAAAATATTGTGGGAAAGGAAGAAATTGCTTGTTACAAGCAATTTCTTCTTTTCTTCTTTTTCCACAGCACGTTCTCAAATACAATATTACAAGGACATTCAAATCTAGGATTGAACAGGAAAGAATAAAGCATAATCCTCCATCTTGTAGGTAGGTGTGTTATTTGACACTTAATTAATAACAATTACTGTGATAATTGTCATCTGCAACTTCTCTGAATCAGGACCGATCTAAAATTGAGTCATATGGCAAGAATTTAACCAATTACCACATAACAAAATTTTGGAATTGCCCAAATTGGAAGGAGTTGCAGATTACAATTTAAAGTTTATGAAATTTAAGAATTTTTCAACTTTCTGGGTAGAAAACATTGTGTAAAATGAACAAACTGTTTGTTGCCAGACACTATGTTTATTCAATTGTTTATTCTTTAGGGATATGAAAAAGGGTCATTGCTTGGAAATTGGTTAATGAATAAAACACAGTTAATATTTTGTCATTTTATTGGTTTATTTTTCATTTTTGTACATCAGAAAGAAGGCATATATACTGAAATTTAAATAATGCTGTTGTTTTTATTGCAGTCAGGATACTAACTGTAATCTAGGAATCGCCCGAATTTGAACCTGACAATGACCTGAAAATTTTTCCTTGCTCTCGAATTGATTCATAGTATATTTTCTGAAAATGTAAGTCCATTCATAAAGAATGACAGTGAAAAGCTTAATCACTGAATGTACGCAGTTATTAAGGTCACATCCTTTACAGGTACTTCTATATATACCGTCTTGCATCCAGTCCACTCGATAGAGGGAATCTTCCAGGTTTGTCGTTATGTCAAAAGTTAACATCATCAGAGACATAGAATAATGTATATTTATGTCTCTGACATTATTTAATCGACTGTCTGAACTTACCATCATTACTGATTTCATTTAACAAAAATTGGGTATTGGTAGGCCTCGCTGTTCAACGATTCGTCGATCTTAGACAAAGTCGAAAGTGAAACTAGACATTCTGCCATCTCGGATTTTTTTTATTATTATTAACTTCATTCTTACGATTTTAAAAGTTACCAGCTACAAAGTTTAATCTAGTTTTGTTCACATGCATCTGTTGGGTGTAAATTCCTGATTCGTAAAATAGATTTATTGTTACCGTATTTTTAACAATGGTAAAGAAATTAGACCAAGTCCTTACGGCGAAAGAAGTTCGTAGGTTGATCCTCGTGAACTTTTCTTAATGTGTCAGTTACCCAAGGTGTTCAACAGCTTATTGGTCTCCAAGGAGACGTTGCTATGCGGGATACTTAGATTTTATCCCTTTTGTCTTAGGATGGAAATATTCAAGTTGCTGTAAAGCTAAATTGAATTAGATTTATTCCGACAACTATTGATAATAATAGAATTTGTCTCAGGTGAAAATTCTAGCTTTTAAATATTGGCACAGATCGAAAGAGAACCATAATTTGTAGAACTGTATAAATTTACGGTTTATTCAATTCCGATAGACTGGGAAGGTAAGGGTAGAATATAATAATTCTCTGCTCGCTGAATTTCGTTGGTTTCTGCTAAAGTCTCGCAACTACGGTTGTTATCTTTAGAAATATCGGAGGGTGATGCTCCTTAAAATATCTTTCGTATATTTTTCCGATTCGACAATGACGCTGTTGATCAAGTCAGTTTTGGGCGAGAAACATTGTTGGGATTCCGTTGGGGGGGGGGGGGAAGATAGAAGTCTTCAAATGTGATGTCATAATAAGGAAAACTTAACAGACAAATCAGAGAATGACACCAACTATCATACAAGTTGTTAATATACAGTCTTGACTGCATTTGTGGCCATTCAGGCCTTTTATTTCATTTTTGCAAGTTTTCCTTGGCAACATATCAAATGCAAATTTGATAACTTTGATTTTTTTTCTCTGTATTTTAGGTCCATGAAAAAGATGTAATTGGAATAGCCCATCACCCGCACCAGAATTTGATCTCAACTTACAGTGAGGATGGACTGTTGAAGCTGTGGAAACCCTAATCCTTTACTGGACGGCAAAAGTTATACTGATCTTTTAACCCTTTTCTGTTTTTTGAAATTTTAGACTGGTCAAAATTGAAAGAGTTTGCAGTTAACAATGAAAAGTAGGTGCAATTGGAAATGAAACCATCCTATGTGGTAGAAAATATTGTGGAAAAAGGAGGAATTGCTTGTCACAAGCAATTTCTTCTTTTTCCACAATGTTTTCTCAAGTATGAAATTATGGCAACATAAAATCCCGGGTTTAAGCAGGAAAGGGTTAAAAGGAGTTGCTGAGGAAAATTGAAAGTTTAGAAAATTTACTCTTTATTTAAAAACTTTCTGGGTAGAAAAAATTGTGAAAAATGAAGAAATTGGTTCAATTTCTTCATTTTCCCCCAAATTTTCCCAATTGTTTTTCTTGGGGGGGGGGACATCAAAAAGCATCGTTGTGTGGGAATGGGTTAATAGAGTTAATATTTCTTTTAGTCAATGATTAATCCAAAATATTCTGAATAGTATAGTTTCGAAACTATTACATGTACGTGCAATTTCTAATACAAAAACTACCATTTGTAGCTAGGATCTTATGGAATAGAAAGTCTAGCTATTTCTCCTTGGTGTAGTTGACATTGTTTTAAGTAAGACAAACTTTAAGCCTTGCCTGTTTTTAGATCTGTCTAAATTGAAAGGTTTTGCAGACAAAAATTTATAGTGAATTTAATTTGAAAAATAACCATCTATTAGGGTAGAATAGTTACAAGCAATTTCTTCTCTTTCTACAATATTTTCTCAAGTATAAAATCACAGGGACATTAAAACCAGGGATCGCACAGGAAAGGGTTAACCTTGATCGTAAATAATGTGTGATACCATTCAAGATATATTTGAATCTTGGCGTGCATGTTCACTATTACAAGAGCAATCCCTTCATTTATTGATTGAATGGTGTTTGACGTCACTTTTAACAGTATTTCAGTCTTATTGTGGCACTTGAACACCTAACCATGGTATCCTGGTATTTCTTACACCAGTACTACCTCAACATCCTTTTCAAGTCTCTAGCTGCTCACCCATTGGTGAGAACAAGAGCATTTTATACTATGAGGGGAATAACTCCATAAGGATGTTTGTAGAATTATGCCATATTTTAGATAGGATTTTCTTTATACTTCCCGAAGACTGAGCATATAGTTGCTGATTTATCTGTTCATAAAGTGAGATTTCTCCGTAACATTTGGGCCTATTGGTTGAAACTTCATATGTGAACTTCTCCTGAAATTGAGCCAACATGATTTTGTCAGATATGGTATTTGAGACATCATCATGTAAGAAGGTATTAACTTCACAAATATGTTGTTTATCAAGAGCCCAAGGTATTGTTTACTTCATATTTTGACTCGATGAAATCCTGTAATGCTGAAAGCTCAAGGCCTTGTAACTTTGTTTTGTGTACTTAGACTGACATAAAACATTTTCCAGTTTTTGTAAGTTAGAATGATATTTGTTTTTTTGTGACAAGTACTAATTTAAGGAGCGTCTTGTACAATCTGGTACCTTTAGTTTGTTAAGCACTTGACTTCAAACCTCTAGATCACGCGTTCTAGCCCTGGACTCACCAAACTAACAAACTATCTGTCTTGGGAATGAGACATTAATCAAAGCTCTTGTGGGATAGTGCTTTAGATCAAGCATGTTAAAGGACCAAGCAGGGCTTGCAGCAGTTTTTTCCTGTATCCTTGCACTAACCCTGGTAACAACAAACTGTTTTCTAGGGGTGTCGCTCATTTGGGCATGTGCTACAGTAGCAACTATAAATAAACAGAAATACACACATAGCACCTGCAGCAAGGTTTTTACTCTCCAATGTGCTTGTTTCTTTAATGCTATTCATGAAATTACAAATGTTTTTCCTAATTATCTCTTGAAAGTCTCATTGTTTGGGTTAGACTATGCCAAAGGTGTTTAATTTGGTCTTCTGAATTTCAATTATGTAGAACTATGTATGTCTTCTCAATACACAAGCAAAAAGGCGCATCTCATATTTGTAGGAGTAAGGAATTCCAATGTCCAACTTGTCCATGATGGGTTTTTTTCACTTACCTACAAATGCATATTTAGCTTGGCTGTTTTCAGAGAAAACACATGAATTTGCCGTGGCCAGGTTGTGATCTGTGTCAGCATCGTTGTCGTCGGAAAATTTTGATGTATTTATAATATCTCTGGTATTACTGAGCACATTTACTTGAAGTAAGGAATATAATGTTCACTAAACCCATTAACAAACAGCAAAATTTTAGACTGGTCCAAATTTGAGTTACAGAACAAGTTTAAGTTTGATTCCAGTCTTACGATTTTTGAGGAAGATTAGGATGCTGGACTCAGATAATTACCAAGAAATTTCCGAACTTTTTTCTAAATGCTTGCAGGTATTGAGCTGATTTTTGTAAGTTAGTCAATATTGATGGTCCATTTATTTTGAGGAAGATATGGATGCTAGACTTGGGAAATTACAGTTTCCAGACTTTTTTTCCTTAACACTTGCAGGTATTGAGCTAATTTTTGATAAGTGAGTCAGCATTGATGAGTTACAGAACAAGTTCAAGTTCTGTTCCAGTCCATTGTTAAGTTACCTTTTACACTAATAATATTGAGTTTAATTGCAGTCTGTCGCCTTTCCAAGGCTTGTAAAGGATGTGAGGGGTGGTACTGGTGAGAGAATTACCAGGAAAACATTGTTAGGTGCTCCAGCCACTGTTATATGACAGAACAAATTGTTAAAAGTGGTGTTAATCCCCATTTTTTCAATTTGATATTTTAACACTCATACTAACAAGCCAAACTTTCATACTGTTATGTAGTAATTTTAATCTGAAATTGTACAAGTTGCTTTGCATATTGAGTATGGCGACAATTTAAAGCTGTTTCTTTTCCACGATACAATCTTGTGTGAAAATTCACAAATATATATTAGTTTGGAGCCATTACATTAAGTTTACCCAATACTGTTACATTATAAGAATCAAAGCAGTATTTTCATGTTTTGTCTTGTAACACTTTTATCCTAGAATGACACAGACACTTACCAATCTATATATGAAAAATTTCATGTATACCCATATATAGATCCTCCACGGATTGGTCCTGGGCAGCTCATAGTAGCATACCATTTCATCTCATGTTTCATAGTTTCTGTAGATCACAAAAATCATTTTCACAACCATCTTGTTACATAAAATCTGATACAACTGTAATATTTTGGAGGGGTAGTAATCCCTTTACCACCCAAAAAAGATACCCCACTAGGGATAAATATAATGTCGATAGGTGACTTGGTATTGCCATGCAATACTTCAGAATGCTTGTTTTCTCATATTTTACACTAAAAGGCTTTTATTTTCATACATGGAGCCTTTATAAAAACTTTTATTTATATCTTGGCCTGCTAGGAGGCCTGAATAATGTCAATGGTTAATTCTGTACATATAGGAAACTATATCATACTTGTCTAGAGACGAGTGGTAAAATCTGTATCTAACACCATCGTTTTGGCTTGAATTTCATGGATGTTCATTTTTTTGCAGCAAGGAAATAGAATTAGTGTGGGTTTTTTTCATAAACATAAAAATGTACAATTTCTCACTGAAACAACCAAATATCCTAAATGTCTTTGCTTTGATCTCTGTTGCATTTGAATTGTCTAATATATTTTTATGCCTCCGCAAGGATAAGACTGGGGGAATATTGTTTTGCCAATCCACTGTCTCTGTCTGCAATCATTTAGAATTATCCCCCGCGTTCATTTAGACTGCTCTTTTGATAGTGAATGTTTTCAGTACTACCAGCGATATTACTAATACCAAAGTTTTCTGATGTTGATGTTTTGGAACACAAAGACCTATCCATAGCAATACCTTTGGTTTTCTCTGAAAACAGCTGAGCCAAAAATAGGTGAAGTCATGTTTAAATTGTTAATAGTAATGACGATGTCTTTGTGTATTGAAATGTGAAAGTCATAAACATGAAAAAAATAAATGAATAGTACAAAACTTTTATATTGTTTTTTTCATTTTTGGATCTGCTTATTTTGATATTACCAAATTAGTTATTGCCGTCATACTGGAATCATAACCCTTGTCATGCTGAACCCAGAATATTCCGGTTTTGCAGGAGATGTAGATCAAGATCAGCCTGCACATAAGTGCAGTCTGATCTTGGTCTACACCTCCTGTTTGTAATTTTCTGGCCAGAGTTGTTTATGAAATTGATTTTTAAAAAAAAATATTGAATTTTGAACAACAAGTTCTATGAGTGCTTTCATCTTGATTTTACAGCAATATAGTAAGGTAATTTATACAGCATGACAAAGGTTAAAAATCGTTGTCTTTTAGGGTAGAAAAGGTTGTGGATAACAAAGTAGCTATTTCTTCATTCTCCACTTTTAAGCTCCACTGGCTGAAAGCAAGAGAGCTAAAGTCATGGCAATGTGTCCATCGTGCCAGCGTCCATCCAGTTGTCCGTCCATCCGTAGACTTTTAATTTGAAAATCTCCTCCTCAGAAAGCACTGAAGAGATTTCAACCAAATTTCACAGAAGTGATCCTTGGGTGACCCTCTATCAGATTCCTTCAAAGAATTTTGATCGGATGAAAAACATGGCCTAAATGGGCGGAGCTAATTTCCATATATGGTAAAAGCTTTGAAAATCTTCTCAGAAACCAATGGATGGATTTCAACCAAATCTCATAAAAATGATAGTTTGGTGAACATTTATCGAAATGCTTCAAATTATTTTGATCAGATGATAAAAATGGCTTTAATGGGTGGGGCTAATTTACATATATGGTAAAATTTTCAACATTCATCTTCCCAGAAAACATTGGATGGATTTCAACCAAATTTGACTGGATCGATCCTTAGGTGACCTTATATCAGATTATAAAAAGAATTATGATTTGATGAAAAATATGGCTTTATAGGGCAGGGCTAATTTCCATATATGGTATATACTGAAATCTTTGAAGATTTCTTAGAAACCTGTAGATGGATTTCAACCAAATTTCACTGGAATGATAACCAGATGACTGTTTATCAGATTCCTTCATATGATTTTGATTGGTTGAAAAACATGGCTATTATTGTGGTGGGTTATGTCCATATATGGTATACAGTGAAAATTTTACATGATGAATTTTACATGACTTGACTTTTGTAAAAACAATAAAAACTTTTGAAATGGTTCTCTAGAACTATTTCAATGACAATGATTTAGATTTATTTTCATTATATTCAGTTTATTTAGTTTATTCTAAATTAATAAAAAAAAAATGATTAATCAGTACATTCATGCCTGTGGATCAATACAGGTTCCCAAGCGCCTCTAATTTTCCAAGCTTCTATCTTTAGGGGCGTGAAAAGGCGGGATTGTGTTGGAATGGATTAAGTGTTTACAATCGCAGATAAATTTGTTTGAGGGAATTATAGTTTTTAGGTCCAGTTATATCTATAGCAATGGTTGACCCTTATCATGCTGAATAAAATTCCTTTTAAGAATGGCTTTAATTGATTTGTACCTTACGTTGCATCAAAATCTATGGTCAGGTGACAATTTAAAGTTTATTTTTATACCCCCACAAAACGAATGTTTTCCAAGGTATACTGGAATCAGCCTGTCTGTCCATGTGTCTGTCTGTCTGTGTACAAAATACTACCAATATTGTGTCGCAAACTCCTCCTTCAGTTTTGCTTTAATACCATTGAAACTTTATACAAAGTTTAACCACATGTTGAAGTTTTGCAAGGCGCAATTTTGAAGTCTCAATTCCCCCGGTTCAAGAATTATCTCCCCTTGAACTTAGACATTATATATGCTTTGTAGACGTAACAGCTAATTATACTACCAATTTGTGTTGCAAACTCCTAGAAAAGCAAAGTCAGTAGCTATGTCCTTGTATTGTTAAAGCTCTCATTAAACTGAAAGCATTTTGGGGGTATTAAGTCACATACTGTGACAAGTTCTAGTTTCAACTGGGTAAAAAAAAATTGTGGAAAATGAAGCAATTGCTTCATTTTGAACATTTGTTTCCCATATTTTTTTCTGAAGGGATGTAAAACAAGAGGCCCATAGGGCCTTATTGGTCACCTGAGTCCAAAGAGCACAAAAAAAATAAAAGTCCACCAGATTATGCTACATACTAAATATCAAAGCTCTAAGCCTTTTAGTTTTGGAGAAGAAGAGTTTAAATTTCGTTATATAAGCCATATGTAAAATTCGTGACGTCCGGGGATGGGCTAATTATGACCCTTAGGCAATAATTTATACCATATTTATAGAGATCCACCAGATGATGTATATACTAAATATCAAAGCTCTAGGCCTATCTGTTTGAGACAAGAAGATTTTTAAAGTTTTCACTATATAAGCCTATGTTAAATTTGTGACAACCCAGAATGGGCTATTCTTAATCCTGATGCAATAATTTGTACAATCTTGATAGAGGTCCACAAGACGATGCTGTATACCTAGTATCAAAGTTCTGGGCCCTCCTGTTTGGGAGAAGATTTTTACAAATTTCACTATATAAGCCTATGTTATATTTGTGACATCTAGGAATGGGCTAATTTTAATCCCGAGGCAATAATTTTTACAATGTTGATAGAGGTCTACCAGATGATGCTGTATACCAAATAACAAAGTTCTGGGCCCTCCTGTTTGGGAGAAAAAGATTTTTACAAATTTCACTATATAAGCCCTTTGTTAAATTTGTGAAGTCCGGGAATGGGCTAATTTTGACCCTGGGGTTATAATTTATACAATCTTGATAGAAATCCACTAGATTATGCAACATACTAAATATAAAAGCTCTAGGCCCTCTAGTTTGGGAGAAAAAGATTTTTGAAATTTTCACTTTATAAGCCTATGTTAAACTTGTGATGTACGGGAATGGGCTAATTTTGACCCTGGGGTTATGAAATATACAATCTTGATAGAAAGCACTAGATTATGCCATATACCAAATATAAAAGCTCTAGGCCCTCTAGTTTTCATTTTTGTAACAATGTAATGCTTAGGAGGGCTAATTTCCATATATGGTTAAAGCTTTGAAAATCTTCTCATAAACCAATGGATAGATTTCAACCAAATTTCTCAGAAATGTTCCTTGGGTGACCCTTTATCAGATTCCTTCAAATATTTTTGATCGGGTGAAAAACATGGCTTCAATGGGGGGAGCTAATTTCCATATAAGGTAAAACCTTTAAAAATCTTCTTCTCAGAAACCATTTCATGGAAATTAACCAAATTTCACATAAATGATCCTTGGATGACTCTTTTAACAGTTTCCTTCAAAGAACTTTGATGAAAAACACTGCTTTAATGGGAGGGGCTTATTTACATATATGGTAAAACCATTAAAAATCTTCTCATAAACTATTCAATGGATTTCAACCAAACTTTACAGAAATGATCCTTGGGTGACCCTTTATCAGATTCCTTCAAAGAATTTTGATCCGATGAAAAACTTTGCATTTTTGGCAGGACTAATTTCCATACTTGGTAAACCTTTAATTTTCATCTTCTCAAAAACCATCCAATGTATTCCAACCAAATTTTACAGAAATGATTCTTGGGTCAACCTTTTTTGGATGTCTTCAAAGAATTTTGATCGGATGAAAAAAATAGCTTTAATTGGTGGGGCTAATTTCCATATGATGAAAGCTTTATATTCATCTTCACAGAAACCGGTCTAATATTGTGTTGTCTGGTAATTGGTTACAATATATAATCCACATTTCCATTTGATTATGATAAGCTATTATCTATTGTAACCTGTAAGACAAAAAACCCTAACTCTCTACCACTTTCTAATATCCTTGCATCTCTTTTTTCTATTTTTATACCCCCATTAACTTTGTTAGGGGGGTATATAGGAGTCAGCTTGTTGGTCTGTCTGTCGGTCTGTCTGTCTGTAGCTTTTTCGTGTCTGCTCTATTTGTGGGCAACCATTGGACGGATTTGATTCAAACTTCACTGATATAATCAGTATCAAGCTGAGATGTGCATATTCTATTTTGGTTACGGTCCACTGAGTTATGGCCCTTTGGTGAAAAATCGTGTCCACTCAATTTCTCAGCAACCATCGGACGGATTTGATTCAAATTTCACTGAAACACTCAGTATAATTCAGACATGTGCATATCCTATTTTGGTTATGGTCCATTGTTTTTAGACGGATTTATGGCCCTTTAATTAAAAAGTCCATTTTTTGTTAAGGCCCATTGGCGGATAGCACTTGTATATGGACAAGTGCTGGGGGGGTGGGGGATTGTATTAGTCCGCTTTGTGACACTGTCTAGTTAGAACTGCAAAGAGGAAAACTTTTTATAAGAAGATATAAATATTCATTTCCAGTTTACTGTAAGTAACTGAATTGTGTAATCTGAGTTACAACAGTATTCCTTGGAAATTGGCTGTTAATCGGTCGATACATGTACACATACACTTTATTACTGTATTAGTCCGCTTTGTGACACTGTCTAGTTAGAACTGCAAAGAGGAAAACTTTTTATAAGAAGATATAAATATTCATTTCCAGTTTACTGTAAGTAACTGAATTGTGTAATCTGAGTTACAACAGTATTCCTTGGAAATTGGCTGTTAATCGGTCGATACATGTACACATACACGCAAACCTTGAAGTCTCAGATACTCACTTTAAACTTTTAACCCTTTAACACAGTTCACCCTTCGAAGACAATTGTAAAAAATCTTGCAATCAAGAATGGCGATTTAAAAAAGACAGCACCAAACAGAACAACTTTCAAAAAGTACCCAGAAAGGTAGTAATAGGGGTGGGGGGGTGGATATTGAATTTTTAGAGTAAAGGTTCTCCATAAAAATTGGCTTCACAATAATATTAATCGATAAAAAAACCACACATAATCAGTAAATATATTTAATAAGATATAAATTTCAATATCATAATAGTAAATGTTGTGGAATTCTAAAGAAATATGCATTACATATCTATGTATAACAACATGCTTCAGTGAAAAAAATCTATGAACAAAGTTTGGTAGTGTTAGTGTTATAGATGTACAAGTTATAAAAGTGATCAAAGGTCACATTTGTCTACACAGTTATAGACAAAATTGACCTCTTATCACTCCCTATAAGTTGTACATCTCTAGGACAATATTGGTAAATACATGCATATACCTTAGTAGAAGTATTAAAAATCATACAACAAAATTTAAGGTAGGCTAAATGATCTTTGTTTTTGTGGAGAGAAAACATTATAGGAAATGAAGAAATTGCTTACTATAAACGGTTTCTTTTTTCTACAATGTTTCTTAAGCTTTTCGAGAGGGTGTGGGAATGGGGTGTTTTTCGAGGTCATCGCACAATAATTTAATTTTTAGATTAGTCTATCAAAAACGAGTGCTCTGATTGGTCAAAAAAAATTTATTCATAACTCCATGAACAAAATTTTGAGCACACAGCAATTTGAATGCTTCCATGCAAAATAGTTCCATACAAAAAGGTATCAAAATTTGTAAAGTTTTACTTTTTTTGCTCAATACTATTAAATTATGCTTACTGCCGTCATAGCGCGATTGGTAGCACATCAGACTCGTTATCTTCAATAATGGGATGTCATGCTTTCAATCCCCGGCGGCGGCACATATCCTTTCCAACATTTGTCTCTCACAAATGGGTGGATAATAGTAAACATAAGTATGATAGCAGCTGGAGGCTAGGAAAGGATGTAATGGTAGTACTGGTGTGAGAAATGCCAGGAATCCATTGTTAGGCGCACCAGCTGCTGTGATATGACTGAAAAGAGTTAAAAGCGACTAAAGGCAAGAAAGAAAAAAAATCTTATTCAGCATGACAAGGGTTACTGGGAAATAAAAAAAAATGTTTCATAGGAACAAGAGTGCCGTAGTTGACATATATGTACCATCACACAGCTGCCATTTTCGATTACGACTCCTTTTCCACCAAAACATCAAAATATCAGAAAACACATTCACAAGGCCATTGTTGATATGATAAATGAAACATTCTTTGAGAATCAAACACCAGATTTAAGGTTCTGACCCTTGTCATGCTGAATAAAAATTCTCTTCAGAATTTCATCAAAAACAAAGAGATGAAATGACTGGAAGTACTATTTTTATGTTTTGAAATTTTGTAAACCACTCTGGCTCAAAGGGCTAAGAAGGTGGTGTAGACTAAGATCAGACTGCACATACATGCAAGCTGATCTTTGTCTATACCTCCTGCCATATCAGGAATATTCTAGGTTCAGCATGACAAAGGTTAATCTAAGATTTGACAATTCTGTAAAATTTTTCACTCAAATCTGTCCATAATGTAGGAAGAGTTGTCACTTTCAACAGTATTTCAGTTATACTTCTACTTGTACACTTGCTTCCTACCGCTTCTCACACCCTAATATTCAACCACCAGATGTTTATCCCATGTAAGCTTGATACTTATCATTTGCCCATTGCTCAGAGACAAATGATGCACAATGCATGTCCTAATGATTATTGAAAATTCAAAGCGTCAGTGTGAAACATTAATAACTGCCTATAAACATATAGGCAGTTATAACTCCTTGCCCTGACCCATCAAATCGTCAGAAAGATTGTGGCAAAACTGAGGCTCAAACTCTGGACCAAGGATTGAGGACACAGTCCCTTCCCGAAAGAGCTAACTATGTTGACTAAAAGGAGGTACATACAGAGGGACAAACAGAGAACATAAACATAATCATAAACTAGAAAAGAAAAATTGTCATTCAATTTGAAACTGTCTTCCATTGTAGCAGTCTTCTCTTCTAATGCACTACAAATCACAGGTACATAAAATGAGCCACTGTATGACATAAAATTGTTTCATGCATGAGAATTTTGAATAAATATAAACAGCTGGATATTTCTTGTCTTAAATGATAAATCACTGGCCATATCTACTGAACTCCGACAAGGCAGTTTGACTGAGATACCAAACCATGCTCCTGTCATTGGTCTGTGACCGAAACACCATAGCTACAGCCATAATTGGCCTACATCATGACATTTAGGTCATCGTAGCTTTAGTTTGAATAAGCTGTAGTTACAATGTTTAGGTCACCATAAAGGACAATTTTAGTATGAATGTCAAGGGTAAACCCATTCCCACACAATGACACTTTTCGACACATTTCAAGAAAAACAATTGAGAAAAGATTGTATAAAATGAAGAAATTGCTTGAACCAAGCAATTTCTTCATTTTCCACAGTGTTTTCTACCCAGAAAGATGATAAAGTCTAAATTCTATAAACTTTCAATTGTTGTCTGAAATTTCTTTCAATTTGGACCAGTCTAAAATTTTGTTGTGTCAGAATGGGTAAACTTTACACTTGAAGTCTTGATTAATGATTTGATTGGTTCATTCATTTTCAAATGACAGCAGGCATCCATCAATTAAAGGGTGATGTGCAAAGTGAAAGTGTTTCGCTAGCATACGCACATAGGTGTGTATTTCAGTCAGATGTCACATGGAATTAACCCTTGTCATGCTGTATAAATTACCTCACTGAAATGCTGTCAAATCAAAGGGCTGAAAGCACTGATAGAACTTGTTGTTCAAAAATCAATATTTCTATTAGAAATCAACTTCATAAACAACTCTGGCAGGAAAAGTACAGGCAGGGGGTGTAGACTTAGATCAGCCTGCACATAAGTGCAGTCTGATCTTAGTCTACACCTCCTGCCAAAACCGGAATATTCCGTGTTCAGCATGACAAGGGTTAATAAAGCTAAAAAGCTGAAGCTGAAGACTGATCATGAATTTCTGTCATCCTTTTATTGGATACAGAACCCCGAACTCTGTTTAAGTGCCAACATCAGTGATTTCACCAAAATTTGATGCAGAACTCTGAACCAACAAGGCATTTCATATGGTGATGCACATTTGAAATTCAGACGGTTGAAAAGAGTACAGCAGTCACAATATATGCTGCCATTTTGTATTAAGCCCCCTTTTTCTGTGATGCAGCTAAAAATAGCAAAACTGTGATAATATGCGCAAGGTTAAATGACTAGGGACATTCTGTGAAAATTACATCTAAATTTGTCTTTAAATGTAGGAGCAAATGTGTTAAAAAGTAATTTTGCATTAAGCCCCCTTTTTGACCTTGCTAAGTCACCTTGACCTTGGAGGATGATCCTGATCTTACTATCAACTTATGTCTATAAATGCAACGAACCAGTGTCCCAGATACAAGCCAGCCATATATTCACCAGTTGATTGAATAAGAGCAAAAATAAGTTTTTGTGTTAAGTTAACTACTCACAGATATATGAACAGACAGATGGACACAAGTAAAACAAAATGCCCAAGATCTTATTGATGCAGGGCATAAGATTCTATTACATAATCATTATGAATGCTTTCCAACAAATTGTTCCATCAAAACATTTTTAACCCTTTCCCGTTTTTCAAAATTTCAGACCAGTCCAATTTGAAAGAAGTTGCAGACAACAATCAAAAGTAGGTGAAATTTGAAAAGTAACAAATCAACTGGTTAGAAAATATTGTGGGAAAAGAAGAAACTGCTTGTGACAAGCAATTTCTTCTTTTCTCACAATGTTTTCTCAAGTATAAATCCACAGGGGAGTGAAAACAAGGGATTCTACAGGAAAGGGTTAAACATGTACTTTATATATTTGACATATTTCAAAGATATATATACTCTCAGAGAAACATAACATTGAACAGTGAGCATCTTACAGCAATCACACACAAAAGACAATAATTGACTAATCGCGGCTGTCAATCAAAGAATCAACTGACCAATCAAATCATTCATTCAGTCCGAACCTGAACATTCAATTCTGACACTGGCCACCATTTTAGTTAACCTTTTGTGTTGGTTTGGTGACTTAAACATCATAAATACAGCTTATTTAAGCTGTAGCAACAACATTTAGGTCGCCCACAAATGAATTCACTTTTTTTGTTACATGCTACTAGCTGTAAATTTTGCAAAATAACTCCGTTAAAATTTGAAGCGGAACTTCCTGTCAGGGCCTAGGGAATCATTGGGCTGGGCAAGCAATTAGTCAATTTTCATGAAGTAAGGAACATTAAATAATGAATCAATCTTAAACCATTATCAGACAACAATTTTTTAGACTAGTCCAAAATGAAAGCAGATGCAGAAGACTATTTTGCATAATGGATTTTTTTTTTGTTCTTTTTGCAGTAGAAGACACTGGATAGTGAAGAAATTGCATTATAAGCAAATTATTCATTTTTTCCACAATTCTTTCTCAAGCTTTTAATGTGGTGCACAAAAAATTGTGATTGTGTGGAAAAGGATTAAACAATCTTAAATCATAACCTCTGAGATTCTTTACATATTTCATACATAATGATAGCAAGTAGCATGTGACAAAAAGGTGGAATAGCTGGTTAGCGACCGAAAAATCTCTAGTTACGAAAAAGGTCATTTTAATTCTGGATAAGTAGAAAATCATGTCCTAATTGAACTGGGACAAGTGCAGTAAATCTATTTCCTCACCACAGAATAACCCTTTCCCGTTTTTTGAAAATTTAGTCTGCTCTAGATTGAAAGAGTTTGCAGACAACAAAAATAATGGAATTGAAATGAAACCAACCTATGAAGAAGAAAATATTGTGGGAAAAGGAGAAATTGCTTGTAACAAGCAATTTCTACTTTTTCCACAAAGTTTTCTCAAGTATAAAATCATGACCATGTAAAATTTGAACAGGGATCATTTACACACATGTACAGGCAAAGAGCAAAGTTCAAGGGAAGTAACTGGACAATAGGCGAGTAAGTTCTCTGGCAAAAAAGTTTAACAATCTAACAACTTGACAGTTGTCTAATAATGCGTAGTAAATGCAAGTAACAAAAAAATCACTTATGCATGAAAGATTCAGAAAAAATATAAATGTAATATAATAATTATACAATAGATCTAGAAATAGGAAAAAAATAAAACTATATTAAAAAATAAATATTTTAGCAGTGTATATATTTCAACAACCTAGCATGGACAACCAGAATTCTCATCTGGAATCTCTGATTCAAATCCGTTCCGTTCTCTTGATCCGGGAAATTGGGACTTGTCTACGCTCCGCTCCATTCGCAACATTACCATGTCTAATAGACACTCCACGGCTTTAGCTACATTCTGTCCATTGGCAGCGCTGGTTTCAAAATAGGGCAACCTGAAAATGGTAAAAAATAAGTAATAATTGTTTATTTCATTGTAAGACCAATATATCTTACTCCGTTATTAGATGGCAAAATTTTTAGACTGAGCCAAAGTGATAGGAGTTGCAGCTACGTTCTGTCCTTTGGCAGTGCTAGTTTCTAAATAGGGCAATCTGAAAAGGGTAAACAAGAGGACCATGATTGTCCTATATAACTCACCTGAATATGATGGCTCATGGTTTTATGATTTATACAAACTATCAAAGGTCTACATATAACTGTTTTGAGGAAGAAGATTTTTAAAGATTTTCTTCTTTAATGCTACACAAATCCAAGATCCCAAAATACTGGGCTTATTTTCAGGGTCCATCTTTATTCCTAGGAGAATTCAGGGATATCACAGATGAGGGCTTATTCTCAGAGTACAGTAGTTCTTTGAAGTTTTTTGGGAGAGGGTCTTTAGACAATCATACACACCAAATATCAAAGTTCTAGGGCTTATGGTTGGGGAGAAAATTTTCAAAGATTTCTTTCTTTATTCCTATGTAAAATTAGGGATTGCACAGAAAGGGGCTACTTTTCAGAGTATGCTTATTCTTTTAAGTATTTTTTTAAAGAGGGTCAATAAACACTAATACATACCAAATATCAAGGTTCTAGGCCTTATGGTTTCGGAGGAGATAAGGTTTTCAAAGATTTCCTTCTTTATTCTTGTATAAAATCAGAGATTAAAAAGGGCTACTTTTCAGAGTACTTTAATTCTATGTAATATTTTGGTAGAGGGTCAATAGACATTGAAACATACCAAATTTCAAGGTTCTAGGGCTTTAAAGGCTTCTTTATTCCTTTGTAAAATCAGAGATCGCACAGAAAAGGGCTAATATTCAGGGCATGGTAATTCTTTGTAATATTTTTTAAAAGGTCAATAGATGCAGATATATACCAAAAATCAAAGCTATAGGCCTTATGGTTTAGGAGAAGATTTTTTAATAATTGTTTACGGATGGACAGACAGACACAGGACATTTACTGTTTGCCCAGGTGAGCTGAAATTAAAAAATAATTGTTTGTTTCAAAGTAGGGCCAATATATATTCCATTGACCCATTACTAGTTGACAGGAGTTGCAGACAACAATTTAAAGTTAATGAAATTTAAGATTTTCTAACTTTCTGGGTAGAAAACTGGGTAGAAAACACTGTGGAAAATGAAGAAATTGATCTTTGCAAGTAATTTCTTAATTTCATGCAATATTTTCCCCCCGAGTGTTTTTTCTTCTTATTGTGTGGGAATGGGTAAAGTAAACAACAAAAGCTATATCATAAGATAATAGATTTTGTTGAATACAAAACAAAGGTCAACTGGTTATTTGATTGACAGCCGTGATTGGCCAATTGTAGGCCCATTGGAGTGTGTGCATGATATTTCCAACTATTTCATTTAGCAGCGTGGACAGCCTTGTGAATGATCGGAGTCTATACTTGGCATACATGTGCATTGGTTGGAAAAAAAAGCTAGTCAAGTTGAATCCTGTTAACTCATTCCCAAACAAAAAAATTTAGACTAGTCCGAAATGAAAGGAGTTGCACACAACAATTTCAAGTTTATGAAATTTTAGGTTTTGTCAACTTTATGAGTGGAAATATTGTGAACAATGAAGAAATTGCTTGTCACAAGCAATTTCTTCATTTTCCTCAATGTTTTCCCAATATTTGATCTTGAGGGGCCTTCATTGGCATTAATCAGGTTAAATGGGTTAATCACAACACCAATTTGTCACACTTTTTTGAGAAGTTGTTATTAAAAGATGTTTTGTAATAAGCAATTTCTTCATTTCCACAATGCTATCTACCCAGAAAGTTGAAAAATATCTAATACCTTATAAACTATGTCGTCTACAACTCCTTTCAATTTGTACCAGTCTAAAATTTTGCCATCTTGGAATGGGTTAAGCTCATATCTAAATACAATTTACCCTTGTCATGTTGAACCCGGATCAATTCTTCTTTGGTAGGAGATATAGACTAAGTTCAGCTTAAGACTATTATTAGTCTACTCTACGTGTTTGACATTCAAACCATTCCCATACAGTCTTCCTTTTTTACACCCCTCATTGACACAGAATCATTGTAGAAAATGAAAAAGTTGCTAAACCCTTTCCCGTTTTTCGAAATTTTAGACTAGTCCAAATTGAAAGAGGTTGCAGACGGCAATGAAAACTGGATGCCATTTGAAATGAAACCAATCTATGTGGAAGAAAATATTGTGGAAAAAGGAGAAGTTGCTTGTTACAAGCAATTTCTTCTTTTTCCACAATGTTTTCTTGAGTATGAAATCACAGGAACATAAAATCCCATATTTGAACGGGAAAGGGTTAAAACAAGCAATTACTTCATTTCCCACAATGTTTACTACCTATTAAGACAGAGTGTTTCAAAATTGCATCAATTCAATAGTGTTGTCTGCAACTTCTTTCTATTTGAACCAGTCTAAAATTTTGTCACATGGTAATTGGTTAAGCTAGACTGTTTATAGAGCTGATTAACAAAAGAAATATTCTCCTTCAATAAGGGCCTTTCTGTACTTTCAGATTTAATGAAATTCTGGATGAAGATTTTATTCAATAAGAGAGGGGTAAACAAAAGGAACCTACCCATGTTTTTCAGCCATTTCTCTTGCACGATCTTCACTAACTTTTCTTTGGTCCTCAAGATCAACCTTGTTACCACACAGCACTATATCCGGGTTTTCACAATAAGCATGAGTTTGCAATTGCGTTAACCAATTTCTTATATTCACAAATGACTGTTCACTTGTTAAATCAAACAATAACAAAAAGCCCATTGCGTCTCTAAAAAAAGCTGTAGTTAAACTCCTAAATCTGCAATTAGAGAAATATGAAGACAGTTCGATTGAGCCTTTTTAACTTATTCCCACACAATGACGCTTTTGGACACCCCTCAAGATAAGTAATTAGGAAAGCATTAAGTAAAATGAAGAAATTGCTTGTGACAAGCAATTTCTTCCTTTTACTCAATGTTTTCTACCCAGAAAGTTGAAAAAAAATTCATAACCTTTAAATTGTGGTCTGCAACTCCTTTGAATTTGGTCGAGTCTAAAACGTTGTCTTCTAGCAAAGGGTTAAATTGATTACTTTCCCTTATAATCCCCAAAATAAACAATACAAAAGAAGAAATTTCTTCAATGTTTTACCTAGAAAGACAGGCATACTTAAAATTCTATCAACTAACCTGTTGTTAGAATTATTCCAATTCTGTTCCATGTTCTATTCTATTCCATTCCTGTACAAACACAGGTTTTTTATGTCCCTGTGATTTTAAAGTGGAGAAAACATTGTGGAAAAAGAAGAAATTGCTTGTAACAAGCAGTTTCTTCTTTTTCCACAATATTTTCTACCCTACTGAATGATTATTTTTCAAATAAATTCGACTTTAAATTGACGTCTGCAAAACCTTTGAATTTTTATAAGAGAAAGGGTTTAATAAGCCTGAAAGCAACCTTCAACATTCAATTATATCACTGCTAAACTATGGCAAACCTTACTTTTCTCACACAAGAACAATCTCAACATTCTATCTGAGCAAACAGCTACTCATCCTATGATTTGTTTCCTTTAACTGGGTTTTAACCGAATTTCAGTCATATCACAGTGGCAGGAGCACTTAACCATGTATTCCAGGTATTTATCACACCAGTACTACAACTACATCCTTTCAGAGCCCTTTTGGTTGATTTATTGATTCTTTTAGTGGCAGCCCACAATCTGTCAGTTGTACAAAAGAATATTTGTCAAAGAATGGGATCAAAAGCAAAGCCATTTGCTGACTGACCTTGACTGGGCACAAGTAGATGGCAAGGAGAAATTGCATGCAAAACAATACTTATTTTTGAAGTTTGACTCATTCTCATAGAATCCCTATTTTGAGGCCCCTCGAGATAAAAAGCTTGGTAAAAGGAAAATTGAAATTGTCGTCTGCAGTCTTCTCACATTATTTTCTACAACTTTATTTTCTTAGCTCATAAAAATACGGAACTGTGTGATAATGAGTTGACAGAATCTACATCACCTTTCCTGTCCTGCTGTATCCCATAATTGTAGATGAATTCTTTGACTCCTCCCTATAGAACCGTCTGTACCTGGTGACCTGTGAACCTATTTAATAAAATAATTATAGATCTTGTTCTCTGCAAGGTCAACTAAAGTTGAGCCCACAAACATTTGATTTTCAAGTATGACCTTCACCTTTGTACAGGTAAAAAATTTCAAAGGGCACTTCTATTCATGCTTAGTAATGGTTTTGTTAATTAATTTTGAAATCCTATAATTTTACTGCAGACAAAAAATTGATCTTCAAGAGGGACTTTGACCTTAGAGCCTCACCCAAAAGTTAAAGATCATTCCCTTGAAATTTGATTAAAATCTGCGGAGAAGATTTTTAATGTTTACTGAGACACACAGGCATGGTTGCACAGACAAAACATCATGCCAATAGCCTGCTGGCTTTTAATTGTAACATCTACTCATGATGGTGATCAATTTCACCAAGGTATTTTGGACCAGACTGACTCACCAATGAACTAATATGCTATCACAAATACACCAACTGCCATTGCGGCTCACTACAAGCAGGCTTGACAAAAAACTTTTTGCAAGACTACTAGTTTATGAGATTTATTTGTATAGGTTTTATTGCCTGTATCGCTCCTAAGGCCTGAAATTACTGATTGATTAATTGATTATATGGGGTTTAACGCCATTTTTAACAGTATTTCAGTCGCATTGCAGCAGCTGGAGCACCGAACCATAGAATCCTGGTATTTCTCACACCAGTACTATCACTACATCCTTTCTGAGCCTCCAGCAATGCATCCCAATTAGGTTTAAGATTATCTACCCATTGATGGGAGACAAATGTCGGAAGGATATTTGCTGCAGCCGCAGATCGAATTGACTGTTTTGATTTAGCAAATTTTGAGGAAAAGTTTTTGAAGAAAAGGGTTTATGGACGGACAGACCAACAGACCAACAGACACACACAAAGATGGATGCATGACAGACACCACAGTGTGACCAAAGACCGCTGGCTTTTCAGCCAGTAGAGCTAAAAATCAAAGACCTGAAGCACTGGGAGTACCAGTTAAGAGTCAAAATTTATTTTGAAAATTTATGTTATAAACAACCCTGGATTGAAGGAGTCAAACAGAAGGTATATACTAAGATCAGACTGCACAAACAGGAATATTCTGGGTATAGCATTACAAGGTTAACAATACTTTGAACAATCTAGCAGTTGTATCATGGCTTAGTTCACCTGGTGAGCTTCCAGGTATCACCAATACAACGCTGGGGGCTCTCACACATCTTGCCCCAGGGCGTTCCCCCATATACAGTAGGCTGCCTAGATTATAACTGGAGAACTTCAACTCATCTTCATTCGGGAATAATTAAATTTCAATGTCATCTATCAAGATTCTGGCATTTTGATTGGCTGAAATTTTCAAATTGACAAAATTTTGAGCATGCAACTATTTTGTAGGCTTGCGCTTAAAGTAGGTCCAAATAATTTGCTCAATATTATTGAAATACATGTATATGTTTTTTTTGGCTTTATGGCATTACCAGACAGGAAAATTTTAGACTGGCCCAACTTGAAAGGAGTTGCAGAGGACAATTGAAAGTTCCGGATATTTAAGGTGTTTTACAAGTTTTAAGGTAGAAAACATTGTATAAAATCAAAATTTGCTTGTTACAAGCAATTCCTTCATTTTACAAAATGTTTCTCAATCATTTTTCTTGAGGGGTATCAAAAAGCATAATTGGTTTACAAATAAGAAATGAGGAGAGCATTTATTATTTTCATTTAAGAGATGAAGAGAATATTTTTTGTTTTCAAGGAGGTATGAACCGAAAAAACTAATCACACTGTATGAATACGCGAAGCAGATTCATACATAAGTGTGATTGGGTTTTTTGGTTCATACCTCCATGAAAACAAAAAGATTCTCTTCATTTCTTATAATTTAATAGTATCGAGCGAAAAAATCAAATATTTTACAAATTCTGACACCTTTTTGTATTGGACTATTTTGTGCGGACACATACAAAATCGCTGCTTGCTCAAAATTTTATTCATGGAGTTATGAATGATTTTTTAGACCAATCAGAAAGCCTGTGTTGATAGACAAAACTAAAAATAAAATTTTTTAGGTATGAACCAAAAAAACTTGATCACACTAATGTATGAATTCCCATTTCCGAAATTTTAGACTGGTCCAAATTGAAAGAAGTTGCAGTTTCAAGCAATTCCTTTTATTTCCACAATTTTTTCTCAAGTATATAATTGCAACCACGTAAATATATGGGTTTGTACAGGAAAGGGTTAACCAATGGGCCACACAGAACCCCCATTCATTAGAGAAGTAAAGTACATTTTACAAAGAGACAAAGAAACCAATCTAACGTTACTTACCACTCTTTTTTCTCGGAAATCAATACCAACAGTAGATATAAATTTTCCGGTAAATGCATTGTCAGTATATTGATACAGTAATGAAGTTTTACCGACCCCAGAGTCACCTGTGAAATACAAAAATCAGCCTATTCCCACATAATGACACTTTTTGACACCCTTAAAAAAACAATTGAGAAAACACTGTGCAAAATGAAGAAATTGCTTGCAACAAGCAATTTCTTCATTTTACTCAATGCATTCTACCAAGAAAGTTGAAAAAATCTAAAATTTCATTAAGGTTAAGTTGTCATCTGCAACTTCTTTCAATTTGGACCAGCTGAAAATTTTATTGTGTGGTAATGGGTTAACAAAGAACAATTAGACACAGCAAAACGAAAATGTATATAAACTAGAGGCGCTTGAGTGCCTGTATCACTCCACAGGCATGAATGTACTGATTAAGCAAGTTTTTGCATGAATTAAATATAAACTGAATATAAGGATAATAAATCTATGTCATAGAAATCTTTGAAATAGTTCTAGGGAATCATTTCAAATTTTTCATTGATTTTACAAAAGACAAGATTTATATAATTGATTATGTGAAAATTTCACTGTACACTATATATGGACACAACCCACCACTGTAATAGCCATGTTTTTCAACCAATCAAATTTATATGAAGGAATCTGATAAACAGTCATCTGAGAATCATTCCTGTGAAGTTTGGTTTAAATCTATCAACAGGAGAAGTTTACTAAGTTTTCAGTATATACCATATGTGGAAATTAGCCCTACCCTTTAAAGCAATATTTTTCATCCAATCAAAATCTCTGTTGGATAATCTGATAAAAGGTCACCCAAGAATCAATCAGCTCTAATTTGGTTGAAATACATCGACTGGTTTCTGAGAAGAAGAATTTCAAAACTTTAACCATATATGGAAATTAGCCCCACCCATTTAAGCCGCATTTTTCATCGATCAAAATAATTTGAGGCAATTTGATAAATGTTCACCCTAGGATCATTTCTGTGAAATTCGGTTGAAATCCATCAATTGGTTACTGGGAAGAAGATTTTCAAAGCTTTTATCATATATATGGAAATTAGCCCCGCCCATTGAAGCCATGTTTTTCATTCGATCAAAATTCTTTGAAGGAATCTGATAGAGGGTCACAAAAGGATCATTTATGTGGATTTTGGTTGAATTCTGTTCTGTACTTTCTAAGGAGAAGATTTTCAAAGGGAAAATTTACGGACGACCGGACAGAAAGACGCCTGCATGACAGACACCATGCCTTGACAATAGCTCTCTGGCTTTCAGCCAGTGGAGCTAAAAAGTGTACATTACAAATAGGCACAAAATGTTCAAATTCATTTTTTTAAATATAAATATGTCAACAATACTGACCAAAAACCTGCACTGTGGGTACTTATTGAAATAACTAACCTCAACATTGGGTTTTGTGGAGAAATAACAAGTTTAGAATTGAACTGCTCAACTCTTAACCTATTTCAACACAATCAAGCTTTTTGATGCCTATCAGGAAAAGGGCTTCAGAAAACATAATTGAAAATGAAGAAATTGCTTGTAACAAGGTCATATTTCTGTTTACAATAACAAACCTGGCAACAATATCACATTGTTAAACTTACTGCTTTTTAATGTTTTTAAGAGTTGTGAATATAAATATATATTTTTTCATTTGTTGATGTTATTGTTTCTGTGTCAAATGTAAATCAAAACATCTTTGAAAATATTTCAAATACTTTCTCAATTGAAGCCATTTTAATTTTCTCTCTCTCTCTATATATATATCTTCTACAAAATTTCTTATGTTACACATTGTGTTATTTTTTTTACTTCAATACTTGAATAATGCTTATATCTTCTTATTGCAGTAATATTGTATATATATTTATTATGAAAATTTACTGCTTGCGATATATATGATATTCTGAGAGGCCCACATGGAAGATTGGGCAACCAAATGTGTAGCCTCCTTAAAAAAAGTCATAATTATTATTATTATTTATTCATCTACAATGTTTTCTTCTCCTAAGACAAAGATTTTTATGGATTCATGACAAGTAATTTCTCCCTTTGCCATACAGTTTTCTTGGTGGTAAAGGGTTAAAGTAAAAGAAATTTGGATATATTTACCTAAAGCTAAGAACTTTATGAGGTAGTCATAATCAGTTGAGCCGTGTGGGGGCGTGTCACCCATCCTTACTGGTCTGAAAAGATATAAAAAATTTCATATAAAGCCCCTCAAGAAAAAATGCTTTCGAAAACATTGTGAAAATTTAGAAATCGCTTGCTACCTTTAAAACCTTTAACACATTAACCCATTCCCCAACAACAAAACTTTTGACTGGTCAAAACTGAAAAAAAATACAGACAACATATTATTGCTGATGGAGAAACATAAATATATGTCGTTTGGTGTAGAAAACATTGTGGATAATGAAGAAATTGCTTGTAAAAAGCAATTTCTTCATTATCCACAATGATTTCCAAAGCTTTATTTCTACGGGGGCGTCTAAAAGCTTCATTGAGTGGGAATGGGTTGAGAATGATTGAATTTCACAGCATACATTATATCTTCTGACAAAAGAATCAAGGGAAAATTGACAGATCAAAGCTGTCAATCAATAAATCAATTGACCAATGAAATCATTCGGATGTAAATTATGACCTCCTACATTAATGTCAAGAATTAGTGTTGGTTTGCTGACGCCTCATACCTTTTACAGAATTCAAAGTGTACACTGAATTTAAAATGTTAGAGTAGGTGTGCCCCTTTATTTAACCCTTCCCTATTTTGCAAAATTTTAGACCAATCCAAATTCAAAGATTTTGCAGAAGAAGATTAAAGTAGATTTAATTTGAAAAAAAAAAAACATTCAGAAGGGAAGAAAATATTATGGAAAAAAAAGAAATTGCTTGTCACAATGTTTCTCAATTATAATATCACAGGGGCTAAGCTCCATAACATAGAATTGGTTTTACAACTAAATCAAATAATTTTACATTTTTTCATGCCCCTGACCATTTTGCAAACTAGTGAATTTTTCATCGTTTCATGCCCCTGACCATTTTGCAATCTAGTGAATTTTTCATCATTTCATGCCCCTGACCATTTTGCAAACTAGTGAATTTTATATTGTTTCATGCCCCTAACCTTTTTGCAAACTTATGAAATTTATATAGTTTCTTGCCCCTGACCATTTTGCAAACTTGTGAACCTTATATTGTTTCATGCCTCTGACCATTTTGCAAACTTGTGAACCTTATATTGTTTCATGCCTCTGACCATTTTGCAAACTAGAGAAATTTATATTGTTTCATGCCCCTGACCATTTTCCAAACTAGTGAATTTTGTATTGTATCATGCCCCTGACCATTTTCCAAACTAGTGAAATTTATATTGTTTCATGCCCCTTACCATTTTGCAAAGTAGTGAAACTTATATTGTTTCATGCCCCTTACCATTTTGCAAGCTAGTGAAATTTATATTGTTTCATGCTCTTGACCATTACGCAAACTAGTGAAATTTATATTGTTTAATGCCCTTGACCATTTTGCAAAGTAGTGATATTTATATCTTCCATACCAGAGGCCCTCGGGCATGGAAAGCAACCTGTCAATTACCTTCAACAAGTATTGTTGTCTTCCATTCCAAAAATGATTTGACACTACCACATACTTTGCTCTTTGCACTTTTTTTTTTTAAATCAAAATCTCCTTTTTTTATATTCTTTTCTTTATTTTAATTGAAAATCCTTTACAATTTTTGCATCTTAGAATCAGTGTTGAGTGAACAAGATCTCCCTGCCATATATATTAACCCATTCCCACAGAACATAAATTTAGACTTGCCCAAATTGAAAGGAGTTACTTTTTTTTAAGTTTTGAAATTTTAGATTTTTTCAATTTTCTGAATAGAAAACATTCTGTAAATTGAAGAAATTGCTTGTTACAAGCAATTTCTTTATTTTCTACAATGTTTTCCAAAACTCTTTTTTTTTGGGGGGGGGGGGGGGGGCATCGAAGAGTCTCATTGATTCGGAATGGGTTAATTATAACTTACCTCTTACTCATGTTTAATCCATTAAAACTACTGGTATTTTCCCTACAAATCTAATCATACCCCGAGGAACACTTTCAATATCAAAATGACAGCAAGGTTGGCCATGTTTCATGATGCATGTATTATATAGTAAGCATCGACCCTAAAGGCACAGCAGTATTAACAACTTTATTGCACGAAATGAAAAAACCTTTATCAGAATCTGATCTAGAGTTTCCAATATTGTGGATATTTCACCTGCGATATTGGTGGAAATACAGTTAAACTTGTTCTAGACAACCACTCAAGGAATGAAAAAAATGTGGCTGTTTAACCCATTCCCAGAGAGTGACGCTTTTGGACGCCCCAAAGATAAAAACATTTGGGAAAACATTGTGTAAAATGAAGAAATTGCTTGTAACAAGCAGTTTCTTCATTTCCACAATTTTTCTACTAAGTAAGTGGAAAAAATCTGAAATTCCATAAACTTTAAATTGTCGTCTGCAATTTTTTCTCAATTTGGACCAGTCTAAAATTTTGCTGTCTGGGAATGGGTTAGGAGAATGGATGCTTAACCAATTACTACACAGCAAAATTTTAGACTGATCCAAATTGAAAGGAGTTGCAGATGACAATTTTAAGTTTATGAGATTCCAGATTTTTACAACTTTCTGGGTAGAAAACTTTGTGTTAAATGAAGAAATTGCTGGTTACAAGCAATTACTTCATTTTACACAATATTTTCCCCCTTTGTTTTATCATTAGGGGCGTCCAATAGCGTCACTTTGTGGGAATGGGCTAATACACTTTTTTGTGGCATATATGAGGGATTGTTTCAACTGAGTAAGTAAATTATTGAATGCTTTCCACTTAATCCTAGGTTAGTGGAACTCATTAAAATCGTCTCATTGAGGCGATTTCTAATGAGTTCCACCAGCATAGGATTTAGTTTTGACAATTTTACTAGCAAACACTTCCAATTTTAAAGATTTTTTTGTTTTGGACATGGAATTTTGATGCTGGTCGCTTAATGAAAGTGGTTACTTAATACAGTTGGTGGCTTAAGCAAGACAAAATGTATCATCAAATTCGAGTACATTTATATAAGTGACTTAACCCATTCCCACTTGACATAATTTTAGACTGGTCCAAATTGAAAGAAGATTTACAAGCAATTTCTTCATTTTACACAATGTTTCCATATTGTTTTTCTGTGGAGGGGCGTCAAAAAGCATCATTGTGTGGTAACAGGTTAACCAATTCCCAGGCAACAAAATTTTAGACTGGCCAGAATTGAGAGAAGATGCAGACGATAATTTGAAGTTGATGGAATTTTAAATTTTTTCACCTTTTTGGATAGAAAATATTGTGGATAATGTTTGTTTGTTTGTTTGTTTGAATGGGGTTTTACGCCGCTTTTAACAATCTTTCAGTCATATCGCGGCGGCTGGAGCACCTAACAATGGATTCCTGGTATTTCTCACACCAGTACTACCATTACATCCTTTCCTAGCCTCCAGCTGCTATCCCACATAGGTCTACGATTATAGACCTATAGGTGAGAGACAAATAGTCGGAAAGGATGAGTGCCGCCATCGGGAATCAAACCCGGGACCTCTAGATTGCCAGTCCGACTGTGGATAATGAAGAAATTGCTTGATACAAGCAATTTCTTCATTTTCCACAATGTTTTCCAAAGCTTTTTTCTTGAAGGGCGTAAAAAGGAGGGATTGAGTTGGAATGGGTTAAATCATCTCCATAGTCTTGATAAATGTTTCACTCATTTCGACACAATCCCTCCTTTTTTGCGCATCTAAAGAAAAAAGCTTTTGAAAACAATGTGGAAAATCCACAATATTTTCTATCCCAAAGATGAACAAATTTAAAATGCGATCAATTTGAAATCATTGTCTGCAGTTTCTTTCAATTCTGGCCAGTCTAAAATTTTGTTGCCTGGGAACTGGTTAACCCGTTACCACACAATGATCCTTTTTGATGCCCCTCCACTGAAAAACAATATGGAAACATTGTGTAAAATGAAGAAATTGCTTGTAGCAAGCAATTTCATCATTTTCCACAATGATTTCTACCCAGAAAGTTGAAAAAACCTCAAATTTCATAATTCATAATTTGTCGTCTGCAATCTCTCTCAATTTGGACCAAATTTTTCGTATGGTATTGGGTTAAGAAAAGAAATCCTTCACTTATTCATGATATTGACAGATTGCTGGCCACTCCCTCAAAATTAGAAAACAAGAGTAGAAAATAGGGGAGAAAACATTATGAGAAAAGGAGAAATTACTTTAACAAGCAATTTTCCCTGTTCACACTAAGTTTTTCTGTGATGGTATTCTAAATCTAAGGGTATTAGAAAGCGTCATTGTGTGTTAGTGCTTAATTAAATGATAAACTCACCGTTTTAATAGATTCAGAATTTAGCCCCACTTGCCTGAATTTCACATTGAACCCGTCCTCAATCATCTGACATATGTTGTGATAAAATTCATATGCAATATGACACACTTTTAGGTATTTTGCCATATTTTGTCTTCTTTTTTTTTTGCATTAAAGAAATGATGTAACCCTTTGCTTTTTTATTTATAAGATCAATGCATCTTTCATTTCTTGAATGAAAAGAAATCTTTATTCTCACTTTTGCTGCAAACTCATAATAAAACATTTATTGTTGTTCATCAAATGATAAAAAAGATTTTGTTGTTCACTCAGTGATGAAAATAAATATTCTGTTGTCCACTTGATGACAATAAAGATTTTGTTGTTCGCCAATTGATAATGCACTTTTTTGTTGTTCCCTAAATGATAATGAATATTACATAGTTCATTCAATGGTAATAAAAACATTGTATTTCATTGTTCACTCAATGGTTATAAAGATTTCATTGTTCACTCAATGGTAATACATATTTCATTGTTCACTCAATGGACAAGATTCCCAACTAGCTTAAAAATGTCCACCAGGCAATATTGCTAGACAATACTATATAGTGATCATACTTAGGTGCGCTAAAGACAGTATGGACCTTACCCACCCACCCACCCCCACACACACACACTTTTCTACTATACTAGACAACTTCTATCTCACCTAATTATAAACTACTCTTGTAACATACTTGCATGCTATATTGCTATAGATACAATATAGTGATCATACTCAGGTGAGCTAATGACAGTATCCACCTTCCCACCTTTTCTACTATTCTAGACATCTGCAATCACACCTAATCATAAACTACTCTTGTAATATACTTGAAGGCAATATATTATACAATACTATATAGTGATCATGCTCAGGTGAGCTAAAGACAGCATTGACAACCCCCCCACCCTTTCTACTATTCTAGACATCTGCAATCACACCTAATCATAAACTCTTCTTGTGATATACTTGTAGGCAATATATTATACAATACTATATAGTGATCATGCTCAGGTTAGCTGAAGACAGCATTGACCCCCCCCCCCCTTCTACTATTTTAGAGATCTGCAATCACACCTAATCATATACTTTTCTTGTGATATACTTTTAGGCAATATTACTATACAATACTATCTATATATTGCTCATGCTCAGGTTAGCTTAAGACAGCATTGACCCTCCACACGTTTCTACTATTCTAGACATCTACTATCATACTTTATCATAAACCACTTTTGTAATATACTTGCAGGCAATATTGCTATACAATACTATATAGTGATCAAGCACAGGTTAGCTAGTGACATCAACCTTCCCCCCCTTTCTCTCCTATTATAGATATCTCCCATCACCTAATCATAAACAGCTCTTGTAACATACTCATTGGCAATATTGCTATAGATACAAGATGATACAGTGATTATGCTCAAGAAAGCTAATGACAGCATCCCCCTCCCTCTTTACTAGTCACCTGCCATCCCAACTTCTCATGTAACATACTCGCAGGCAATATAATACTAGACAATACTACATAGTAATGACAAACAGCTTCTGTTAAACACAATGCAAGACTTATTAATAATTAATAACTCAAGTCATATTTTTGAGAATCAATACAGGTTTATGGCTCCCAGTTATATTGATGTAACTCCGGCTGGTATACATAATGATATATCTGCAATTCCTCAAGCTAAAAGAGACCATCTAGGAATTCCCCAAAGTTAAATTAACCCTTTCTTATTTTCTAAAATTTTACACTTTTTCAATTTGAAAGAAGTTGCAGACGACAACTAAAATGGAGTGCAATTTAACCCGTTCCGACACAGTGACACTTTTGGAAGCCCCCCAAGAAAAACACTGTGGAAAACATTGTGTAAAATAAGGAAATTACTTGAAACAAGCAATTTCTTCATTTTACACTATGTTTTCTATACAGAAAGTCGAAAAAAAAATCTAAAATTTCGTAAACTTTAAATTGTCGTCTGCAACTCCTTTCAATTTAGACCAGTCTAAAACTTTGCCATGTGGGAATGGGTTAAAAGTAACCAACCTAAAGGGTGAAAATGTTGTGGGAAAAGGGAAAAGGCGTGTTATGGCATTTCTTCTTTTCCTACAATGTTTTCTCATGTATAAAATCACTACGTAAAAGACAGGGATTGAACAGAAAAGGGTTAAGAAACATAGATTGGATTCCCAGTATTTTTACAATGGGATCCCCCCATTTTTTTTCGAAGATTGTCCATATTTCCAACACTGGTGGAGGATTTTTTTTTCTACAAGCAAAGAGCATGAAATACAAAACATTTCACAATTGTGTATGAAATCCTAGAATAGACTGGATTCCTGAACCCATTACCGCACAGTAAAATTTCAGACTGGTCTAAATTCACAAAGAAGTTGCAGATGATAATTTCAAGTTGATAAAATTTTAAACATCCCTGCTTTTCTGGGTAAGAAAGTTGAACAATGTAGAGACTGCAAAAATTGCCTGCTACAATCGATTTCTTAACTCTTGTCATGTTGAACCTGAAATATTCCAGTTTTGGCAGGGGGCATAGACAAAGATCAGCCTGCACATAAGTGCAGTTTGATCTTAGTCTAAACCTCCTATTTGAAGTTTTCCTGTCAGAGTTGCTTAAGAAATTAATTTTCAATAGAAATTTTAATAATTGAAAAAGTACTACAAGAGCTTTCAGCCCTTTAATTTTTAAGTCATTCCAAAATTGATTTTATACAGCATGAAAAGGATTAATATTTTACCAGACCATGATGTTTTGTGGCCAGAATTTGAAAACATATACAGGAGAACCTTCTTAGTTGCAATTGACCCTAATAATAGCAATTCTCTGCTTATTTGCAACTGGCTCTAAACCCAAATCATAGAACAAATACCTGACACATCCTATTAACCCTTTTCTACTCAATCCCTAGCTGCCAGGGATCATTTTGGGTGAGATATTGAGAGATGCTCTTATTTTCTGTCAGAAATCTCACTCAAACTGGCTTAATGAGAGAAAAATCTCAATGCAAAATGTAATTTAGTGAAGGATTTGGTAAAATTTCTCACCAAAAAATTTCTTAATTTCTCATTAGAATTTGCTAAAAGAGATATTTTTGCACATGATGTTCTGAGCCAGAATTTTCCCTGCCAAGTTTATACATCCCTGACCTGTTTTATGATTTAGAAAACATTGTATCATTTAGAAATATTGTACACAAAAATTGCTTGAAACAAGCAAATTCTTCTTTTTCCACAATATTTTCTACCCTTTTAAATGGTTCATTTTCGAATTAAATCCACTTTAAATCATCACATGCAAAACCTTTGAATTTGGACAGGTCTAAAATTTTGTAAAACAGGAAAGGGTTTATGCAAGTTCTTCTCATTTGTAACAGAAGTCTTTACAAACCACTTTTATTTTTCCCATCTTCAAGAATGCAGAAGTGTTCTTTTCCGGATTTGCATTTGTTACAAGGGGCTGAAAGCAAGGCAAGCTAAAGTACTGTGTCAATTTTTACTTTAAATCAAAGTACTGAAAGTAGTGTAAGCTAGCAAAGCATAGTTTTGTTAGGTAATCTTCTTTGCCAAAGATTATCATGATAAATTAACGAGGTTTAAATAACCAAGGAGTTAACCCATTTCAACATGAAAAAATTTCAGACTGCTTCAAATTGAAAGAAGCTGTAGGTGACAATTTCAAGTGAATTGAATTAAGAAAATCCCTATCTTGATGGACAGAAAACATTTTGAACAATGCAGACATTGCTTGGTTTTGTTGAGACATTTCAAAAGCGGGATTGAGAAGGAATGGGTTAGATAGTTACGATGCTTTTGAAAAAGTTATCTATAATTTGAATAGACTTGTCAATATTCCTGAATACACAAGAACTACTTTTTATGGTATGGTCATTTAATAGATTTAGTGGTTAAGCCTCCAGTGGTAGTTTGCACTCGTTTGAACTTTGAGAAGACCTCAGAACTTCCTCTGTTATCTTAAGCTATCAAAGCTGAAGCTTTGCTAGCTAAAAATCATTTCATTAATAACTCGGGCCTCTAGTGGTAAGAACAGGTTGACATTTGTCTATACCTCTTGCCAGAACAGGAATAATTGGAGTTCAGTATGACTAGAGTTAACTTCTAAAGATTTCTTTAATAAATTTGTCAAAATGTTTGAAATACCTTAGAATATTTTGACAATGAAACTGGTTTTATTAATGCTTTACTCTTACAAATACAGAACCAATCCACTTATAAACTACATGTACTACTAGATATGTGTCACAGATGCAGATGCCCTCACTTAATTGCTTGTCACATGACCTTCAGTTATGACCTTGAAGTTGGGAGTATCAATTAGAACTTTATGCATGATATTAGCACTCACCAAGGGGAATAACCTGGCCATCGATTAATGTAGAAGATATAATAATCTGATATACTTGACAAGTTGACAAGAATTTGACGCACACATGTACTTCTATAAATGCCTATTGCCACTACATGACAGGGGCAGCAGAGCAACTGATAGAGGGTATAATTAGTATCTTAGAGTTAAATAATTCATGAATATTGCCATAAACCCTATGTTGTAGTGATTCATTTCAATCGTATCGATGGGACAATTCAAATGAGTATCCACAACATAGAGTTCCCTTAAGAAATAAGGATTTTAGAATGCCATTATCCCCTCTTATCTAGACCTCTGGGGCAGGGCAAAAATGCCAAGATACATGTACCCTAAAACAAGCATCTAATACTTCACAAAAAATTGTTTGAATTGGGTTGAATTGCCACTTTTAATAGTATTTACGTCATATTGCAGCTGGAGCACCTAACCATGGATTCCTAGTATACCACTACATCCTTTCCAAGCCTCCAGCTGCTCAAGGTTTACGATTATCCTTCCATTTGTGGGAGGATATTAACCCCAGCAGGGGATCAAAACCAGGACCCCTTGACTAAGAGTCTTACGCGTTAGTGTGCTACCACTGCGCTATGGCCACACCATCTTAAAAACAAAGCAGATATTGTCTCCATGGTTATCTGACAAAGGTTCAGCAGATAGAGGTGTTGTATTTAGAATTTGGACATCAACAATGTCTTCAAAGAAAAGCATACTAATACTGTGTTAGATATTACCCCTTGTCATGCTGAACCAGGAATATTCTGGGTTTTGCAGGAGGTGTAGATAAAGGTCAGCCTGCACATAAGTGCTGATTTCTCATGATCAGAAACACTGGGAGGGAGCAGGGCAAATCTTAGCAAAAAGTAGAAATATTCAGTGTCACAGACTTCACAAAATACCGTCTGTCCACCAGACATGCCAGATAAAACTAGAACTTGTCACAGTATGCGACGTTATACCCCGCAAGAACTTTCAGTGTAATGAGAGCTTTAACAATACAAGGACATAGCTACTGACTTTGCTTTTCTACAAAGGAGGAGTTTGCTACACAAAATTGGTAGTTTAATTAGCTGTATATGTCTACAAAGCATAAATAATGTATAAGTTCAAGGATTATTCTTGAACCAGGGGAAATTAAGACTTCAAAATTGCGTCTTGCAAAACTTCAACATGTGGTTAATGTTTGTATAAAGTTTCAATGGTATTGAAGCAAAACTGAAGGAGGAATTCCTGACACAAAATTGGTAGTATTTTGTACACAGACAGACGGACACACAGACAGACAGGCTGATTCCAGTATCCCTCTGAAAATATTTGTTTTGCGGGGGTATAACCGGCAAAAATTTAGCAGAATTACATACCATAAAACAAATGTGTTTCAAAACTGAAAGTTCTTCTAGGAATTTACTAAATTCATAGCCACACCATTGCGGATATGCATGTGCGATAGAATGGCTATGCAATCTACACCAAGATGCAAAAAAACTGATTTTCCCTTTTCTATTCTTAATGATTGGCTATTGTTAAGCTGGGCCTCATATCATTAACATTGGATTCTGGCTGGCTGAACTGATTACCTTTAGAAACGGGCAGAAACCCACCATGGAAAATCATTCAGGTTCCTGTGACCTCATTTGACCTTCTATTCTTTTTTTCCGGCCATTAAAATTTAGTTTGGTCTGGCAAAAAGGTAAAGTTAACCAGACCAACTGTCCTGTAAAGAATTTGGGTATTTGGTGAAGTCTGTTGTCACTACAATTCCAGTAAGAATATCCACAATATAAGTATGGTGTCTGTAAGGTATCGCTATGAATCAATGACAATTCATGTTGTGGAGCTTCATAGCAAAACCTTGTTAGATTCCTAGGACAGCCTTACACAATTTGTGATGAATCATGAAAAATTGTGGTGTCACGAATCACCATGGTACATAATGATTTTGCAAATCATGACAATTTTAGCGGCACCAAAGCCAAAAACATGAATGAGTAAACAGGCCTGAAGAAACCCAGAATTAAATGTGATGAAAACAACAACATGAGCGGATAGAAAGATTTATTAAACTGAGGACTACTGATTAGATTGTAAGATCTTGACCCAATCTGCCTTTTCATGACCCTCTGGAAAACAATGTGGAAAATAAAGAAATTGCTTTTTTAGAAGCAATTTCCTCATTCTCCACACTGTTTTCTTCATAGAATGACGATGATTCTTTTTTTGGACTTATCCAAAGTGAGAGAAGTTGAAGACAACAATTTTCATTTGGTGAAATTTAAGGGGATGTGGCTTGGGGCAATTAGAGCAATTTTTAAATTTTCAACAATGTTCTGCAGAACTATTTAGTTGCAGGTGTCAAAAAGCATTGTGGAAATAATTTAATGATGCCCATAAACTACATTACTCTTGACCAATCCAGGGGTGTGGAATTCCCATGCCTGACTTGTCCGACACGGGCTTTACTACCTGCGGGCAAGTACATTTATCGAGGGTACTTGTACATGGACAAGTACATGTCGGGGAAAATCTTGGAATGGTACTAAATAGATAGAAGAGATTTATGATCGTAATGTTGGTATCTAAGACTAGAAAATATTGTTTTTAATGAAGAAAATGCTGAGTTCCAGCATTTTCTTCTTTAGAAATAATGTTTTCTCAAAATTTATCTGTTCTTCATCTTTTCTCAGGCAAGTCCATTTTGATCTCGGACAAGTAGAAAATCACTTTTTACTTGGCCATGGACAAGTAGAGAAAATCCGTATTTTCACATCCCTGACCAATCTAACTCTGTCATAATCAATTACCTGGTATTACAATCCTCATTGAACCGGACCCATTCTAACTCAGTGACGCTTTTAGATACCCCCAACCCCCCCCCAAAAATAAATATTTTTTTAATACAATGAGGAAAATGAAGAAATTGCTTGTTGTAAGCAATTTATTCTTTTCTCAGAATGTTTTTATCCAGAAAGTTGAAAAGTAAGAAATTGCATAAACCTTAAATTTTCATCTGCGGCTTCTTTCAATTTGGACCAGTCTAAAATTTAGCTGTCTGGTAGTGAATTAAGGTGGCAGCCTCACCTTATTTACTTTCCCCCTCATTTTAGCCTACAGATAACCTGTTTGCTACTTTAAGATTCAGACACGCTTTGCCTTTAGCATGATGGAGGCCAAGCACAAAGTATCGAATGAAAAAAATAAAATTATGTGCAGTTTACAATACAGAAACTAGAACTAAGGTCGACATCAACAGGGTACGAATTACAAACTTTCATTTGCAAGACTGTCAAGAAATTGTATGCATCTTATTCGTAGAATTGCAATTGACGCGTTGTTTAAAACTGAAAATCAAATGCAATGACAATATATTAGAATATTATTAAATCAAAAAGTTATTTATCACCTGTCCACGGTTCCAGGCGTTGACAGGATCACCGGAAAATGTATCAAGCGGAAGTTGACAACTCTAAAAATAGAGCATCTGGTAAAACTCCAATATTTGTTTCGCAGAAATAAGGCGGGTAATTTTCAAAATATATTCATATTCATACTTGACCTCTAGTTAGATAGTTAAGGATTTATGACGAATAAATGTGTCATTTTAGAAAATAATTAGGATGACACCTTGTTTTAACCCATTACCAAACGACTAAATTTTAGACTAGTCCAAATTCAAAGAAGTTGCTGACGACATTTTAAACTGCGTTGAAATAAGGAAAATGAGTGCCGAATAGGGTAGAAAACTTTGTGGCAAACGGGATAATTCCAACAAGCAATTTCTCCTTTTCCCATTGCATGGTGTTTTTTCATGATTGTTTTTCCTCAGGGCGCCAGAAAGCGGCACCTTGTAGTAATGGATTATCCGCTATTATTTCATTTCTATTTAGATATAAGGGAAATAATCGAATCACGGAAGTTTGCTTTTTCCAAGTGGTACAAAGTCGGTCCTGGTTTTTTCGTACAAACATCGACAGGCCTTAAACTGGTAGCCTGCTGTCTGTGAGAGTCCAGTATCGATAGATCTATGGGCAGTAACCCAGTCAACGGTAGGCATATCCACTTTATCGTCGGTTAATGATGCTGGTATAGTGTAGAGGATACGTGAAAAAATTGCTCAAATCCGGGAGCAAGCACCAAAATATACATGCACATAGTATATAAGATGAATAGTCATTAAAAGTTAAGATCCAAGCGACCCGACAAAAGAAAAAAAACTACTGATCAAATTGAAATCTAGAATTTTTACTGTTTTTGGAAAAGTTGCGTGGCACTTTGATTATGACTGATCGATTTTGAAATTTTAAAGCATTTTTTTTTTTAAATCTGGTTGGTAACATTTATCAAGGGTAGTATTTTGATTTTTTATGAGATTCGGATAAGTTTGTTAGTTTGAAAAAAACTGTTAAAACTGCAAGATTATTTGTGTTTTTCTACTTACGGAGTCCTATTTGTGTCGCAAATTAGTTGTGATTATTATATCTAATGTAGAATTATTCAAATGATTGAAGGCCCGTAGAAAATACGTAAAATTTGTTATTGTAACATTTTATGGACATGTTATTTTCTTCATGTAACCCTTTAATGCTTTGTGTCCATTTTAGATATGTACGCGAAACCAAATTGTGTGTGTGGGGGAGGGGGGAGGGGGGTATTAAAGTTCACTCCTGGACGTCTCATGATATATTGTAATACCAAAAATAAAGCAATCAATATACAATAAAGATTTAACACGAATATTTTGATTTTGTTTTCATTTCAGTTACACTAATATCTTATGCACAACAGTCATGAAAAGGTGGTCCCCATAACACAAGGATTTAGAGCACAACGCTGTACCAACTGGACTAAAAAGACTCGATCCTTACAGCGTTTACACATGAATTGTAGGTTAGATGAAAGGTATTTAATCGCATAAACCCCTGCATATAAAAACATGTATTGACTGAATAGCCCTTTCCGAAAACGTGGTTTACTTCCCTTTGATCCAAAGTCGTTAGAGTTACTTCCCTTTGTACGGGTAGCAAATTTTGATAGAACTCATTGAACCACGGAGGATGACGGCTTTCTACCAGACGAAAACATCGACTTTTCAACTTTTAAATTTGCTATTTGAAGAAATACATGTACTTGCGTCCCAGTAATTCAAAACATAAAAATGAAAACTAAGGTGTTTTTAGACCGACAGCTTAATTTCAAATTATATGTTTCAACCAATATTGCATTAAAAAAAAACCTTGACAGATGCATATTATGTCAAAGTTATATTAGAATGAAGTCTTACATGGAAAGATTATTTATTTTTCTACCAGCCATCTTTTCCTTAACATAAGTAATATTTATCTATAACATAGAAAAAGGAATGGATAAAGAAATGAAATAGGTTAACCTATAAATATGTTACTGTTTTGCCAAATTTTAGACCTGTCTAAAATCAAAAGTTTTGCAGACGACAGTTTAAAGTCAATTTTATCTTAGAAATAATCATTCAGTAGGATAGAAAATATTGTGGAAAAGGAAGAAAGGAAGAACATAAAAACACAGGGACGTAAAAACAAGGGATTGAACAGGAAATTGTTAAGGGGTTTCAAATTAAAACCAATATATATCATTGTGAAGCATGGTCGTGTGTCCTATCAGTATGTCATGTGTGTACTTTACTTTGATCATACGAAGTCTTATCTTTGTCACATCTAATGTATTTAAGTTTTCTTGGTAAATAATCCTTGCACACCCTTTAATATTTTCTTGTTTCAGTCTCGTTTAACTTAATTTTGGAACTTGAATGAGAAGTTCATTATTTTCAAAAATATTTCCATTTAAACTGTATTTATACATTTTTTCTCTTTTATCGAAGATAACTTATTTTTATAAAGGTCTGAATTTTATCTCTCATTTGTTTTCGTTTACTTTGATGGACTATGTTATAAATTTCTCTGGAATAACTTTGTGCTCATAAATTTTGAAATAATGTTAAAGAATTAACTTGATGTATATTATTTAAAGGGGTATTCAAAAGAAAGTCATAATTAGACTTTGACAACATTTTGTTCAAGTTTAATGTGCAATAATTTCTACATCTCTACAATGACTTAAGTTTTGTTTTGAACATTCGCTCATGTTTAATGGGTCTTACAATGTGAGTCAACCGTTTAGCCCCTTACCATTCAAAATCTCAGACCGGTCTTAAATGAAAGTTGCAGAAGGCGATTAATTTTGGGAATGAAAGGGAATTCCTTGCTACAAGCAACTTCTCCTTTTCTCATTATGTTTTCCACAGTTTATGTTCTCTAGTGTGTAGGACCATTTTTGAAGTTCACCTATTTTATATCTGAAAATGTTGTCTGTAACATTAATTTTGACGAGTCTAAAACTGCGTTATTTGGTAATAGGTTAAAGACATGGGACCAATCATTAATAAGGCCTTATTTACTTTATATCCTTTTCAGAGACAAGTCACTCTAAGAGATCTTTTTGTACATATTTTATTCATTATATATACTCTTTGTCCCTATAAAAAGTGGTTACTCTCATCCGAACTAGAGTTTGAAATTCGCCTTTTTTTAGCGGCGAGCTTTAATGATGCTGCCGTGTCCATCGTCTGTCATGATAGATTGGCCATTAATTGTTAATTGTTCAATTAGTAGAATTAAATACTAACGGTATTATATGGTTCAAATTATTACAAACAAAGCCAAGTGCTGTAGATGAAAGCTATTTTTGTACTTGTTACATTCCACCGGAAGACTCCAAGGTGTATAGAAACCCTAAATCTACATTATATGATTTTGATTTTTTTGAATATTTGAATAATTCTATCAGACAATATTCTTCTCTGGGTCGCGTTTTTCTTACAGGGGATTTGAATTCACGTACGGGTATTCTACCTGATTATATATCCTTCGATAATCTCAGTCGATTTGTTGATCTACCATTTAGCTATCAGTATGCTTTGACTTCACGTATGAACAGTGACAAAACTGTAAATACGTTTGGGCAAAATCTGTTATCTTTATGTAAAGAGAATGACATGAGTATTGTTAACGGTCGCTATGAGAAGGGTGATTGTACATACCATGGTACAAATAGGGGTAACTCCGTAAATAGCACGGTAGATTATCTAGTAACAAATTATTCAAATTCTGATATGATAAGTAATTTTTTTGTTAATTCATTGACAGAATTTAGTGACCACAGTGCGACTTCATTTTGTTTATCGTACGATCATTCTAATTTCTATTGTGATGATAAAGAAACATATTTTGATAAAATAATTTGGGAAAAGGAAGCTAAAGATGACTTGGATTCTATTTTGGATAACAAGAATCATTTATTTCAAAATTTGATAGATCGCTTGGCAAGTGATGAAATTGATATTAATGAATGTATTTCTCAGTTTTCAGACCTTTTATATGAGATTTCCTTCTCATTGCGTGGTAAAACAGTAAAAAGTAGTACACAAAAACGTCAACATATAAAATCTCCTTGGTTTGATAACTCTTGCAAACGGCTAAAAAATTATTCTATAAAGCAAAGCGAAAATATCTTTCAGATAAGACACCCCAAAATAAAGATATGTTTATGAAAGCTAGGTCGGATTATAATAAAACAAAACATAGGGCAAAAAATGCTTACTATCAAAAAGAATAGGTAATTCTTTCAAACCTAGCTAAGACCAACCCTAGAAAATTCTGGGAAAGAATTCGTCATTCTAAAATTTCGTCAGAAAAACAGTCAAATTTATCAGCTAATGATTTTGCTCAGTACCTTTCGAATATATCCGATAACCACGAATCCAATTTCTCTGAACAATTATACAATGCTGATTTGAGTAATCAAACATTTATTGTAACATTAGACTGTAACATAACAGCCGAAGAAATTATAAAAATTATAAAAGTCATTGGTTCAATGAACAGGCATAAAAGCTGCGATGTTGAAGGTAATGTTGCTGATTTTTTTATTGAGTGTAAGGAATTTATATCTCCGTTTCTGACATCAATTTTTAATTACATTTATAACTCAGGTAATTATCCTGTTTCATGGAAAAAAGGTGCCATAGTTCCTCTCTTTAAGAAAGGAGATAGAAATAACCCTGAATGTTACAGAGGCATTACGCTTATCAATATTACAGCAAAAATTTTCTCACTTGTATTAAGAAACAGATTAAATACATGGAGTGAAAACAACAGTGTTTTTTATGAAAACCAATTCGGATTTCGAAACGAACATTCAACATCTGATGCAATCTTTATTCTGCATACTATTATTCAAAATATTTTATCAAAAAACAAAAAACTTTGGTGTATTTTTATTGATTACAAGAGAGCATTTGATACTGTTGACAGAGATGCTTTGTTTTATAAACTCATACAATTGGGTTTAATTTGTAAATTTACAAATATTATAAAATCAATGTACAAAACAGTTCAGGCATGTGTAAAGTTATCAAATAACTCGACTCTATCAGATTTTTTCAATGTAAATATAGACTTGAAGCAGGGTGAGCCTCTCTCACCCATCATATTTCTCCTTTTTATTAATGATATTACTGAAAAGTTGGATTTTAATTTGTTGAATGATTCAGATTTAGAATTGTTATCGAAATATCTTATTCTATTTGCAGACGATATAGTTTTGTTTACCACCAGTCATGTTAGCCTTCAATCCCAAATAGATAGTTTGTACCAGTATTCTTGCAAATGGGGTCTCGAAATAAATATTGAAAAAACTAAAGTATGCGTGTTTGAAAAAAGAAAATCTCAAAAAGAGCAAAGTATATTCATCAATGGCAAAAAAGTTGAATTCGTTGATCATTTCTCGTATCTAGGCCTTGTTTTTAATTATACAGGCTCTTTTAATCTAGCACTAAAACTTTGAATGACCAAGCTTTAAAAGCATATAACAATCTGATGAGAATCTTTGATAAAAATTCGTTTGATATTAAAACTAAACTTTCACTCTTTGATTCAATGATACAACCAATTTTATTATACGGAGCAGAGGTGTGGGGTGTATATAATCCCAAAACTGTCGATAATTTACATTTAAGGTTTTTAAGGAATCTATTAGGAGTTAAAAAACAAACTCCGGTTTCTGCTATATTTGGTGAATTCGGAAGAATGCCTTTTTCTGTTAAAATTAAACAACGAGCTCTAAACTTTTGGTGTAAAACTATATCAGAAAATCATCAAAATCTAGCCAATGCTTATTTTGATCAATGTACCCTTAATTCTAACGTTAGCTGGGCCAAAAAGATTAATTCGATAATCGATCATCTTGGTCTAACTAACATTAGACTAAATTTTAATACAAATGCAAATAATGCTGCTATTTTGAAAGTCAGATTATATGATCAATATATACAGAGCTGAATTTCATCAATTAATAATTCAAGCAAACTTTTTTACTATTGCAAATTTAAAAAAGAATTTACATATGAAAATTATCTTGATAAAATAACAAATAATAAATGGTTACAATCATATGCTTGTTTCAGATTGAGTTCGCATAGACTGAAATTTGAAACTGGCCGATTTAATAATATACAAAGAGATAATAGACATTGTAAAATTTGCTCTTCAAATGTTATTGAATCAGAATATCACTTTTTGCTTTGTTGTAAAAAATATGAACAAACAAGAAAAAAATATTTAGGGAACATTTCTTGGCCAAATGTTAATACCTTTGTTAAATTAATGTCATCATCAAAAAAGAATACATTGGTTTCAATCTGCAAACATCTTTCTGAAAGCTTTATTATTCGAGAAGAAGCCATGAAAAGTAATGCTGTTCCTTAAAGCAGTTTATGTTGTCTTTCTATGATTTTTTTTATATGAACTAAAATGTATGTTTAACATTTTGTATATGTTTGTCTTTGCCATATTCTGTATTTTTGTAAATGGCTATAGTCATTTTATGTCGATGTTTGCCATTAAAGAATTGAATTGAAAAAATTAACTATTTTCCGTCGATAATTAGAGTATACGGAACAATAAACTCGTTTTTTCTGAGTCGATTTAATTACTGCCTTATTATCTGTCATTTCTTTTATCTAAATTTGCTACCCGGAAGTAGAATTGGGACCGTTTTGTAGTTCCACCACATGAAAGATTATTCAAGCGCAATAACTCTTTCAACGTATTTTCGGAATGGGCTATAAAGAAAAACACTATATACACGTACTTTGAAAGATTACAAGTCACATTTTGACCATGACATTAACAACATTTTGAAACTAATGACACTGTAGGACCAATGTGGTAGAGATTCGATTGAGGCATGAAATATTTTCTTCGAACAGAAGACTCCACTTACGATGAATTTTCATTATAAAACGAATACAAGGCCAAAGTGATAGTAAAGAATTACCAGTTATTAAATAATAAATTGGTGACAACCTTTTCATGACTGTGAGTTTGAACCTCAGCTCAGCTAACATTATTTTTCGAAATATTTCGAAATATGACATCGCGACATGTGTCATTTGCCTCTCATCACTAGATAAAAGATAAGAAATGCACTGAAATGGGATGAGATGCAAAACGGTCATGTTTTAATGTTTTAGGTAAATGGATCTCTGAGATCGTGATGCTAGTCCTCATAGGACTTGTGAAGCGTTTAAATAAAAGAGTTTTTGTTGTTGTTGTTGTTGTTGTTGTTGTTGTTGTTGTTGCTTTTTTATTATTATTTAAGAGGCCTAGTACAAACGATATACAGGAAGCATTTAAATATCAGAATTACGGGATTGAAATATTGTTAAAAGGGAACTAGACCCGTTGCAAAACAAACATGTATTATGAGGAGTAAATACTATTTTAAATACTGAGCCGTTGCAATGTTTTCCATGAACTGTCTTGAAAGTCCTCTTAATTATATTGCTAATGTTTCTTTTAGTACCGAGCTCAGTTATCAACGCGTATTGTTATCATAAACATGATAGGCATTGAATTCGGTTCATCGAATATTTTTCCGAAATCTAAATTAAGAGCTGTCAGCGGACAACAACGCTTGACTATTCTGAGCGCTGGATAATAACAGCAATCCAATGTTGACGTAGGGCATAGTTCCACTAAACGAATGTCAGAGTTACGAGCATTTGTTAAATCATTACTATGAACACAACAGAGATTAAGAATCTGGCACTAAAAATTCTATGTAGAAAATGGTTCAAAACTCACTCCTGAAATACACTAAGAAATACTCTTTATGGTGTAGACATTCAATAGAATCAGTGGTTAAGCCTCCAGTGGGAGTTTGCACTCTGAGAAGACCTCATATTTTGTCTGTTGACGCTTTGCTAGCTAAAAACTCAATGATTCATTCACGTAGAACTTAAACCCTCCAATCCCTTTCAAACTGTGAGCGCTTCAATGCTTGGCAAGTTCTATACTTTTTATACTTTCAACATTGTCCCAGGCCACACGTGTTATGAACTTTTTGATATTGATTGTTACCCCACTGAGGACATTGTGGATATGCAATTTTAGTAATAAGTTTAATCATATTGCTGATGATGTAGTCAATACATATTCTAGGGGTGCAGTGTCAAGAGTCTTCTTTGTATATGCCGCAGTTTATCAAATATTTAATAAAATTATCTTGCGTGTGTATAGAGCTTAATATAATACTTCTGTGTTTGACATACATGTATATGATATAAAAGCATATTATCATTTCCATTGAAATATAAGAAAAAATGTCTTTTTAAATACCCCTTTTATATCAACAAGGCTACATACATATTTTCATGAAAATAAATATCCGCTAAGAAAATTTCCACCATGAAAATTAAAATTCTAGTTCGATCGCTAATTAGTATATTCATAATGAATATAAGAAACCCAATTTGTCCATAACATTCGCTATTCCATCCCCTACATATGAAAATATAAAACGTTGGTTTGCCCTTTAGCAACAATAATTGAGGGAGATTTGAAAAGGGGTTCACCTTTTTGACCTCCATTTTTTTTAAAATCAGAATCTCATTGTTAGATCTCGTGGATCTTTTTCGTTTTTGGAATCTAGGAATATCAAATACGGTATATGCAAATTTTGGCGCTTGCTTCCGGACACCTTGGTCACATTTTGGGTCTTAACCACAAGACAGGCTTATTCCGTACAGTTTAGAATAAGTCCGTACAGCCTAGCATTATGTAATTTTGTATACGCTTGATATTCATTCAACATAAATGTACAAGTATAAAGACGTAATATGCATGATAATTTGCCTTCTTATCGAAATCATGCTACTCTAGCCTTACCGTCATACGCGAATTGTGTTTGGAATGTCATCGTTTTTATTCAAGAGGTGAAGAGTGTATTTTTTGTTTTCATGGAGGTATTAAACGAAAAAAAAAATTTTGTTCATGGAGGTATAAATAATGTCTGAGCCCATCAGAACGCTCGCTTTTGATGAACGAAACGAACGTCCCATGGATCAACTGTTAGTTTTCAATATTCCGGATGATTAAATATCGAAAAAAGAGTTCAGAAATGTGTAAGTCGTCTTGGAGGATCTGGTGAGCTGTAGACTGAATTTGAAATAATCCAAACTTGTTAAAGATTGTAGGCTGAGATATGTATGTATATATTAATGGATGGCCTTCAAAAGTGATCTGAATGGATTCTACCCTAAAACAAGGGGTGATTTGTTATTAATTTGCGATTGATATATTACCAGATTGCCAATTTTAGACTCGTTCAAAGTAAAAGAAGTTGCAGACCACAACAATGTGTAAATGAAAAGAAATTGCTTATTGCAAGTAATTTCTTCCTTTTACTCAAAGTTTTCCCAATTGTTTTTCGGGGGGGGGGATCAAAAAGCTTCATTGTGTTCGAATGGTTTAAAGAATTCCTTCGAGTGGTATCCGTCGTCAGCAAATACAAAAGCAGTAAAACACATAAATTTAGAAGTCGATCTAGTCTACTTAAGGCACTGGTGATAAGTATCCATGAACAAAAGTTGAAGAAATGGCTTGGGAACTTTAAGAAGTCATTGTGTGGTAAAGAATTCTTCGAATGAAGCTCAACTTGGAAACCAAAATTAACCGAAGAATTAGTAAATTTCATATTCACCGAAATATCAATTAGAGGAGTATGATCGATAAATCTGAAGAAAATAGCGTGAGAATTAATGGGTGTCAAATGACTTACCGAAAGCCGGGCGGCTATTTGTTGGTCATTGTGGAAACAAGAGATCTCGAACTCATTCTAGATATCGACAAGAGGAATCTATTTATTGAATTTAACCTAATCCCGGAAAAATCCCTTTTCACGTCCCTCGTGAAGATAAAACAACAACGGGTTTCTACCATAAAAGGTAAAGGATTTGAAATTACACCGACCAAAGCCTGTCATTTGCAACTTCTTTGATTTTGGACCAGTCTAAAATGTTGTTGATTGGGAATGGGTTAAAATTAGTTTCAGTTTGACAAAGGGTTCATCAAATGGCTACACTCAGCTAGGCCTATCGATGAAACGACCATTTAAAGAAATTTCAGATTTTAACTTGTCCAGTATAGCGATAAGATGTATTTTTGTATACCAAATGGAGAAACCCATTGTGTATTAACCCTTGTCATACTGAATCCGGGATATTCCTGTTTTTTTTTTCAGAAGGTATAGACAAAAATTAGCATGCACATAAGTGCAGTCTTGTCTTTGCCTACACCACCTGTCTGTATCTTTCAAGTCAGTCATATTTATTGCAATGATTTTCAAAAGAAATAACGACCAATAACTAATGAATTTGGTGCTGTCAGCTCTTTGATTTCAATGCAGTTCCGGACAGTATTTTCAATTAGTACCAATCAAAAAATTAGTCGTGTTGAAATGGGTTAACTTACCTTTCAGTCGCGCATGTCGAACAGTAAATATTCATAACAAGGGGTCTGGTTGGATGATACATTTTTCTCAACCAATAAGGACCTTCGTTATGAATTTCAGACTGATACGAGTTGGTGAATATGAACCCGCATCTCCTTGCTGTAAATAGGAATTTCTTCTTTTCCAACAATCCAGTGTCCAACGATAATATGAGCCCCTGCATGTTGTTTCGAATAAATGACCCATCCCTGGCCCCGCCAACTTACTACTTTGGCTACACCCATTGACTCCAACAGATAGTCCCGTTTCGATTTTAAACGGCGTTATTTCGGTAAAACTATTGTCAGTAGCATGTAACAAAAACAAAATTGTTGGTTGGCGACCCAAACGTTGTAACTACAGCTTGAATAAGCTGTAGTTACGAAGTTTAAGTCGCCAAACCAACAAAAAAAGGTTAACGAAAATGGCGACGAATATTGGAGTTGAAAGGTCAGGTCCGGGCTGAATAATTGATTTGATTGGTCGGTTGAATCTTTAATTGACAGCCGCGATAAGTCAATTTCCCAAGAGTGCGTCTATAGTAAAGACTCTGGTCATATATACATCCGCGCACCCTGATCAGGCATATATATTAGAACAGTTAAAGGCAAGTTTTCCAAACACATCACATACATAATAAAGGTTTCAACAAATCGTTGTCAATGACGGATAAATAGTTTGAAAAATATAATTTTTTATCTCACATGACTTTTTTTCTTTCTTTTCTTTCTTTTTTTTTTTTTTTTTTTTTTTTTCAAATTTCTCTAATCTTAGCGAGAGAAGGTTTCTTGCGACATAAGGGGAAATAGTGTGCAGCTGACATCTTACTAGTCCGTTATCGATATGGTTTATTCCTGTTTCAGTGGATATTCAGCTTTTTTTTTTATAGAAAATATCCGTTTCAATAAAAGATGTTGAATACTTTATATCTACTGACTTTTAGTGTCTAATGACTGTTAGTGAATATATCGGTATCTATGCTTCTCAGTGTCTGCGATTTACGCACGTGCGAAATCGACAGATCATGTCGCGAGTCCCGCCCCCTGAGCTCCAACAGGAAGTTATATTTAAATGTTAATATATAAAACGGGGTTATTTTGCCAAATTTATGGAGCATGTAATAGAAAAAAAGTAAAATGGTTAGCGCCTTCATCGTTGTAAGTAAATCCTGAATAAGCCGTAGTTACGACGTATAAGTCGCCAAACCAACTAAAATGTTTCACATAGATGTGGGCCAATGTCAGAGTTCAAAGTTCACTTCCGGTCTGAATCAATGATGTGATTGGTTCTTCATTTGACAGTCACTGTCCATCATATTGCTGGAAATGTCACTCCATGTTTGAGTTCAAGGTTACGTTTACTTTTAACTTGGACAATGGTTATTTTATGCTCTTCGCATTTTACTTTTGTAATTATATATTTAACCGATTCCCACAAAACCCCTCCGTTTTACGCCCGCCAAGAAAAAAAGCTTTGGAAAAACATAGTTGAAAATAAAGAAATTGCTTGTAGCAAGCAATTTTTTTCAATATCCACAATGATTTCTATTCAACTTGATAATGTCGTTTGCAGCTTCTTTCAATTTGGACCTGTCTTAAATTCTGAAGTATGGTAATTGGTTGAAAAAATCCTTCTAAAAACTGTGAAGACGCGAGTTACCTGTTACGCGAACAGAGATCAAATGAAAGATACGAAATTTATCGCTTCAGGTCAGATAGCACGCATTTCAAGGGTCGATCCAAATTGGTAACTTTCGCTCTTGGTAGAATTGCAGTCAATCTTCTTTAAACGACAACTTTTATTAAGCATGCACTGTTAATAAGCGACAATATTCAAAATTCCCTTACCCAAAGCATAAGCTGTTGAGAAAATTAAGAATTCGCTTAAAAATGCCGCAACTAAGTCATATATTATTTGAACTCATTTGAATCGTCTCAATGATCTGCTGGATACAATCTTTTTTTTTATTTCAAATATTGGTTCTACAGGGTACCAATGAAGCCCCCCTTTTTTGCTGACCGGATTGCATTTCCGCTTATCGGTGTCCGGTTTTCAAAACTGTTGAGTATGTTATAAACCATACTTTTAAGAAAAAAAATCACTTGCATGAAATCCTTTCTCCTGATCTATTTTTTTAGAGTGCGATTTTTTTTAATTAGATGTCGTTCCGGTCTTTTCCAAATTTGTGTTGATTACATAAACAGTTTTATATATTTTACCAGTAAGTTTAAACATACTTTATCTACATTTCAAATCACAACACACAATTTCAACACAATGAGTCTTATGGCATCAAATGATATAAGTAACAATGTAAAATATTAATATGTACAACAATTTATTAACTCGTGGCGCTTTCCGACACCCCAAATTGTGGGGAAAACAGGAAAATTTCTTGTAATTAACATTTTCTTCCCTTCTCACAATGTTTTCTACCCTATGTGGCACTGTTTTTAGTTAGATCGAAATTTGAAATGTCGTCTGTACCTTCTTTCAATTTAGATCAGTCTAAACGTTTGTCTTCTGGTAATGGTTTAATTGGTCAATTTCTCATTTGAATATTTTCTTTGTTTTCTAAGAGTTTGGTCGAATTAATGGAGGGTAAGAAGGCTTCGACCGTTTACCCATTCCTACACAAAGACGCTTTTGGACGCCCCTTAAGAAAAACAATGGGGAAACATTGTGTAAAATGAGGAAATTACTTGTAACAAGCAATTTCCTCATTTTACACAATGTTTTCTACCATGAGAGTTTAAGATACCTAAAATTCCATAAACATTAAATTGTCGTCGGCAGCCCTTTCGATTTGGACCAATCTATAATTTCGCCGTCTGGAATTGGGTTAAAGGGTTAAGAAAAACAGATAATAACTTTACCCTGGAGTACTTAAAACAATTCATCTTTCACTAAACAAAGCCTGAACGTTAAAGATAGAAAGTTTATGTTCTGGTATTTCAAGAAAACAGTATGGAAAAACAATTAAACCCTTTCCCCACCGCCGCCCAGACTTAGCAGTTCATCCTTTTTGTTGAAAATGTTATTTATGTTCTCAACAAGCAAGTCTTGAAATCTCGTTGATATTACAATAATGCATATTTACAATAATTTGAAATAATTGTGCAAAATTTGCTCCCATTCAGCAATTGACCAATCGCTGCCCGCCCCACCACTTACTCTATTTGTCCCGCCCATTAACTCCAACAGGGAATTTCACTTTGATATTTCGGGGCGTTATTTTTCAAAGTTTATGGCTAGTAGCATGTAGCTAAAAGGTAGTACGGTTGTGTTAGTGATCTAAACGTCGTAACTAATAGCCGCCAAACTAGGAAAAAGTTCTTTAATTGACACTCGGGGTCTATCAATTTCGTTAAAACTTTCCATTTTACAAAGGGGGGTATAGTCTTAGTGTTGACTAACCCATTACCATACTAAGTCGTATTTTGGTGATCTGAAAAAAGGGAAATTAGAGACAAAAGGAAAAATTGACTATAAAGGAATTGATTAAGTAACTTTACAGACTTTCAACACGCGAAAGCCCCTGAGTCTTTTCGTCAATAATTTTTAAAACCTTCCCGAGACTTTTTTTCTCTGAAACACGAATGTACTAAAAGAAAAAGGGTTACACTATACAAAGGTTAATTTGTTTTTCGAGTCAACTGTTTCCAGTCTATTAACACGATAATTAATGTCTGCATCGAAAAACGCCGAGAATAGCTTCGATGAGCGCTAAACAGTTGTTTTAACTTTTGGTCCGTCTTGCCAAAAGGGACCTCCTCGGGAGGTCGAAACGCATCGACCCTGATCAGACCGCGATCTTGTCGCTCCGGAGAGATTTTCAAAATTCAAAACCACCATTCTCTTCACTAAACATGTACAGTAATTTTTGAAACAAAAACTCTGAGTGACCTGTGCTGATCTATTTTGTTGTTGTTATTGTTTCAAATTACTTTTAGGTAGTTTCCCGCTGGTCTCTTTCGTCTGATCGTCTCATCTTGAAAGCGAGAAAAATACGGATCCAGATCAGGCTGTACAATTCGTAGGTAAAGAACAGTTTAATCCTTTGTAATTCTTCTCTTAAAGCTTTCTTTTTTATTAAATTTTAGCATGGTACAAATTCAAAGAGGTTGCAGACGATAATGAAAATCGAATGCAATTTGAAATAAAAGAATCCGATGTGGTAGAAAATATTGCGGAAAAGGAGAAATTGCTTGTGATAAGCAATTTCTTCTTTTTCCACAATGTTTTCTCAAGTATAAAATCGCAGTGACGTAAAATCCCGGGTTTGTCCAGGTGAGGGTTCGACCTTACTTTGTAACTTGCTTTATACTCCTACTTGAAATGTTGTCTGTGTTTTAAATGTTGATCCGGTGGTCCTCATTTTTCCTTCAATTTCCGAATGGCCCCTGTTTTTTTTTTTTTTTTTTTTTTTTTTTTGTTTTATGGCGGGGGGGGTGCTGTTGTTGTTTTGTGTGTGTGTGTGTGTGTGTGTTTTGTTTTGTTTTTTTCCTTGTTGTTCTTTCTAGCAGACGGGTATAATATTTCTCGAATCCTTTCCATTTTGGGCAATCTATTGAAATAGTTTTCTTTCCACAAGTTACTATTCTGTTCAAACCTAACTTCTGATTTGTTCCCAGTAGCCTTATTTATAACGTCATCAACGTTATACGGAGTTATACCGTCCTTGAGTGGCCTTTGATTCAGCTTATAATAAGCTGTAGTTACTACACTTCGATCAGTCTAGTGTCTGATGGCTAGGCGTCACCATACATTAACCCTTTCGCACACAGGGACGCTTTTGGACGCCCCCCCCCCCACGAAAAACAATTGGGAAAACATTGTGTAAAATGAAGAAATTGCTTGTAACAAGCAATTTCTTCATTTTACACAATGTTTTCTACCCAGAAAGTTGAACAAATCTAAAATTCTATAAACTTTCATTTCAAACTTTCATTTTCACTTTGATGTTTAACAATCACTGGCTTTTGTTGAAAATAACGATAGAAAGAGTGATGGCAAACCATCACTGATGATAAAAAAAATATGACGGATATTCATTACAAGTATTAGAATTCTGAAAACTTTAGACATTTTGTAAATCCGTGATAAGCCTTTAAATCGTTTCCACACTACAAAATCTTTGACCAGTCCAAATTCAAAGAAGATGCAGACAACACTTCTAATTTGTTGAAATTGCTGAATATCTGTGTCTTTTGAGGTAGAAAACATTGTTGACAATGAAGAAATTGCTTGTAACAAGCAATTTCTTCATTACCAAGATTTTTTTCCAAACAGGGGTGTTTAAAAGCATCACTGTGTTGAAATAAGTTGAAAATGGTTGCTAAGTACATTACGGCTCTAAGTGCAGATTAATTGCATACTGTTTTGGTTTACAAGTCAAGGTATTTATTGAAATTTAAAAGATTTTCAAACACCCTATGAAGGTGTCCGTGTCACCGTTTTACCCTATAAATCATGTCTAACGATGAAATAACGCAAGACTTTGATTCTAGTTGAAGAGATGTTCATATGCTTCACACAGACATTAAAAGAAACGTGATAGGCGGTTCTGACAGGGGGCAAAATTCCTTTATTTAGAATATCTACATTGTGATGATTTACCGTCACAATAGGATGTGACGGTTAGACACCACATACTACAATGTTGATGGCCGTTATAACGATATGTCTTATGTACAAATCATTGTCTCGGTAATTAGACGAATCGCGGCTGTCAGTCAAAGAATCAATGGACCAATCGTATCATTCATTTCGACAGGAAGTGAGATCCGACATTGGCCAACATTTATTTGAAGCATTTTTGTCGGTTTGGCGAATCAATCTGTGAATCGCCAATTAAATATTTTGTTTTTATGTTCCTCTTTAACGGTAACACTGGATTATGTTAAATAGCCCCGTATTGATATGTGATTGGGATTTCCTGGTGGAGGCCAGGAGGCGTGGCCAGCGATCCGGTAATCGGTTGAAAAAAAAAAATATTCAACGGACGAAGAGAACATTTTTTTCTTTCATTGTTTTATTGCAGTGTTAAAGTGTTGAACTAGATACCCATTCACATTGTATGAAACCACTAGGAATTAGAAATATTTGACGGAATGCGTTTAACGCCACTTTTAACAGTATCTAAGTCATAACGCGTAGGCTGGATCACCTAACCATGGATTCCTGGTATTTCTCACACCAGTACTACTACTACATCCTTTCCTAGCCTCCAGATGCTATCCCACTTAGGTTTACGATTATCCAACCATTGGTGGACGACAAATGTCGGAAAGGATATGTGTCGCCACCGGGGATCGAACCCGGAACCCCACGATTCGGAGTCCTACGCGCTACCACTTCACCACGATCACGACCATGTGGAAATGATGATCGAGGTTTCTGTATATGTGTGATAATAATAGATATATACGTTTTTCCTTTAACCATTGGCATGCTTTTCCCGGAATATTCATCTTTTGATAATAGTTGAGACAGGTGTGTAGACTAAGAACAACCTGCAAAGACGCGCAGACTGATCCTGGTCTAAACTACATGTTTGTGTCTTTTATCATTGCCGAAATATTTGTAAACAATCTAGATCTAAAATTTGATAAAACTTTGAAATTCTATGAAGACAGGAAAAATATTCAGCATGATAAGGGTTAATAAAGCACAATCCATATGTTTATCGTATCCTCGGCGGACGACTAAAATAACAAAACTCCAACTGAAATAAGAAGTGGTCACGTTAGGTACGATCTTAGTAGAGAAGACATTGTGAGAAAAGGAGAACTTGTCTGTTAAAAGCAATATCGCCTTTTCCATATTTTCCTAACTATGATTCTTAATTAGCGTAAAAAATGGTTACGTAAAAAACGTAAATTCAACGTGTATTAACGTAAGAATGTACCTGGAAATAAAGGTACAGCGTAATATGTGAGACCAAGGTCAAACACAGGATACGTTGAGTATTTACATCGAAATTTGTGTTGTTCGTACATTACATGTTGTGGATTATAGTTTAGACAATCTTTAATATGCTTAAATACTGGAATGTAAATGTATAATCTATTTTTTGTTTCGTCTATCAAAAAGAGCGTTCTGATTGGTCGAAAAAAAATAATCAAAACTCCATGAACAAATGTTGAGCACGCAGTGATTTTTGTATGCTTCCGCACAAAAAGCCCGATACAAAACGGTATCAAAATTGGTAAAGCGTTTGTTTTTTTCGCTCGATGCTATTAAAATATAAGAAATGAAGAGAATATTTTTTGTTTTCATGGAGGTATGAACCGAAAAACCTAATCACACTTATGTATGAATCCACTTCGCATATTCATACAGTGTGATTAGTTTTTTCGGTTCATACCTCCATGAAAACAAAAAATATTCTCTGCATCTCCTACATGGTCAATTTATGTTTATGTTAAAAGAAGAGATGGGTCGCCGATCAGGCCAACTGACCTCCGACAGGAAGTTACATTTATATATAAAACGGTGTTATTTTGCTAATTTAAAATCAGCTACGTATGTGCATGTAACAAAAAAATAAAATGATTGATTGGCGATCTAAACATCGTAACGACAGTTTAAAAATGCTGCAGTAACGACGTTTAGGTCGCCAAAATCATAAAACTGCTTCACAAAAGTATCGGCCGATGTTGAAGTTTACAGTTCACTTCCGAGTGATTTGACTGGTTATTTGTTTGTGTGAGTGACTGCCGTGATGAGCTTTGTGGAAAAGTGGCTCAGAATATCAAAACTTTGCTTGAAGTGAAAATGAGCACAATTAATATTTCTTAGAATAAATTAATAATCTTTGGAAGTGAAAAATAGCTTAACTACAGCTTTGAAGCTGTAGTTTGCACTCCCAACGGCGTAAACCAAAATGAGAATCATTTATGAAACTATATATGGAGATTATTTATTCATATCCGGGTCGGTTTTGTTAAGCACGTAGTTTCATTGGTTCGTACAACCCTTTCCCGTACAATCCCTGATCTCTACGCATCTTTGATATCATACTTGAGAAAGCCCTGCGAAAAAAGGAGAACTTGCTTGTAACGATATTGCCTATCATTTAGGATGGTTTCTTTTTTATTTGTATTTACTCTACAATACCATATGTTTCACTTTGATTTTGGACAAGTCTAAATTTTTGAAAAACAATAAAAGGTTGAATGAAATAAGCCCGTAATTTGACATTATATTCCTTTGATGATATTTCATTCGGCGTATCTTGTTTTTCGTTATGAAATTTGAGAAAATTCGTGATATTCATAAATCGTCACAACAATATCCCTGTTTAGACCATTCATTTTTAGCTAGCAAAGCCTCAGCTTTGATAGCTTAAGTTAACAGACAAAATTTTGAGGTCGTCTCAAAGTTCAACGGGTGCAAACTGCCACTGGAGGCTTAACCACTAAATGCCTGTGCCACAACAAGTAGTTATTATGTATTGCAGGAAGATTGCAAACTCTGCATGGAAGTTCATCTCCTTGGTGTTTTGGCTCACTTGAGCACATCGTGTTCGAAATGACTCTGACCAGAGTCCTCAAAGAAGTTGCAGACGACAATTTCATTTGTTGAAAATTCTAAGATATTTATCTCTTTAGGTAGAAACAATGTGGAAAATGAAGAAATTGCTTGTAACAAGCAATTTCTTCATTTTCATCATTGTTTTCCACAACTGGGCGTAAAAGGGAGGGATTGTGTGTGAATGGGCTAACTCCTTGGTAACTTTAACCTCATTTCTTTAACATGATAACGTTTGACAAAAAAAATACTGAACAAAACAATGCTTTGCTAGCATACAGTACTTTCAGTCCTTTGATTTAAATTATGTATTGGTAAAAAAACGTGTGAGCAAATAGAAAAAAAAAACGCTCAATTTTGAACCAAACTTCATTAAACTGAGTATAATTTATGTGTTTTTTGTTAATGGAACGGTTAACTTTGTGCCTGCTATCAAAAGGCTGTATGATCAAGCTTTAAAATCTGTGTACAGTCTTTTGGCGCTTTTTCGAAGAGTACCGATGGATATTAAAACTAAATTTTCGACAGAATTGTAGTTACCGCCATCCTTTATATGGTTTGGGGGTATGAAGAATTTATAGTTACAAACAAATTGATTCTTAAGATACATTAAATTTTGTAATACAATACTAGATGTTTGTTAAAATAGTTGTATTTACGATGTCCTCAGTGAATTAGGTCGATACCCTTTTTCTATAATAGCCATTGAAAGATCGATTAAGTATTGGATAAAACGTACATTAACACACCGTTGTATTAAGAAATTAGAGAACTGTAATTCATTGATTAAGAGCAAGGCTAGCTGGGTCTATAAAATAAAACCTTTGTTGCAAGATTTGGGATTGAACTATATCTGGACTGGAACAAAAAATATTTTTGATTATTTCCGTCTAATACAAAACCACATAAGAGATCAGTTAATTCAAAAATGGTATTCTGATATAATGGTATATCATCATCATCATCAGTTGTTGCAGTGTTATTATTATCATATTGAAATATTTCCGGACGTAGTAATTTAATCTATTACCACCAATTTAAGAAAGAACTTGGATTCGAATCATACATAATTAATGTCAAAAACGATAAACAGAGGACGCTTCTCACGAAACTTAGAATATCTGACCATTTATTAGCGATTCAAACAGGAAGGTAAAATGGCATAGTCAGAACGGAGAGGACGTGTAAAATATGTAAACAAAATCTTGTAGAATCAGAATATCAATTTGATCTAATATGTTCCATTCGTCGAGAAAAACGAAAGAAATATTTTAAATGTTCTTTTCCATCTTTACCCGTTATTTTATTCATTTCAGATATAAAGACATATTTTCTTGACTCGCTAGCCTTAATGATACCTAGTGATGCTGTAATCGAGCTGATGCTGGCCCCCAGAGCCGACTTTTAAAGTTGGTGCTGGGGACTAGCCTCAGCTCTAAAATGTCCGAATTTGAAAAATTATTCTTACGAATGAAATGAGTTCAATTTGTATATCAATGTTATCATGGACCTAATTAATTGGATCAAAGTTAAAAATGAAGCTACGATATTTTTATTTATATATATATTTTTTCTTCGTTTACATATGTTCGAGTTTATAATTTGATGTAATACCTTGATTTGTCAATTTTCAATTTATCTCCACAAGGAGGAAATAAAGAGAATGAAAGAATGAATATTATAATCATCATCATTATGATCGGATTTTTTCAAATCACTTGCAATTCATGCAGACTGACCTTAGTTTGCACTTTCCATGATAAAAAGTCAGGCTCGATTTAACCCATTCTCACAGAAGCCTCCTTTTGATGCCCCTCAAGGAAAAAGGTCGGAATAAAAATATTGTGAAAATAAAGAAATTGCTTGTTACAAGCAATTTCTTCATTATCAACAATGTTTTCCACCAGACAAAGACAAAAAAATGTATTCAAAATTCCGTCAACTAAGAACTGTCGTCTCTTATTTCTTTTATTTTGAAGCAAAATGATTCGTCTGGTAAAATGGGTGTAAAATCCGCGAACTTTACAAGGTGTGCATGGTGAAATAAAGGTTGGTTTTTACGCACCTTTAGAACAGTATTTGGTACAGGTGTAAACTCAATCTATCACCGTCTTTACTTCAGTTCACTCGAACATGCCGACCGAATACGAACTTTCGGATATTTCCGTGAAATACAAATCAGATACATCCCTAAACGAAGCAAATACGAAGTCGAGGAAAATGTATATTTCGCAAGCAAAAGCGTTTATTTTAGCGTTTTTGGCAATCGCTATTGCTGTTGGCGTTGGTATAATAGTGCATTTTGCCGGTTCGAACAGGGACGTTGAGTGTAAATGTTCGTACCCGACGGTCGCGGGCGGTAGCCCCGGTACCTCGGCTGGTTTGGAACAGTGCAAGGATTGGGCTGCTGAGGGAAACTCGGAGAGTACAGAAATATGTAAGTTTGTCTTTTACTATTGTCATTATTATTATTTATTATTGTCTTATTTCATTTAGTTGCATTTTTTAAAGACATTTCCCTTGAATTTTAACACCATTAATATTTAATAGACAAACACAAAATAGATTGTTCATTTTTGTTTTCTTAATTAACTTTTTATTCCTATGTTTCACTTACATACGGAGAAGAACTCCTTGCAATGTTGTAACCTACATTACACCAAATAGTCACTCCAGTATCTGATGGCTAAGCATCACTTCCTATTTGGACGACAAATCGCCACAATATGATTTTTTTTTTTTTTCAAATAAATGGATTTTATCTCCTGTCAAAACCCCTGACGCCAATTTGAAGCTTATGAAAATTTCTTCAACTGGAGTCAAATTCACCCGTTATTTCATTACTAGACATACATGGTTTTTATCAAAGTACTGAAAGTACTGTAAACTAGCAAAGCACAGTTTAGTTAAGCATTGCCAAAGGTTATCATGATAAATAAACTAGATTGTGGTTTAAAGTCACCCTGGAATTAACCCATTACAATTTGACAAAGTCTAGACTGGTTCTCATTGAAAGAAGTTGTAGACGAAAATTTCAAGTTAGTGGAATTTAGAAAAAAAATCCTTGTTGGTTAGAAAACATTGTCACAAGCAATTTCTTCATTGTCCACAATATTTTCCAAAGCGTTTTTCTTGAGATACTTTAAAAGCGGAATTGATTAAGAATAGGTTAAATAGCATGTTTTTAAAGAGTTCTAAAAAAATTGAATACAGTTGGAAATATTCCTGAAATACTTAAGAACTAGTTTTATAGCGTAGGCATTTAACAAATTTAGTGGTTAAGCATCCAGTGGCAGTTTGCACTCGTTGAACTTTGATACGACCTAAAAACTTTGTCTGTTAACTTAAGCTATCAAAGCTGACGCTTTGCTAGCTAAAAAATGCTTTAAATTTGAATACATACATTGTTCTATTGATAAAAGCGATTCACAGCCGCAGTACACCTGCAACTTTTGTCGTAATGCACCTAGCTATCACGAGTTTTAGCTAGCAAAGCGTCTGATTTGATAGCTTGAGTTAACTTACAAAGTTTTGAGGAATTCAAAAAGTTCAACAAGTGCAAACTGACACTGGAGGCTTAACCACTAAATCCGCTAAATACCTATGCAATGTATTTAAGGAATATTGCAAACCCTGCCTGCAAGTTCATCTCCTAGGTATTTTTCCCTCACTTTAGCACATCGTGTTGAAAATGACTGTGATCAGAGTCTTCAAAGAAGTTGTAGACGACAATTTCCAATTGTTGAAAATTCCAAAATATTTAGCTCTCTAGTTAGAAAACAATGTGTAAAATGAAGAAAATGTTTGTAACAAGCAATTTCTTCATTTTCCTATTTTCTTAGGGGCGTAAAAAGGAGGGATTGTGTGGGAATGGGTTAACTCCTTGGTAGCCTCGTTTCTTTATTAAGATAACGCTTGACAGAGAATATTACTGAATTAATCAACTCCTTGCTAGCTTACAGTACTTTTCAGTACTTTCTAAAGCCTATCGCCGTTGTACAAAGTCTGTCAAACTTTCAGAACCCAATACCTCTGCTGATGAACGGTCACAATTTTTTCACACTAGTCGCGGCTACCCTTCCTGCATGATATTTTTTTTCAAGATTTTTAGCTAGCAAAGCGTCAGCTTTGATAGCTTAAGTTAATAGACAAAATTTTGAGGTCGTCTCAAAGTTCAACGAGTGCAAACTGCCGCTGGAGGCTTAACCACTTTGTCCATGAAATGCCTACGCCATAAAAAGTAGTTCTTATGTATTTCAATCATCTACTAGGTATATTTAACTGACTTGTGCACATCGTGTTCACAATGACTTTGATCAGAGTATTCAAAAAGTTGCAGACGACAATTTCAAATTGTTGTAAATTCTAAAATATTTATCTCTCTAGGTAGAAAACAATGTGGTAAATGAAGAAATTGCTTGTAACAAGCAATTTCTTCATTTTTCCACATTGTTTTCTACAACTATTCTTTACCATGATAACGTCTGACAAAGTAGATTTCTGAATAAACAATGCTTTGCTAGCTTACAGTACTTTCAGTACTTTGATTACTTCAAAGTTAAAAATCTCCATGAATAAACTTGTGAGAATTATCATCACAATGATTGGTGACAGTTAACCCTCAGATACTAGAAGGAGAATACGTTATAACAAAGGTTGGGCTTAAAATTTGATGGGACAGATTGCTGTCCTCGGAATGCGACGTAATTGACCAATCGCTGGCCCCGCCCACTTACTTCGTTAGCCCCGCCCATTGACTCCGACAGGAAGTTACGCTTCGATTTTAAACGGCGTTATTTTTAAAAAGAATATTACCAGTAGCATGTAAAGAATAAGTAGTATAGTTGGTTGGCGACCTAAACGTCGTAACTACTGCTTGAATAAGCTGTAGTTACGAAGTTTAAGTCGCCAAACCAACAAAAAAGTTTACGAAAATGGCGGCCAATGTCAAAGATCAAGTTTCATGTCTGGTCCAAAATGAAGGATTTCATTGGTCGACCGGTTATATGTTTGACAGCCGCGATTGGTCAATTATCTGAACTGCATCATTTAAAAGCTGTAGGTACGACATTTAGGCTGCTTACCAACGCTTCCCTTTCTATATCCGAGACTACATTTTTTAAACAAAATAATATCGTTTATTTTCGAAATCGATTTGCCTTATAGGAGGTAAGTTAAAGGAACCTGCGATCCTTATTCACGCTGTTTCGCTCACCGGTCAACGGTAAAATTGATTTTATAATTGCCAGTCCAATTTTGATATGGCAGATCGATTTCGAAAATAAACGATATTATTTAGGGAGTCGTTGGTAAGCAACCTAAACGTCGTACCTACAGCTTTAAAATGATGCAGTTCCGATTATTAAGTCGCATAACCAATAAAAGGCTGATCATAAATGTATACATGTAATATATGTTACCCGCAGAAGAAAAGAGACTTTCTGAGAAATGAAAATTGGTAAAGTATCGAGCCAGGTAAGACTGCGCGGAAAGCGCAGGCTGACACGGGTCGACCCTTTCCCCCTCTTTGTAATCTTTCCCGTATCTAAGATGGTCATTCTTTCTCAATACACATTCTTTAGCCAAGCTGTTTTCAGAAAATACACGAGGTAATTCCTTAGTCTTGTCGTCATCGTCGGCAGAGGCGATGGCGGCAGTTTTATCTAGTAGAAACTGTTCCGATATATTCTTATTATTTCGGAAGGCATTAATTTGCAAGTCGGAATATATGTTCGCTTTCAAAAGAAAATCTGTAATATAAAGAAAGGTAATTATAGATGCAGTTTTTTTTTCTAAGAATTATGTCCCCTTTTCGACTTATACTTTTTACCAACTTCACAGCACCCACAATCCAAGCGTCACTTGGTGCTCTTGTTTTGATTATATTCCTTGTAATTGGCCTCTGCTGGATCCCTTTTCATTTTTATATATTTGATTAGTGGACCTATCGTACACGTCCGTTTTATCTTGACCGGTCACAACGCTTTAAGATCTATGGTAAGGTAGAATGCATTTACATCATCCAGAAATATAGTTTAAACCCAAGTCAGCATCTTTGCTAAATTATAAATACAATTGAAAAATCGCTGACCCCGCCCACTTAGTCCTTTGACCACGCCCACTGACTCCAACAGGGAGTCCGGCCTCGATTTGAAACGGTGTTATTTTGATTCATGTAGTATGTAACCAAAAAGTAGAATGGTTGGTTGGCGACCTAAACGTCGTAATTGCAGCTTGAATAAGCTATAGTTAAGACGTTTAAGTCACCGAACAACAAAAATGTTTCACAAAATGGCGGCAAATGTTGGAGTTTGAACCTGAATGTATGATTTAATTGGTCGATATATTACTTGATTTGCAGCCGCGATTGGTAAATTATCGAAAGTGTCTACATGCAATTTTCGATGTCTGAAAAGAATTTACAATTTGGGCATTTCAAAGATTTTGAGGGCAGAATTATAATAAACTATATCATTGATTGAACGCGTTTGTCAATCAAAGAAACAATCGACCAATCTAACCACCAATTCAAACCGGAAGTGAACTTTGAACACCAACAAATATGAGAAGTACTGTTGTTGTTGTTTTTTTGGTTTTTTTTTTTTTTTTTTTTTTTTTTTTTGCGACTTAACCCATTCCTACACAATGACGCTTCTAAACTTCCTTCAAGAAAAAAAATTGGAAAAACATTGTGAAAAATGAAGAAATTGCTTGCAACAAGCAATTTCTTCATTTTCCACAATGTTTTCTACCGAGAAAGTTGAATAGATCTTGAAATTAATTAATTTTAAATGGTCGTCTGCAACTTCTTTCAATTTGGACAGTGTAAAATTTGGTCGTCTGGTAATGTGTTAAAGGGCGAATTTTACAAAATAACGCCGTTTAACCCATTACCACACAAGAAAATTTTAGACCTGTCCAAATTGAAAGAAGTTGCAGATAACAATTCAAAGTTTATGAAATTTTCGAATTTTTCACCTTTCTGCGTAGTAAACATCGTGGAAAATGAAGAAATTGCTTATTAAATAGAGGATAATCGTTTGTTTCAGTGTAAGATCGATTTATATTTCATTGAGTGAACAACGAAAGCTTTATTTTCACGAGTGAAAATATAGCTTTTGTTGTTCACGAAAGGAAATATCAATCGATCTTACTCGAAAAACAAACGATTGTTCTATTTCTTTAATGCAAAAATTAGACAAAATGCGAAAATTATATGACATATTTTCTTAAAGCGCGTCATTTTGCACGTGACTGCTATGCAACGCTTATGATGACGTCACTTATTTGGCTCTGCTTAGATAACGTCAGATAGGGTTGAAATGAACGAAAGCGGGGCATAAGTTTTTGATAATTTCACTGGATAGGCGGTGAGTTTATCAAATGATAATCTACCGTTATTTCTCGATAATCCACCTGAAAGCATTAAAGAAAAGCAAATTATCCTTTTTACATGATGTTTTTCCAATTTGTTCTCTAAAGGGGCGTCCAAGAGCGACATTGTGTGGGAGTAGGTTGATACTTAAGTGGAATTTCATGTCGGAGCTCTGTGGACACACCAAGGAATTTGTGAATTCCCGAAGAATGTCTAGATTTTATTTAGTAGTAAAGGATGATTCATGTTTCATTATTGTAATTTGGGGCTTTGGTAAATATGTGTTTATTGGGTTTAAAAATTTGCATTTTAATGAGTTGTCACTTGATTTTAATTCGAAACTTGAAACGACCATGTCCCTTTCTGTTCATCTTCAACTACGTTTATTTACATTCTTTGTTTTGTTTTAAATTTATTTCTTCTTTTTTTCTTCGTCCTCTTCATCTTGTTGTTGTTTGACCTCTCTCTCTCTCTTTTTTTTTCTTTCTTGCTCTTCCCCCTCCTCTCTCTCTCTCCCTCTCTCTCTCTCTCTTTCTTTCTTTTTCTTTCTTGCTCCCTCTCTCTCTCATTATTCTCTCTCTCTCTCTCTCTCATTATTCTCTCTCTCTCTCTCATTATTCTCTCTCTCTCTCTCTCTCTCTCTTTCTCTCTCTCTTGCTTTCTCTCTCTCTCTCTCTCACTAATATCTTCGCGCACATCATCTAGTGTTTAGAATAAGTTGGAGAATTTGCTTTGAAACAAGTAGTTCCTCAATATTACTAAACGTGCCTAAATCTTTTGCACTTCAACCACTCTTCATGCGCTGTTAATTTTTGTCTGCTGCCACTTTTAATTTCGACGGAAATAAGATTTTATCGTCTGTTTTTAAGTTTTATAAGATCTGTGATCAGGAAGACGATGAGGATGAGATTGCGGACGTTTTCCTCTAGAAACCTAATCTTAATTTGTCTGTGAAATAAATAAAGTTAATATTGTATAAAGCTACCACTCATTGGCGGACCAAAAAGCGGTCGCTTGAGAGAACGGTTGTTTAAAACAAATCTTAGTGAAATTAACGGAGAACTGCATACATGAATCATAACAGAATTCTCGCTAAATCCTATGTTTTGGGGACTCATTAGAATTGTCTCACTGACAACCAATTTCTTCATTGTCCACAATGATTTTTAATTTTTTTTCTTTTGATGCTTAAAAAACGGAATAGAGTGGGAATGGATTAAATAGCGTGCTTTTGAAAGAGTTCTCTACAATTTGAATAGAGTTTGCAATATTCCTAAAAAACACAAGAACTACTTTTTATGGCGTAAGCATTCGATGAATTTAGAGATTAAGCCTCCAGTGGCCGTTTGCACTCATTGAACTTTGAGAAGACCTCAGAATTTTGTCTGTTAACTTAATCTATCAAAGCTGACGCTTTGCTAGCTAAAAATCAAACACTCATAACCACATTTTGAATAAGCTGCAGTTTCGATGTTACTATTGCCCTATGGCGATACGAAAATACGCAAGATCATTCTACTTATTAGGAAGATGGTTATTCATTACTGTTGAATATCATTATATCTCATGCCATCAAGTGTTCTCATAAAAACAATCCGAGGATAATCATGATTTAACTCCGTTTCCAACGATATATCGTGTTAAAGATTCCTTACACAATCTCACCAATTTACATAATTACAAAATAGTTAAGGATAATTATGGGGGATCGATTAAAGTCTAGGGTTTAAAGTCATTTTATTTTTATATGTCAGGGTCTCACAGACTATGTGTCCGTGCTGCATTAGTGTTAGTTTGTAATTATTTAACCCCTTTTGTTCAATTATAGGGATAAACATAAATCCAATCGGAACTCCTCGTTCAATTCTACGAATCAAACCTCGGATGTACATAGACTGGTGAACCTGTCCCATCTGCGCTGCTCTCCGATATTGGTATCGTCAGATTAGGACAGGCTCGCCAGTCAAGGATGTACATCGTCGGACTATTTTAAAATTTCACGTGACAGAATTCCAAAATGGCGCTTTCCGTTATGCAAAGCAACTGCGGTAAAATGTATCTCATAAATTTCTGTATGAAGTCTATTCAGTCTTCAAAAGAAATTAATATCTGAGCAAAATAGGACAGAACAAAAAACAACAAAAGGAAATTTAAGTTTTTCAGCGATTTGAGACTTTTAAGCCTTCCGGGTTTACCGAGATAACGTGCTACGTTTTCTTCCACTATTTCCGGCTAACCAAACGCCCCATTTTGTTACATAATGCCCCGCCTTATAAACATCCGAGGTTTGATTCGTAGAATTGAGCGAGGAGTTCCAATTGATGGATATCCGTAACTGTCTATTATGAGAACACGCCATTGCTGTCTATTTGTTATACTTTTTCTACGTAGTGATATATAGGCCCATTAGACCGGGTGTAATTCTATTTCTTTGCTTGGTAAAATTTTTATTCTTCTGTATACAGATGTCACTTTAATAAAATATTACTTACTTACTTAACGAATATTCAAATTGACGAATGATTAATGAATTACGAAACACGTACCAACCTCATCCTGTCCCATACTTAATTATTTCATCCTTGTTAAAAATATTAGTAAATTATGTGTAAGTATTTTTTAATTTGTGACCAATCACGCAAAAGAAGAAACCCGAGAAAAGCAAAAAATGACGATCCTGACCAGCCTTCACGTGGAGCGCAAGTCCTAAATAAAGGTATTAGCTTGTCCGCCAGCTTCCATGAAGACTTCTTACTTTCAAAGTAAATATTTGTGGTAAAAAGTAGAGTAACTACACTTGACCAGATTATGATTGTGACCACAAGACTGTGGAATAGAGCGAAAGTCCGTGCGAGCAACAAATGGGTTTCGAACTTTGGTGTTTGATGGATGCATTTTTTGCTTATGCTCTTTGGTAAAACTCGAATCGGAATTTGTAGCGAAACGGAAATTTTCCTTTCAATGAACTCACTTAGAATAAGCATGAACAACGATTTTGCGCTAGATGTGGATTTCTGTATATTTGAACTTTCATTAATTTCTCATATACCATTTTAGATTGACCTGCGCTGGATTTAATCCGATTTTCAAATATGTATAAGTCGTTCCTACATTGGTCTCTTTAAGCGTGTCTGCGTCTTTTATGAAAGACAACATTGTAGACAATGAAGAAATGAAGAAATTGCTTTTCACAGGCAATTTCTTCGCTTTCTACAATTTTTTCCAATTGTATTTGCTCGAAGGATGTAAAATAGCGGGATTGTGTGGGAATGAGATAAACCAATTCGCATTTTGTGATATTCCCTATTCAACACCGAACAAAGACTTTCATTTCAGCCCAGGTTTCCTTAAAATATGAACATTTTACAATAACCCAAAACTAATTGTTTTTATAGTAATACCGTGCTTTAAGCTCGTAAAAATGGCCACACTAATAATATGAAATAAAATCTTGTGTAAGAGGTTGGTACATTACGTTGAAATGTATAAGATTTCTCAAGCGACCTAATGTAGCAACGATCAAAACGGCCTTTATTCGTGTATACTATGGCTACAAGTTATTGTAAAACCCCTTGTCGACGCGCTAACTAAATTTGACCAATCGCTGACCCCGCCCACTTACTCCGTTGGCCCCGCCCATTGACTCCTACATAAAATTCCACTTCGATTTTAAATGGCGTTATTTTGCAAAGTTTAAGTCCAGCAGCATGTAACCAAAAGTAGAATAGTTGGTTTGCGATATCAACGTCGTAAGTGCAGCTTGAAAAAACTGTAGTTACGATATTTAAGTCGCATAACCAATAACAAAGCTTATCAAAAGTGGCGGCCAACGTTGGAATTCAAAATTCTCTTCTGGTCTTATTGAATGTTTTCATTGGTCAACTGATGATTTGATTGACACTCGCGATTAGTGTATTCGGTCGGTGACACCCGTTGGAGCAGCAATGTACCAGGCACAATCAATAGACAGAAGAAGACATCGGTTCTGAACGGAAACATGAGACTATCGAACTTTTACTTTGAAATTCATTTATTTCTCCAAAACGAACCCTACTTGACCTCCGATGGATCTTATCTGCTTTCCAAATATGTGTAAGTCGTTCCTGCATTGGCCTCTGTTAGAGCGCCGTTCGTTCTATACTTCACCCTTACGACCCTTTTTGACGCCAAAAGAAAAAAAGGCTTTGAAAAAACATTGTTGACAATGAAGATGTCAAGCATTTTTTTCATTATCTATAGTATTTTCTACCCCAAAATACGGGGGGGGCGGGAGCATAAGATGATTGAACGGGAATAGTCGAGAGCGTTTTCCATATTTGCCCAAGTATAGATATTTTGATAAGGCGATAAGTAATTGTACACCGAAGAACTCCATAAATTCAAGTTGACATTTTTAAAACTTATATAGCCGTAAACTGGGCTCATATCAACTGTAATAATACTTGTAAAGTCTCCTATTCGAAGGTAATAAAATGGAAATTGAAATTTCCGAAATATAAAACCCTTGAAATTCAATACATGTAAGAGTACATTTAAAAGGAATCTGGTATCAAAATTAAGATAAAGATTGTAACAAGAATAACTCCATTTTTCTTCTTCTTCGGCTAAAGGTCCAAAGGCAGTCCAAAAATGTTAAAAAATACATGTTGCGATAAATGTGTTTTGTGCTGATTTAAGTTATAATGAAATTTTCTTCCTATAAGTTTAATGGTCTTTAATGCATCACGTTTAATTTCTTATTCCTAAATACTGTGCGCTGAAATTAGGGACTGGTTAATATCTTTCTTACACTAATAAATAAACTTCGATTGGGTCAGCAGCAAAACACAGATATTTGTTTTTGAACAGCTAAAACGGTACAAAATCGAATAATGCCATGTCCAAAGAGCCTGAAAATGTTCGCTCCCCGGAAATCGAACGTTGTACAAAATGCGTCCAGGATGAGTAAAATTTTAGACTTATATTTCTAAATGTTTACAACTAGACCATTGCTCAAACAAATCCTTGATTAATAATGGAACACCATAAATAGATGTTTTATTATGCATAAACTAATCCTAAAGACCATCGCTTGCAGTCCAGACAATACAGTTTACACAACGTATATTCTGAGGATGCATTTTGTGTGAAAAAGAAATAAATAAGTCGCTTTTGAAACGGAAGTTTTAATATAAGATAATCTCATTTGACAATAATTACAACCCAAACAAATATCATCAGAGTCTTTCACTTTAAAACTAAACCATAAGAAATAAATTAACACATTGAAAAGTAATGCGTATATCCGAATGAGGAATGATTTTTTTCAGAATTATATTATTGTTCTAGAATTGTCTGTCAGTTTAATTCCTTAATTATATAGAGTCAGTTAAATGCACCAAAACACAATGAAATATGGCATAGTCTTAAGCTTAGTATCGGAGTTGCTCGGTTTGCATGTCGCAAGTGAGATGATATTTTCTTCCTCAAAAATCTAAAGTAACGGAAGTTTTGTGGTAACGGAAGTGCTCAGAAATATGTTCTATCTTTTCTTTTGATTTTTAATGGATTATAGTGTATCAAAATGTTTTAGCCCTTTACCACAGAATCCCGACTTTTAACAACCTTGAAAACAATGACTTTTGAAAACATAGTGGGAAAGGAGAAAATGCTGGTCACCGCATGTTTTGCCTATAGGTCTGAAATGGCTTCCCATTCTAGAACGTTGAACATCCGCTTTGAACGCCCAGTCGCAGTTGGATCCTGAATTTTACGAATGATGAGGCTTTTCAATTCCCACAGCTTGTCCTTTTGTGATGGCCACTGGGACAAGCCTTTGTATATTTCCATGAAGTCAATCTTCTTCGTCTTCTTCATCTTCATCGACAATACAAACAGTTTAAACACTATTTTCATACAAGGCGGCCACAAAGTCGCCGTATTTTAAAGGTCAAATTCAAAGAAATTTTTATATTGTCTTTTCATTCATTATTTTTCAAGTATATGGTGTTAATTTAACACACAAACAATATTTTCGCGATTGCAGACCGTCGACATGTACAAAAACCAATTCGAAATGTCAAGATTAATACTGCCCCAAAACAGCGCATCGCTTACTTCCCCTGTACATTCCCCAAACCGCTTATCTCCCCTGCATCTGTGACGTCATAGTAGAAGCTATCTGTTTTACATGTCCAATGGTTGCTGTACCAAATACAGGCGATAATACGTTAAAAAATCGATTTTAAAGGAGAATAATGACGATCTGTGCCCCTTACGGTTGTAATGTTGAATCGGGGACTCAGAGGATCAGCATTTTTACGTTTCCGATTGATTTTAAAAGAAAAAAGTTGTGAATTCATAGCGGACAGCAGTGACAAATTTTGAGCCACCGAGTCATGCAAAGCTTTGTGTGAGACACTTTAATTTCAAGTTTTTGATCAGCCCGAAACTAACAAATGACGTTGTTTTTAAGAACTTTCGACTCCGATTGAAACCTGACGCCCTGCCAACAATCTTGATCTCGGAGAACCGACGGGAAGAAGAACCGACATGCCGACCATCAGCTAGGGCAATTTCGAGGAAGAAGCTGCAACAGCGGTTATATCAATTTGGTGAACAAACTGATATCTCAGCCATATATTGTGGGGGTTGGGATTATATAAAACAATGAACGAATCACATTATGGACCGATTTTTCGTGAGACAGCAGAACTGAAAGGGTTCCCATTTTGTTCATCTCGGATATTGTCGTTCCAATATATTGACCAAACGAGACTTTAAATAGAGGATTATACCGACCTATCAAATAATTCATTCAGCCCTGACCTGAGCTTATCAACTCCGACATTGGTTGCCATTTTTGTTTACCTTTATTTTTTTATTATTTTTGATTTGGCGGCTTAAACATTGTAACTACAGCCTTTTCAACCTGTAGTTACCACGTTTAGGTCATCAACCAACCATTTTACTTTTTTGTTACATGCTACTTGGCATAAATTTTGCAAAAGAACGCTGTTAAAAATCAAAGCGGAACTTCCTGTTGGAGTTCATGAGCGGAGACTATGAAGTAAAGGGCGGGCCAGCCATTGGTCAATTTTGACATATTCACGAAAACTGTGTGGCAAAATGAGAAATTAATAATTATAAGTCATTTCCCCTTATTCTCATCATTTTCTCCTCTAGTCATACTCTCATTTTTCATTGATCCCATTCCAAAATGACATAATTTTAGACTAGTCCAAATTGAGAGGTGCTTTGAATTTAATTGCTGTTATCAACTACTTAGACCTGTGTTTATTATTGATATGAACATATTTCCCTCATAAACATACTGTTTATCTAGAATTCCAACAAATTTTCAAAATGTTCCTTTTACATGGTTGTTAGAAGGTATTTCCCTTTTTTTTTTATTACCAAAAAATCCATTTAGACACATTAAGGGGTCGACACTAACAGTGTTCCGGGATCCCTTAAAATTGGAAGGGACCCCTGCAATTCCAGGCTCGAGATTCCATTAGGATCCTTCAATATTTCTCCAGTACAATAGATCTTAAGGTATCAACTAATGCTCCTGATTTTTCGTTTGCTTGCCTTTGTAGAAAACATTGTGGATAATGAAGAAATTGCTTGTACCAAGCGATTTCTTCATTTTCCACAATCTTTTTTGATTTTTTTTTTAAAGTTGGGCTTAGACGGAAAGGATTGCGTATGAATGAGTTATTACTGGGCAAAAAATTTTAAGATCAAATTAAAAAAAAGTGTTTTTTTTTTTTATTGAAAGAGGTTGCAGATGACAACTTAATTTGTGCCAAAATTGAATAATTATTGTAAATAGGCTTCAAAAATTTGAGAAACTTTGCTATTGCTAGTCACAAGCAATTTCTCCTTTTCCCCCAATATTTGTCACAACTTTCTCCTACTGTGAGTAAAAATAGAGGATTTAGTTGTAATGAGTTAAAAGGAGGTACAGATAATTGAACAGAAAATAGTGGCTATCATTAAGTTCAATTTTTTTCAAAGATCACAATAGTTACTAGCGGAAAGACAAGCTACTGATTGCTTGGTAAAGGGTAAACTTAGGCCATGGTCATGTCTTAATTAGTGTTTTAAACAATACAGGAAATGATTACATAATATATGCATATCCCATCCTTTCATGTTAGACAAACTAGTGATGTATATGGCACCCTTGATTTTCACCCGTGATCTATGTTTATTCCAAGGACTGTATAACTCCTTGTTAAAGTCCTTATTATTCTATTGCAACTTACTATGACTTTGGAAATAAGCTAAGATGATACTGGAAAAGGTCATAATTTATGTCATGTATGAATTAATCTTATTTTTTTATAACATGACAGAAAACATTTCCTTGGCAGAAAACATTGTGGGAAATGAAGAAATTGGTTGCAACAAGAAATTTCCAAATTTTCAACAATTTTAATCAAAGCCATTTCTTGAGGTGTATCATAAAATGGTTTATAATGGATTTAAAGAATTGAAAGGTTGACAACCAGAATTTCTTTCTTTCATTAGTCCACAGAGGGAATCATGTCTCTGATAGCAGTCACCACATGTGAAGGAATCACTTTCCTCGCTCCTTTCGCAATCGTCTAGAGGCCAGGTGTCTGTGTAGCCTAGAATAAAAAAATGTAAAGAGATCTTAGCTTTTAAACCAATTTTTTTTGGTGATGTTTAACTTAATGATAGACAACAGAGTTGGGCATGGTCCAAATTCAAAAAGTAGCAGATGACAATATAAAGTTGATGATCTTTACAGGCTTTGTCTTACATACGACAGAATCAAGTAACAAGCATTTTCTTCTTTTTCTACAGTGTTTCCAAGATGGTTGGTTGGTGATCTAAATTGTAACTACAGACTGAATTAGCTGCAGTTACAATGTCAAGGTCCACAAACCAAGAAAAATGCCTAAAAGATGTCCAAAATTGCAGTCCAAAGTTCACTTTTGGTCTAAATGAATGAATTGATCGTAAAAAAAAATTCTTTGACAGCTGACAATTGGTAAATCACTGAATTTTAAGAGTTTAAGTGTTGAATGGGGTAGTAAACTTTGTATAAGGACAAATTGCATGTTACAAGCAATTACTCCTTTTCCCACTATTTTTTTGCAAACTACATTGCTTCAGTATGTCAGAACATTGGATTGTGTGGTAATGGGGTAAGTTTCCTTGCCTTAACCCTTTTCTGTTCAATCCCTGATTTTACATCCCTGTAAATTTATAAATAAGAAACATTGTAGAAAAAGAAGAAATTGCTTATATCAAGCAATTTCTTCTTTTTTCCACAATATTTCAAATCCCACTGAATGCTTACTTTCAACTAGAATCCACTTTGAATTTTCGTCTGCAAGTCCTTTGAAATTGGACGGGTCTAAATTTTTAGAAAACAGGAAAGGGTTATAAACAATGTAGGTCATTTATGAAAAATAATTTAGCACTATAACAAAACAATATTTTACTTACTCATTAATTCTTTGGTTTTCCTCAAGTGGGCCTGTCTGTAACGAATGGTCATAGTAGGTAACTCCCAATACATGAATGTTCAGACAATTCACCCGGAATGCAATGTGATCCGTTATGCGTGTCAATCCTGCTTCATCCTTCCCATCTATACTGTTTGTTGTCTTGCAGAACTTGGATTCTGTCACAGTTGGCATATTCACACAAATCTTGCACTGGCACCTGTGACATTGAATTATTTATTATCATTTTCATATTTGAGAATGATTTACTGTCCATATTTAGAGAGAGTAAACAAACGTTACTGTAACTTTTCTGATGGGGGCACAATTGTAAACCATATACCAAGAACTGTTTTCAAACATTGGACAATGTAGTACTGATTCAAGCAACCAAAACCATTTGAGCCAGTGTTAGACATTTGCATATAATCCTGTCCGATCAGACTTCACTTTGCACCTAGTAGATAGCTACAGACTGAAAGTTTCTTATGACAGCCAGATAATCATCTAATGCACTATTAGGAAAATAAGACTGGGAATGCCATGCACATAATTTCTTATTCTCGTCTTAAATTTACAAACGAGATGTTTGATCGTAAATTTTTGGTAGAAGAAAATTCAGAGGAGTTTTTGTTACAGTGTTAATAGTCCAGGGATAACTCAAAAGGGGTCTCACTCGCAAACGTCACTTCATTGGAATCTTCATTTAAATTCGTTGTTCAAGTCAGATTCAAACGTTCAAAAAGGGAGTAAGTTAAATTTTTTACGATTCTAATGTTTATAAAGGTCAATATTCGCCGCAAATATTGATCACTCACCATGTTGACACCTCAGGAACATTATCGTCAAAATCGGGGCAAAAAGAAGACGAAGAATATAATCATCACTATCCTCCGATTCCGTAGCAATTGCCCTTCAAACTGGTTCGTACACATATGGCCTTAAAGTACCAGAAACATCCATTTCTTCTTCGGGAATATCGCTCAAATCGCTGTCATACTCTACGTCCATTTTTAATAAACTTCTACTATGACGTCACAATTCAGGGGAGTTAAGCATATGTATCCAATAGGTAAGGGACATAAGCGATGCCGTAAAAATGAAAAGGTAAAAATAAAAACTCCAATAAAGTGTTTTTGAAACAATCTCAAGAAAAATCAATGAGTATCAATGCACATGTTTATTAATGGAATTTTGAAAATTTGAATTATGTTACCCCTATGGATTTGCCCTTTAAGCCTATTTCAACTGCTTGAACGTGATCAGCCTTTTCTTGCTCTCTATCGTCTGTTTTGTTCTCTTTGGGCATTCCACCAGGTTTCCTCGATTTGGTTTTGGTCGATGTTTTGGTCTATTTTTTACTAGCATTTTCTTTCACGTATTGGTCGAGACAGTCGCAGCTGACATTGCTTAGTAAAATGCACTTTCATTGCTCCGGTAACAAGCATAATTGATCGTTTGTTGATCTCACTGCATTTCTTCTAATACGTTTCAGTACTGACGAATCGGAAAGTGTCATTCAGCTTACTTGATTTTTTGGCCAAATCATAAAACCTTCGTGCATCTTGGATAACCACTTTCCCGCATCGGCTAGCTTCATCGGTCGTTCTCTTCCGTGTCTCAGCAAGGCCATCGCAAGGCCCTTTCCCATGGCCCGACTCAAAGAAGTTCCAAACTGCTGTTACGTCAAATTTTTCACTGTAATGCTGATTGAAGTGAAACATTAATTTATTTCTATGTTGGCTGGACGCGGAGTCTCTTAAACTGACCTTCAATAGGAATTTCACTTAGATATTAGAAACTGACCAATCGCTGGTCCCTCCCATTGACTCCAACAGGAAATTCCGCTTCGAATTCTAACAGCGTTATTTTTCAAAAAAAATATGGCCAGTAGCATGTAACAAAAAAGTAAAATGGTTGGTTGGAGACTTAAACGTCGTAACTACAGCTTGAATAAGCTGTAGTTACGACGTCAAAGTCGCCAAAACAACGATAACGGTAAACAAATACGGCGCCAATGTCGGAGTTGAAAAGCTCAGGTCCGAGCTGAATAAATAATTTGATTGGTCGGTTTATTCCTTGATTGACAAACGCGATTGGACGATTGCAGTAACAAGAAACGAAAATTAAATGGTTAGTTGGCGTCCTAAACGTCATAACTACAGCCTGAAGATGTGATTACGATGTTAAGTTATCAAACCAACAAAATAACCTCGGTATATATGTTTGGGTTCAAATATCATTTCCGGTCTAAATGAATGATTCCATTGGTCGAACGAATTTTTGATTGACCATTTATAATTGCCTCTTTAAATTCATTTAGTGATGTATAAAAAGTTGTTTGTCAGCACAATAATGGTCATCGTTTTTGTTGTAATATCGGTGTTATAAGTATTCAAATGAGCTGAAAGCCTTTGCTAAAGGTTTGCGTCGAAAAACCTGTACTTACAGCTTGTTTTTAAGCTGTGGTTGCTTGATTCTAGAGGTAAAGAGGCGATGTGACGTAAATTAGAGCCTTTCATTGGAAACAGTTCAACACAAGTCTACTTTCGAGAATACTTACTCAACCAATTATAGGCCAAATATTCCTTTCTATCCCTTGAAAAATAAGAGGAAAAAGCTTTAAGTGTTGTTTTTATCACCAATTTTCACAGCCACTATCCCTCAATTTAGTTTAATGTGACTATGGTTATAAATTGTTCTTCAAGTAGATGTTTAAAGAATATTTCAACTAACTGTATGAATTGAACAATCGCGGCTGTCAATCAAATAACTAGTTGACCAATGAAACCTTCTATTGAGACCAGAAAACAGTTTTGTTATCCGTTTTTGTTGATTTGTCAAGCCCAATAAGTTCAGTCGATAATGTGCCGTGCTTTTATCCCTTGGGTCTTGAGTTAGAAACCTGGTTCGACCAAAATTCTTATCGGCATTTGACAAAAGTCAACGAGACTTGCATCATTTTCTCTCGCCTAAATAGAGCGCCTCAGTTGGATGAGTAGATGGTGGCTCGGAGTGAGTGTTGTAGTTGTAATGGAAGTCATGGGTAGGTAAACAAACCACCGCGATATATCTGAGGTACTATTGAAAACTGTATCAAACAACCATAAAATCAATTTTACTCGAAGTATGGACACGAATTTCTTAAACTGTGAGCGCGTAAAGGTTTATAAATATATATGAGTTATATGTTATTTACATGACAATTTAGTCTTGTCTTCTAAAATGTCATCTGATACACATCTCTCTAGCCTGTCAACCCTGACCCCTTGACCTCATTTGAATTGACTAGAATTCTTATCTTAATTAAAATTTGCAACATTTTCCCACCGGCTACAATATCAGATGTGTCATAATAAAAGTGTACAAACAATAGCAATGCGCTCTTACATTCATGAATCTAAGCTGTCAATAAAAAAATGGTGTATTAATCCAATGATTCATTCAGTCCTGACGTGCAATATATGTCTCCAACAATAAAGACAGACCATTTCGTAGGTTAAAGATCAAAACGTCGTAACACGGCTGATCGCCTTAAAGTAAACGAAAATAGTTGTTTATCTCAGACAAATAACCGTATCGAAGATTCAAATAATGATCTTCGTGACTTTAGATCGGCCAATTAAAATCACACCATAAGGTAACATATTTTTTTGTTTTTAGCTAGTAAAGCGTTATCTTTGATAGCTTAAGTTAACAGACGAACTTTTGAGGTCTTCTCAGAGTTCAATGAGTGCAAACTGTCATTTGAGGCTTAACCGCTGAACTCATCGTTATCTTCCGATAGGTGGCATTTTTCAAATACTGACCTATCTAATCTGAGCCATCTGGGTAGTTTCATACGTGACAACTCGGCCGATTCCGTCGAACTACATTTAAGATGTCAGTGCCCATGAAATGCACGCTTCGAATTCCTGATGTCTCTTCTTGGAGAACTTCTTAACATGAATGTTTTTGCAATTTAAAATAATCATTATTTTAATTAATTTGGGGCGACAGTTAAGTTTTATTTCACCACAGTTGTACCTTTTATTGCAATTATCCGCTTGCTACTTTTTGGCGATATAGTATGGAGTTATGTGTACGGCGTAGTAATATTTATCCAAATCTGGATAAGTGATACGATCCCGAAGACAGGTCAATCTTCGGAGAATATGATATACGCAGACAACGCTAAACACATTGGATGCCTACGCTATAAAAAGTAGTTCTTATGTATCTCAGGAATATTGTAAACACTGCCTGCAAGTTCATCTTCTAGATTTTTTAGCTTACTTGAGCATATCGTGTTCAAAATGAGTCTGATCAGAATCTTCACTATGCGCCCTGCTTTGTGTGGCCACGTGAATGAACTCTATTCAAATTTTAAGAAATGCTTCAAATCCTTCCCACTCAATCCCACTTTTAAGAATCTCAAGAAAAATGCCTTAGAAATATTGTGGACAATAAAAAGAAACGTTCTTGTAGCGTTTGGTATGAAACAAACCGGTTTCGAATGTCGAACTCCTAGTATCTGATACGAGATCTGAGATGTCTATTTAACCTATTCCCACTCAATGACGCCTGTAAACGCCCCTAAGAAAAAAGCATTGAAAAACATTGTGCAAAATGAAGAAATTTCCTCTGGAAAACCTTTGAATTTGGATAGGTCTAAAATTTTGGAAAATAGAAATGGGTTAGGAGATAAGCGTAAGTTAAACTTGGGGATAACAGTACCCTAAAATTGGAATTTCAAGGGCAAATCTGTATTGGTAAGACAACTCGATTCTATGGCAGCATACGGCTGAAACTATTTACCCAATCTGGAATGAACCATTACCAGACAGCAAAATTATAGACTGGTCCAAATTGAAAGACGTTGCAGATGACAATTTCAAGTTTATGAAATTTTACAGTTTCCAACTTTCTGGGAAGAAAACATTGTGGAAAATGAAAAAATGCTTTCGCAAGAAATTTCTTCATTCTACAATCTGTTTCCCCACTTGCTTTTCTTGAGGGGTGTCAAAAAGCGTCATTGTTTGGGAATGGTATAACATGAGAAATGGCGAACAACGTTGTTGTTGTTGTTTTTTGTTCCTGCTGTTGTTGTTGTTGTAAGTATACTACATAAGCAAGCTAATGTGAATTTTGGCGTGTTTGCATATCATTAAACGTGTCACGAAAAATGCTAAATACATGTAATGCGAAATGTATCCTTATTGTTATTGTGATTATTTTCACTATTATCATTATTTGTGTTTTAGTATATGGTAAGTGGTGGTAGTTGTTAGCCACCTTATGAATCAACGAAGTTTTTTGGAATTGACAGTTTTCAATAAATCAGGATGGGCAACCGTTACTGCGCGGTCTCGACTATTCCTGCATTTTACGCTCCTGGAATTGGGTACTCTTCAAAAAGTAGGGAAGAATTTATAAAGACATATCAATAGCAACAGAAAATAATTATGATCGAAACAACAGTTCAAGAAATGAGCTTTGTTCTCTGTCTTTTGTTGATTTTCCAAACCCAATAAGTTCAGTCGTACTGTGCTTTTATCCCTAGGGTCTTGAGTTAGATATGAGTAATTTGCCTTCTACTATGAGAACTCAACATACCAGCTGTATACTGGGGGGAGTGATAAGCTATACAGTAACATATATTCAAAGAAGTTATTGTTATTTTGAATTAGCCTTTTCAATCCATTTAAAAACGACAAAATTTTGGACTAGTTACAGACGACAACTCAAATCGCTTCGATATTGAAAACTAAGGCCCAGAAAGGATAGTTCTCGTGAAAGAAGGAATTTCTCCCTTTCCCACAATGTTTTATATAATGCAATTCTTCAGAGGCGTAAAAAGTGTGTTTGTGCGGGAATATGTTAAGCTTCTACTGGATCACGGAAGGTTTAAAATATATGAAGAAATTCTCGTTGGTGTCCATGTTTCTTAAATGATATCTTATTTATTTATGGAATGTTTTCGGAAAAGGATAATCTCGGAATAGTAAAAACAGTATTGATGTTGAAAGCTAGTTAGACTGCGATCAAGTGAATTTGGTTTAAAGGGACTTTCAGTTGTATTTCAGTAAAACTGCGGTTGGTAGGTGCACCATCCATGGCTTCCTGTCATTTTTCATACCAGTTACATGTGCAACAATAATTTTTTGTCATTAGATTTTACAGTCAAATTACTTATCATATTTCCATCGGTGAAACCAAAATGACGCGTTTAATAATAGTATTTTTTGCGAACTTGTGATCGTGCTCAGGACTCTAGAATAGAAACAGCCTGTATTATATGTACCTATAAAACAAACCATGCAGGCTAGGCGAAAGGTTATGCTTACTAAAAGATTATCTATATGAAAATTGCCATTTTGTACACCAAAATAGGCATTTCACTCTACTATGCCAACACGGACGTCCATCATCAGTGCTTTCAGTGCTTTGATTTGTTGTTGTTGGTGCTGTTAATTTTTGCTGGGTGTTGTTGCTATTGTTTTGACGTTGTCGTTTGAAAACCGTTGTCGGTAAGAAATTTCACACACACTGATATCATAAAACGGGCATGAAATAAAGCATGCCCTAGTTGTTGTTATGAAATACGTATCATAAATAATGTAGAAATAAACACAATGGCCATTCAGGAATAAATCAATCGAATTTGTTTAGATTTCTGTTTGAAGTACATACTACGAGGCTACATTCTGGATATCAGACGCTTTCTATCAACCCCCTACTACACAATACCTCCTTTTTTACGCCCATGAAGAGAAAAAGTGTATGCGCGAGTGTGATGTTTAAGTGTGATTAATTAATTGATTGGTTGTTATTTGAAGGTCTTATTGTAAATAAGTTAATCATTATGCTGTTGTTTTAATATGTATGATGGTGTCTTAATAAGTTACCTTCACTAATTATCATAATATTGAATAATAAAAAGCTTCGGAAAATATTTTGGAAAATGAAGAAATTGCTTGATACAAGCAATTTCTTCATTATCCACAATGTTTTCTGCGCAAAAAAGACAAAAAAACTTAAAACTTCGTCGACTTGAAATTGTCGCCTGAAACGTATTTCAATTCGACCTATAGTTTAAATTTTCTCATGTTGGAATGGGTTAAATCCAACCTTTACTACGGTTGCAGTTTCATAACGACAAGTTTCTGTTCGACGTTTTTTTTTCTGCTTTCGTTGTCTCAACTGACGAGAAAATGGCCACGCCCACTTAACTCCGACAGGAAATTATACTGCGTTACTAAACGGCGTTATATTTGCAAAATTTATGCTCAGTAACATGGGCAAATAATTTATTTTTTGTTTCGTCTATCAAAATCGGGCGTTCTGATTGGCCAAAAAAAAAATATAATAATAATCCATGAACAAAAATTTTGAGCACGCAGCGATTTTATATGTTTCCGCACAAAATAGTCCACTACAAAAAAGTATCAAAATTTGTAAAATATTTGCCTTTTTCGCTTGATACTATTAAGTTATAAGAAATAAAGAGAATTTTTTTGTTTCGTGGAGGTATGCTTCCTTTATTCATACAGTGTGATAAGTTTTTTCGGTTAATACCCCCATGAAAACAAAAAATATTCTCTTAATTTCTTAAATGGTTTGTTGACGACCTAAACGTCATAGCTACAGCTTGAATCAGTAGTAGTTACGACGTTAAAGTCACCAAAAATACTTTGACCGATGTAGGAGTTCAAAGTATTCTTCAAGTCTAAACGAATGATTTGATCGATTTTTTTACATACCACGCGATCCGTAACTTAACGGACTATCGCTATCAATCAAATAATCGATTGACCAATGAAATCATTCATTCAAACTCAAAATGATGAACTTTGGTCTTCAACATTTCTGCTGATTTGGCGACTTATTCAAGTCATAGTTACAATTTCTTCTTCTCCACAATGATTTCTCAAGTATGTAAATCACAGTAACGTAAAATCTTGGGCTATGTAGGGAAGACTTTTATAAGACTGCGTAGAAAAACAGGTATATCTGTGGGTGTACTTGTTATATTTTATGCAATTTACGGATCGTAGGTAGACATGGCTATTGCCCTCCGACATAGAAGTTAGACTAAGATTTCAAATGACGTAATTTTGCATAAATTAAAACGTCGGAATGGTGATCAAACTGGTGTAAGTACAGCTTTATTCAAGCTATAGTCATTATTTATGCCTCCTCTTACTCCCCTTTCTGGTAATCTTGTTGGCCAAGGTCTTTTCATTGCTAATCAATTTAATTTTACTTTCGTATTTCGTCTTGATCGGTTGTTTTTATTATATTGTTGTTGTATGCTTGTGTATAAAGTAGATCCATAAATATTTACTCAGAACTAGTAAAATATTTGCCTTGCTTGATGGCATTAAATCATATACAAGAGCACGGGTGCCAACACACGGCTGCAGGTCCTGGATAATGCAAAAATTAAGTCGAAAAAGGGGCATAACTCTTACAAACGGCTTTTAGAGTTATTACCCTTGATAATTTAGATCGCTCTTGGGATGGTCAATACACATGCAAAGTTTAGTGAGGATATCTTCAATAACAAAAGAGATATGACCAAGGATAAAGTTTGTCACGCCAACGTCTACGCCAACGCTAACACCGACGCGAACGACGCCTAGGTGATAACAATGCTTCGGGTTTTCTCCGAAAACAGCCGAGCTATAAATTAAGAGTCAATTTCAGTTTGCATTGCGGTATGATCCAGTACAGTGCGGTTAAGTTTTTAGATCACATCTCAGGGAATCTCTTCATTTCTGCAATAAACAAACAGTGCAGAACTATTTTGTTTTCGTGCGCGCGATTGAGAAAAGATATCGTGTCAAATGAAGAAATAGCTTGCAACAAGAAATTTCGTCATATCACACACTGTTTTCAATCCAGAAAATGAAAAAAATCTAACATTCATAATCTTTGAATTGTCGTATGCAACCCTATCAATTTGGACCAGTCTATAAGTTTGACATCTAGTAAAGGATCTAGTCCCAAAATTAACAAAAATCCTTAATATAAATGTCACAAGTCACCGGCCTAAATAAACACATCACTTGTCAATTGATTGTCTGAAACGGCGATCAGTCAATTAGGGACATCAGGTTTTCCCCTAAAGTATTTTGTTCACATACAGTGAAAGTCCACTTAGACAATTGACCAATCGCTGGTCCCGCTCACTTTCTCCGTTTGTATCACATTTTGGATCTACTGCTAAATATTTTGCAAAATTATGGCCAGTAACATGTCACAAAAAAGTATAATGGTTGGGTTTGCGAGCTGAACGACGTAACTACAGCTTGATTAAGCTGTAGTTACGTCGTTTAGGTCGACAAAGCAACATAAATACCACACATTAATGGCAGTCAATGTCGCAAATGAGTGATTTGATTGGTCGTGTTTTTCTTTGATTGACAACCGCTATTGATCATTTACTATAGGCTTCAAATGCTGATTTGTGTGATTGGTTTTTGAAATCGAACTTTAATCGAATCTTTTAATTATCTTTTCGTCCCGAAAATGTCATTTTTGTCTTTCTGGGCATGGAGTATGGGAAATTTTATTGTTTCCAAACCGAAAATTAACACGTATCGATAACATTACACTTTAAGTGAATGCTGTCTGATGTCATAATATATGAAGGTTTTTTCGATTTTTTTTTTTCTTCTTCTTCTTCTTCTTAAGACGAAGTTTTACTAGAACGTTCATATACTAGTACAATATTTTGTCAATCAGACGTAAAACAAGAACGTCCGTATTCTGTACGAATTTGGGCCTTTTCGAAAAATGTTTTGCAGAATATTCCAAATGCTGCGTTTGCTCTATCCAGGGAGAATATTCTCAATGCCGTTGGTTCAATCTAGAGAGAATATTCTAAATGTCTTTTTGTTCAATCCAAGTCTAACAATTTGGGAAAAAAATCAGTAAATGGTTAAAGGCAGATCTTTGGTTGGCGACATTAAACATCGTAACATATTGAATAAGCATAACAAATGCATTGCTTGAACTTTGCTACCGGCTTATGTAATATTCTGACAACCCCTTTAGTCACTTAGCTTGTTTTGTGAAAAATCGATCATCTCCATTTACGTGCCATGAAATATCACATCGATAAAAAATGCGTTACTTGAACTTAACATAAAGTTTTCCTTATTTAGACATTCAAATAGGACGCAGAGATTTTTACGCAAGAAAAGAAATGTGTTTTTGTTGCTTTATTTATGGCCGTCGATTGGTCAATATTTGCTTAAAGTCATTCACAGCTCTCTATTGGTTTATATAAATACTTCGAAAGATTCTAAATCTGTTCTTTCTGTCAGATATTCATCTACCGTTTAGTGACTTTACATTTGTTTTGGAAGACCTGTAGAGATCTAGCTAAGGGAATGAGAGGAAGAGAGAGCATACAACAATATTCTTACTTTATCTCAAACCCTTTGATGTTGGTATTTTTTTCTCATTGTCTCTCTCTCCCTCTTTTTTTTCTCTCTCTCTGTTGTAATGAGTCTGATTTAAACTGATGCTGATGGTTAAAAATGACCAAGCGCATTAAAAGTGCATCTCTTTTTCTTTTTTTTTTTTTTTTTTTTTTTTTGCTTCTAAATGCCTTTTTGCCTTTAACGTATATACCATGACCATAAAATCCCCCGTTTTCATGCCTTTAAAGAATAAAACGTGTAATCAGGAAAAAATGCTGGGAACAGCTTTTGTTAATTTTAGTACCGTATTATACATGATTTACGAACTAACCTCATTGTTTAATCAAACAACGCATGCGCACAGCAGATTATTTATGAAGAGGAATCGCATACAAAAGGAAATACAATAAATCACTATTTGTTTATACACGTCACTTAATGTTCCATTGAAATCACGTATCTGATAGCAGCCAATATTACAACCCTTATCAAAGACCATTTATACAATAAATAGATATAATAAAAAAAACATCTAAAGTACGGTAAAGATTTTGAATGGGGTTTAACGCCACTTTTTACATTTTCAGTCAAAGCGTGTCGACTGGATCACCTAACAATTGATTCCTGGTATATTTAGCACTAATACCAACATTAAAACTTTTCCTAGTTTCCAGCTGCTATACCACTTAGGTTTACGATTACCAAATCATTGGTGAAAAACCAACGGAAAAGATATGTGAAACCTCCAGGGATCGAACCCATGACACCCCCATTATTGAAGATTGGGAGTCTGGTGCACTACCAACTGCGCTATGACGGCGACAGTACCGTAAAAAATGAATACGGTGAATGCAATACAAACTGCAAGAAATGGGAATTCTGTTCTGTTTCCTGATAAACAATTAGTTAGCAGGTCTTAGAGTCTTACCGATTCAGGGGTGTTTTAAAAAGAGATGAAATGGATTGTAAAACATTCAAGCGAACGAAATTTGTTTATCAGTAAAAATTCACAAGACGTTGTCTCCTTTCACTGACACTTTTTTTCAAAATCATTGACAAAATGTACATAATTTAATTATTAGTTTCGTCTATCAAAAACGAGCGATCTGATTGGTCGAAAAATTTAATTCATACCTCCATGAACAAAATTTTGAGTACGCATCCATTTTGAATGCTTCCGCACAAAATAGTTCACTACTAAAAGGTATCAAAATTTGTTAAGTTGTTGCATTTTTCGCTCGATGCTATTAAATTATAAGAAATGAAGTATTAAATTATAAGAAATGAAGATAATATTTTTTGTTTTCATGGAGGTATGAACCGAAAAACCTAATCACACAATGTATGAATCCGCTTCGCGTATTCATACAGTGTGATTAGGTTTTTCGGTTCATACCTCCATGAAAACAAAAAAATATTTTCTTCATCTCTTAAATGAACTATCGTTTGGGGACAATACATTCCATTGTCCTCTAGCGTTTAAATAGTAGTTACACTTTGGGAATCATGTATCACGCTTACTATAGTTTATAGCCAAGTTTTGCCCAAATTAGCTCAGTTTATCTATTTTCAAAAACTTTTCTTACACCCCTATGATTGAATATTGGGAGTCTGGTGCGCTACCAAATGCGCTATGACGGCGGCTGTACCGTAAAAATGGAATACGATGAATGCAATACAAACTTGAAGAAATGGGAATTCTCTTCCGTTTGCTGATAAACAATTAGTGAGCAGGTCTTAAAGAGTGGGGTTGCGTGTATCTGACAGTATAATAGTTCGACCCGAATTTTATTCAAGAGCAAAAGATTCAACCACTTACCTTGAGATATGAACTAGACCTTGTCAGATGACATTGACCATGGTATCAGCAGATTCGTATCAATGATAACTATCATCATTTCAAACATGAGCGGTGTATCTTGAATAGGCTCGAAGTAATTGGAGATGTTTGCTATGTTGGTTGTTAAGTTTTGCAGAAAGATGGCCTTTATCTTGGTACCAGCAGATAAATATCAATAAACTCCATCATTATGTCAATTATGATAATTGTATCATAAGTAGTTACGAAGTAATTAAAGCAGGCCTTTGTTAACTTTTTGTTTACGGTTTTGACAGACCGGAAGACAAACAACAGTAAAACAACGGTAAAACAATATGCCCCCGATCATACTGATGCAGGGGTGTTTTAAAAAAAGATGATACGAATTGTAAAATATTCAGGCGAACGGAATTCGTATCCTTTCACTGACGATTTTTTTGCCAAATTATTGACAAAATGTACATGAACTATCGTTTGAGGACAATAGTTCTTCACCAACTAGCTATATAAATTAATAGAGCATATACGGAATTTTAAAAGCAAATCTATATGAAGCATGAAGCTTTTTTTTTTTTTTTTTTTTTTTTTTGTTGGAAATTATTACCTTTAGTGTTTCTTTTTACACAATAGCTTTTGTTAATCGATACGTAGTAATTATTCCGTTAGAATGTAGGTCGATTTCTTTTTGGTCAATGAGAGATGACTCTTTAAATTTGTCTTACTATAGAACTAGATTATAAACACTGTATAAAAAGTAGATTTAGTTAATGCTCTTATATCTATTGGGCTACAAAGATAATCAAAGTACTAAAAGTACTGTAAGCTAGCAAAGTATGGTTGAATTTAGAAATTTTTCCCCTTGTTGGGTAGAAAACATTGTGGATATTGAAGAAATTGCTTGTTTCAAGCAATTTCTTCATTGTCCTCAATATTTTCCAAAGCTTTTTTTCTTGAGATGCTTAAAAAGCGGAATTAATTGGGAAATGGGTTAAATAGCATGCTAGTGACAGAGTTGTCTACAATTTGAATAGAGTTTGCAATATTCCTGATATACATAAGAACTATTGTTATGGCTTAGGCATTATATGGATTTGGTGGTTAAGCTATCAAAGCTGACGCCTTGCTAGCTAAAAATGTGTATAAATTCGACAGATGTTTGCACTCTTTGAAATCTTCAAATCATGTAATATGAGGTTTGTTCTGAAACATTGTGTTAGGTGGAAAACAAAATTGTTGTCTACTCATTCAACTTTGTCACATGGCTACAGTTGCAACTAGCTATAGAGATTACAATAAGAATCCATTAACAAATCAAGCAATAAGTGCAAACACAAGAACTTTGCCATTCAGTCATGCCTTTGTACCTGATAAAACATTTAATAACATACGAAAACAACTAAAAATTTCGTTAAACTCTAAAACAAAAATATTGTTGGATTTGCTTTTGCAAGATTGCCCATACAAAACCCTTCAAAAAGTGAAGCTAGAGATACATGCGATAAGCCACGTTATAAGGAACATTCACTTAACCCACTATCAGACGACAAAATTTAAGACAGGTCCAAATTGAAAAAAAAGTTGCAGACGAAATTTTAAATTGATGAAATCTTTAAAATCTCTGTCTTTTTGGATAGAAAACATTGTATATAATGAAGAAATTGCTTGTGACAAGCAATTTCTATATTATCCACAATGTTTTCCCAATCTTTCTCATTGAAGGGCGTTTAAAAGCGTCACTTTGTGGGAATGGGTTAATATTTGATCTTAATCTGTCTATGTAAAATAGTTGTGTTAAAAAGAATTGGGTGGACAGACTTTCGGACAGACCGAGAAGATATTACTAATATACGTCTACCTTTGGCGGCGTATAAACAATTTTCTGACAGTGTAACGGTGCGCAGTAATGTTTCCTTAAATTGGAAGAACTGGAGCTTTGTTGGCAATGACATTTCCTTTTCACTTGAAAAAATGTAGAATGGTCTAGAAATGTTGAGTTATGTTAAACTTAAATAAATCATTCTAAGGAGCGGTTTTATGTCTAATGATAGTTACTAATTTTCAGGCCATAAGGGCCTGACACGCTCTACTTGCGATCAAGTTTTCCCTTACAGTAATCTAATATTTAAGGAAGATAAACGCTTAAAGAAGAATGCTTAAATCTAAAATAACAAATTGAAATTTATCCCCTTTATCATCTTTAGCAGCATCCAGTATTGTAAAAAAAAGCCAATTGGCTGGATTTTTGGCAGTATTGTCTTCCTTCATTACTCTCAGTGTTTTTACCATAAAGTGTGCAGTAATGTCGATTACATTGTGAAACTAGGCTTCGAAAAAACTGTCCAAGTCATCTTTGAATTAATGATTACATTATTACTTGATTACAAAAAACGCAAAACCAAACACGGTGTTAAACTTATTCCCTGTACTTTCCTTTTAAGTCCTTTAAACAAAGCTAAAAAGTTTAAATGGCTATTAATGTATATTTGCCCTAAAAGTATAGTATTTTCTCCATGTTACTTCCTTAGGTTACAACAACTGGGTTGCGCATTATAAGTTTGGCAGAAAACTAGTGTATTCATATCGAAGTGTTGTGTACTTTGGGCACCTGGAATGTGTAATATTCTGTTCCATTTGCCGGTTTTTTTAGATCTAGATAAGAAATGCTTCGATTTCCTACTAAAAAAACTTGGAGGAATATCATGACAGATATAGGAAAAACATTATGATTACATTTGTTTTCAATCAAAGACTCGACAAGCCTTTACGAGGAAATTGTGTATGTTGAATACCATTTTACGAGCGAATGAATTACAAATGTAGTTTCTTCCTAAGAATTTCGTGTAATACCCTCTATGGACACAATTTTGAATACGGAACATGTATTCTTGTATTACTACACAAAAAGTAGTTCAACAAAGAACTTCTATAACTTTAGCTTATTAGATATTTCAATATAAATACCTTGATAGTATCAAATGAGGACCAGAATATATTTTGTTTTCGTGGAAGTATGAAAACTAAACCTAATCACCTATCTGTATGAATCCGCTTCGCTTTAAAACGTTTAAACAAGCATGGTTCTTTGTTCATAGCTTACAATCTCTCAAACTATGTAAAACACATTCCATACGTTCACATGCTGCGAATTTACTTCGCAACATGCCCAAAAATATATATGAAGTGAGGCCATCTATTCGATAAATAGATTTAAACCGACACCGGGTTCGGACAATGCCAGATGGCTCAGTTGATAGAGCACTTACCTGTACGCGAGGGGTAAAGGGTTCGAATCCTGGTCTGGCCACTACATTTTTCTTTACTTGCTTATTTTCAAGAAAATTCTTTAACAATTATTTTTCAAAGATTTTCTCGAAATAGTATAAACGAGTTAGGACTATCATTTACCCGTACTTTAAGTTTTTCATTCTATTGAAATATAATCTACATGTATGGTCAATCAATCGTATTGCGGATGTTAAAGAATCAATAAACCAATCGAGTAATTTAATTGGATCGGGAATAAAATTTGAACACAGACACTAGCCGTCTTTTATGTGAAGCATGTTTGTTATTTTTGCTATTTTTAACGTCGTAACTACAGCTTATCCAAGTTGTAGTAACGATGTTTAGGTCGTCAAGTAACCATTTAACATTTTTGTAGCATGCAAACGGCCACAAATTTTGCAAAGTAACGCCGTTTGATATCTAAATGGAACTTCCTGTTAGAGCTCAGTGGGTGTGACCGAGACCCTTCATTAACAACAAACGTTTTTTTCAGGTAACGCTTGTCCAACATCTGCCCCCGCAACATGCCCACCTGTTATCACGACAGCTGCTCCAGGAACCACACAACCAGCAATCACGACAACAGTCAAGCAAGACATGACGTCAACTACACAGGCGCCGCCTGTCCTAGATGTGCGACTTCCGCTTACACTGGAACCCCTGCTTTATACACTAGAACTACAGCCGCATATGTATGAACCCTTACAGCCAAGTGAATTCACGTTTAATGGTTCCGTGACGATTTTGGTACACTGTAAAATGCGGACAAGGAACATAACTCTACATACAAACAAGTTAAACATATCCGGTAGGTCACAGCTACGAACTGTAGCGTTTCTTAACTTCTTCAATGAATTTCAAATTAATAAAGGTCCATTAAACCCTATAAAATATTTATTACTTATTATAATCGTATGCCTTACGTTTGTAGTATCGGTTTCTATGTCGCTGTCAATGACAAACATATATGATCCTTCATTACGGTCAATCAGAAAAAACTGTCTCAATGATATAATAATTATTTCATTTTTTAAAGTTTTGAATAAATTATCTGTCTGATTAACAAAAACGAAAAAAGTCTATATCATAAGAACTGACGAATACACAACTTTTATCGTACATTAACCCATAACCAGACGAAACATTTTAGATCGTCCAAATATGAAAAGTTGCAGACAAAAAATTAAAGTTGGTGAAATTTTTAAAATCTTTATTTTTGAGTAGAAACAATAGTGGATAATGCAAAAAATGTTTGAAACAAGCTATTCCTTCATTTTCCTCAATGTTTTGGCAACCTTTTCCCCTACTTCTTTTTTAAAAATAGTCTGACAATTGTAACGTTATCGATTGGAATTTCCTTATATAGAGACATTTAGGCAGAATTTCCTAGGTAACGGTTCTGATCAATCAATTGATGTCATGGGTTCGATCCCCGGTGGCGGCACATATCCTTTCCGACATTTGTCTCTCACCTATGGGTGGATAATCGTAAACCTAAGTGGGATTGCAGCTGGAGGCTAGAAAAGGATGTAGTGGTAGTACTGGGTGTGAGAAATACCAGGAATCCATTGTTAGGTGCTCCAACCGCAGCGATATGACTGAAATACTGTTACAAGTGGCGTTAAACCCCATTCAATCAATCAATGTATTTAGTTTTCCCGTAAAAATTGATAAGCTTTATGCATTCATTGAAAATTTATTTTACAACATTTGAAACGTTTTTCAGTCGGCCAATCGCGGCTGTCAATCAAACAATCGGTCGACCAATGAAATCATTTATTTGGATCAGAAGTGAGTTTTGAACTCCAATATTGGCCGCCATTTTTGTAAGGCTGAAACGTCGTTGCTACAGATTATTCAATCTGAAGTTACGACATTTAGGTCGCCAACCAACCATTCTACCTTGTTATTACATGCTACTGGCCATAGATTTTGCAAAATAGCGCTGTTTTTTTTTTTTTTTTTTTTTTTTTTTTTTATCGAAATGGAACGTCCTGCCGGAGTCAATAGGTGGGGCTAACGGGGTTAGTTGGCGGTTTACATGTCCGTCAACTTCAAGTTGACCTTGAAATCGTCGGGACTCCTAGGTTTGAGCGGAACCAATCGAAGACCAACAAACAACAAAAGATCGTCAACATCAAATTTAATACAAAATTGTTCTTGTTAAAATATAGGAATGTTTCAGTTTAAGATCGATTTTATTTTTATTGGTCGAACAACAAAAGCTGTGTATCTTCACGAAAGAAATGCAGAAGGGGGATCGTTGTTATTTTTGTTGTTTTCTTGTTCGTTGTTGTTGTTCAAAAAACTAAACGTTACGCGTTTGTTGAGGAAATAATTAACCTTTATCATGTTCCTGTTTTGACAGGAGATATAGACATAGATCGGCCTGTACACTTAGTCTACACCCGTGTATCCCATTGAAGTAAACAATTTGTTTAAAGAAATTAGTTTTCAATATTGACTCGCAATGAAGTGATCTTGAAAGTGCTGTCAGCCCTTTGATTTCGATGCAATTCTGAGAAAACTATTTATTCAGCATGACAAGGGTTAAGTTACAATCGACAGAGAAGTGTCGATAATCTATCGGACAGCACCTTAGAGATCTTTGTCATTTCAGTAAACCTGATCACGGTGGAGAGAGAAAACGACTTCAATGATATGAAAGACAGGGTGGAGTTTGATTTACAGCGTCAATTTCTGGTTATCCATACCAAGGAGGATTTAATGGCAGGTCAAAATTACTCCGTAAAAATTCCTAGTTTTGTTGGTCCCTTAGTCCCTGACCTTGCGGGGCTCTATCTTAGTTCTTATAATAGAGGGAACAAAACAATGTAAGTATGAATTATAATACCACTACCATTGAAATAGCATTGCCATTTTAGCTCCACTGTCTGAAAGCCAGCAATCTATTTATGTAAAGGCGTTGTTTCCGTCGTGCCTCCGTCCTTCCATAAATTTTACTAAAAAATCTTCTCCTCTGAAAATACTGAACAGAATTCAACCAAATTTAACAGAAATGATCCATAGGTGACCCTTTATCGGATTCCTTCAAAGAATTTTGGTCGGATGAAAACATTACTTAATTGAGCAGGGCTAATATTCATACATGGTTAAACCTTCAAAAATGTTCTCAGAAACCTGTGAATGGATTTCAATCAAATTTTACGGCAGTGATCCTTGGGTGACCCTCTATCAGATTCCTTCAAAGAATTTGGTCGAATGATAAACATGGCTTTAATGGGCTGGGCTAACTTCCATATACGATGAATGCTTTAAAAATATTTTCCTCGGAAACCAGTTGATAGATTTCAATCAAATTTCATAGGAATGGTCGTCATTGACTCACCAGATTTCTTCAGAGAATATTGATCGGATGATAAACATGGCTTTAATGGGCGGGGCTTATTTCCGTGTGTGGTGTAACCTTTCAACTTCTCAGAAACCAGCGATTTGATTTCAACCAAATTTCATAGGAAACATGGTCAGATGACGCTTTATCAGTGTTCTTCAAAGAATTTCGATCGGATGAAAAACATTTCTCAAATTGGCGGGGATAATTTCCACATATTGTGAAAGCTTTGAAAATCATTTTCTCAGAAACCAGTTGATGTATTTCAACCACATTTCACTGGAATGGTCCTCTTGAGACTCTTTTTCAGATTCTATCAATTAATTTTGATTGGATGAAAAGATAGCTTTTATGGTCATGGCTTATGTGCATATATGGTATACAGTGATTTTTCCTTTAAAAAATGTTTTTAGCTTTTTCATCTGACTCAGTAAATGAACTGACTTTTGTAAACAATGAAACGTTTGAAATATTAAAAGCTTTCATTGACAAGATTTACTCGCCACATATGGTCATTATGATTCGTTTATACTGAATTTCTTAAAACACCATGTGCTTAATCATTACAATCAGTCTTGTGGGTGATACAGGCGCTTAAACGCGTCCAGTTCAATTGTTATTCATTTGAGGATAAAACATGTACATTCAAGGTCGTCTTTTTTCAAATATCCCATTTTGGTTCATTCTCGATTTTCCTGTATTAGTTTTCAGTTTTAGCCATTTGCATAAAAAATAAAACTCCATTAATCCTTTATCAGACGCAAAAATTTAAGGCTGGTCCAATTTAAAGTTTTTGACATTTAGATTTTCTCTGGGTAGAACAAGCAATTTCTTCAATTACATAATGTCTTCCCCTATTGTTTTTCTTGAGGGGCGTCCGAAAGTGTCATTGTGTAGAAAGGGGTTAAACGAGTAAAAAAATCTTTGTTCCGCGGTACTAGCCAAAAAGTTTGAATCACCACTGCTTTTTTGTTTGGTTGAGATATTTGTCTCGGCCAATCAATGTCCTCGTTATAAAAATTTAATTCGATTTGTCAATCAGACTGGTTATTGAAAACAACCCCGCAATTTTCATTGCATAGTTGCCTTTCAGCCACATCGCTACGACCCAGATGCAGCCGACTGACGCAAGAAAAACATTTCCGTGTATGGACGAGCCAGCTATAAAGTCAGAGTTCAAGGTCACACTCGTACGCAAGGATCACATGACCTCAATATCGAATATGCCGATACTTGCCAGCGACGATAGGTGATCTATGGCGCAATATAAAAAACCGGTTCGTCGATATAACGTGGTCTTTCGGGTGACGACATTTAGAAATTTATCTAAAAAGATGATTTTTGATGCAAGATATGAATAATTAAAAATTGACCTTCAAAAGCGAGCAAAAACGTGTAATTCAAAGCTAACAGCTGTTAGAAGTATGTTGGAACTCTTGCACAATACGAATTTATCAAAATTAGAGTGAAAAGGGCTGATTTAAGTTGTGTACATTATCTCTCAAAAGTTTCGTTCGACCTTTGATTCTAGTCTGTCTTGAAGAACGTTCCTTGGCTCTCAATTGACCAATCGTGGCCCCGCCCACTGTCTCCCTAGGCCCCGCCCATTAACTCAGACAGGAAGGTCTGCTTCGATTTTTAACGGCGTTATTTTGCCAGCTTTATGGTCAGTAGCATGTAACAAAAAAGCAAAATGGTTGGTTTAAGACCTTAACGTCACAGTTTATTCGTTGTGAGGTTTAAGTCGCCAAACCAACAAAACAAAGCTTTTAAAAAATGGCAGCCAATGTTGGAGTTGAAAGCTCAGGTCCGGGCTGAATGCATTATTTGAATGGTTGGTCGATACCTTTATTGACAGTCGCGATTGTTCAATTATACATCAGAAAGGCAACACAAATACACTTTGCCCCTTTGAACTGATCCCCCGGCTTAACATTCGTCCCACTTTGTACATCAGTCGTAATAAGTCATGGCCCCGTACAAAATAGTATCACATGAGAATCATTCAACTGGACAACGCCTTCCATGAAAACGATAACAACCTTCAGGATAATTGACCAATACTTTTACAATACAACACTAAAAAAAACACCCAAACTGAAAAAGAATATGGAGGTCCATGCATAACCAATCGGATGTGTACCTAAATCTTCTAATGTCACTGCATACTGATACCGGAAGTTAACACGCCAACTTCCGTTATCGTTTCAGATACCTAGCCACAACATTAATGGCGCCGATCGACGCCCGAAAGACATTGCCGTGTTTCGACGAACCTAGTTTTAGAGCGGCATTTGATGTTGTTTTATTAAGAAAAGAACCCAAAATATCAATTTCTAATATGCCAATCAAATATAGTGAGGAGAGGTGAGACATTGCCAATATGCTTACTACATCTTGAGTCCACAGTTCATGTCGTTTCAAGTACTCGGTTAAAGATATCAAATAAAGTGTCGGCACTTAACTAAAACAATAAGCTGTTCTAGAAAATAACCTCACTTTCGTAAATCATCACCTGCATTTTATTCGGTTTGTAATTCTTCATGCTTATTTAGACAGATATCTTCAAAAAATATTTATCCTCGAGTCAAACACTTGAAACGAAAAAAACTGAAGAAATTATGAGCTGTTTTGATTTAACTACTTAAGTCAGAAATTTAAAAGACACTTTTCCGCCTTTTTTCTTAATGTTTTGTAAATAATTCAGAGGCAAGACAATATTTTTTCTAAAAGTGTGGTTATTAGACGCTAGCCATTCACCAACAGAGGTTACGTCACTGACCTTCAAAATATCCATTGTTGGGTTTTGGATAATCCGGACTATCTAGACCTGTGCAAAATTCAAATGATCTACATGTCTAAAAGCATATCTTGTACAAGAGATACGAACTGGACGTGTTGGCCTTGGCAGAATCGTGAGAAAACGCAGCTTTTTTTTTTGGGGGGGGGGGGGGGGGGATCTTATTTGAAAATAAATTCGGATTCATTTGATATCCGTTTTTTACTAATCTAAAATTCTGATTGAAACCTGGATATTTTAGATAAGGCTCCTCAGTGAATCAGCAATTTTGCAGATAAGATCTTATAAAGATCTCTGTATCTTTTTCTGAAAAGTTCATTCAGATATATTCATTGGACGAATATATTGATATTTTAAGAAGCTAGATCTAGTTGTATTTTCGCAGTATAGGGTAGAAATGTTAATAAAACTGTAACAACATACCATAGAGTTTTATATTCTTTTTTTTTTTAAATTCAGAATGTACAGTTTTCCTCTTTTGTTTCTGACGTTATTTTTTTCAAAGAATGATAAACCATAGTCTGAAATATATTTATACTCATAAAAGTTCAAAAGATCGGTTTACTCCTTCTTTTTTTAACATTGAACATCCTTAATTGTAGCCTATATGTGAATTAAGTCCTTTGAATAATATCTCTATTCAGTCTTTCGACTTTTTCAGGGGAGACGGGTGGATTGCTGATCATTTTGTTACAACACCAAAGATGTCAACATATTTGCTGGCTTTCATCATTTGTGATTTCAATTATACCCAAAATGTGACGAAGAACAATGTCGAGGTAAGATATATAAAGGATAAGAAATATCGTATTAAACGAGTCATCTATGAATAAATGAAAACGAGGCTTTGTCGAGTATAGGATGTTTAATGAGAGGTCAAGAAATACCGACATGCCAAAACGATCAGCCTTGCATCAATAATTCTTCACTATGCGCTCTGAAGCTAAGTACTGACCACGCAGACTAGCAGCACATATTCTAAATCTCCCGAGCTGCTGACCAGGATGCATTGTATCTGGTCTTCACGCCCATATGAAACAGCTGGAAATGTCAAGCAATTACTCAATTATCCATCAGTACCAAGTTTAACCTTTTCATTTCAGTATAGAGCCTGGGCCAGACCGGAAGCGATCGACCAGACGCCATATTCTTTACAAGTCGGGGTAGAAATTCTGACATACTTTGAGGAATACTTCAATATATCATACCCGTTGATTAAGCAAGGTACATCATTAGCTTTGATACAAAGATTCAAAAACGAATTTTATGATTTGCATTTCATAAAAGTCATTTCAATGAATACCATCCCATCCACTAAAAAGGGTGTGACAAAAAGCATACTTACAGCGTTTTTGGGTCTTTGAATTAACAATTGCACAGGAAATGACTTTCAAAGCCAGGTGATAAAAACCTAGACTTCCGTTTTTAATGACATCTAAAAAATTGAGAAACACTTGACACTGCGTGTATACGCGTAGCGGAATCATGTTTTAGTGTGATTAAGTTTTGAGATTAATACCTTAACGAAAACAAAGATATTTCTTCCTTATAATCTAATACCATAAAAAGAAAAACAAATATTTTACTAGTTTTGAGTTAGATTTTGTGGGTCTACTTTTGGCACAAGCAAACAAAATAGTTGCGCGCTCAAATGGTTAATGGAAGTGTGAAAAAAAAACGTTCAGCCAATCAAAACGCTTGAATCTTGATGGACCAAACTAAAGACAAAATATATACAGATTCATTTGGCAATTGATAGGCCTATTTGAAGGACTTGCAAAAAAGACAGATGACCATTTATAAGTTTCGCTTTTTGTAAATTAATCAAGGTGAGCGACATTTCGCCGAACAGCCAAAACAAATCTTATTGAATGTATATACATGTACCTTACCTAAACGAGGATTAAAATACTAGCATGTTAATGAAAATCGAATCAAACTAATTAATTTTATATCGCATCCAATTCAATGACAAAGCAAGGTATTCGATAAGGACAAATATGGAAGTATGATACCCATGTATAAAGCAAGGTATTTGGAGCACTTTAATCAGGGGACCTGCTAAGCTGAATGGTTAGAGAAGCGGACCAATAATCCGCGAGAAGTAAATGGTTACCCGTTCGTGCCACTGGTTACGTTAGTAAATTATTGGGAAAAGCAGATGAAAGGGGGAACTTGGTAGTGATATAATCGAAAGATTGCTCAAAAGATCGGAAAATGTTCATTTTCAAATACTTTTAAAAGAAATGTATTTACTTACCATAAAAGGAAATTCAAGGAAAACACATGTTGATTAGGTTCTTGCCTCTAGAGCAATTGTTATGAATGTACAGTAATCAGGCTCTGTCTGTCGTCCAGCGTCCGTCGTCCGCCGTCAGTTTTTACCTTACGTGCTGTCTACAGACCACATGTTTGGATCAAATGTCTTTAAACTTGGGTAGAATGTATGCCTACATAAGATCTTGGATGAAATCGAGATTGCGTCACGCGGGGTAAAAAAAACTAGGTCATAAGGTCAAATCATAGAAAACCATGTGTGCACATTTTTGGCTCAAATATTTTGAAACTCAATCATGAGATTTGTTCTCATTAGATCTCGGACGACTTTGAAATTTGGTCACGTTGGGTCAGAAATAAGGTCATTCGTTCAAATTTTAGAAAGCAATGTGTTGCCTCTAGAGGTCACATATTCGCTCAAATGTCTTGATATTTGGTCAGTATACTTGTCTACAAGTTGTCTACATACGTCACATCTTATAAAACTCTAAAGTCCACTGTTTTTGGCTGAAATGTTTTGATATTTGGACCGAATGTTTGTCTACATGCTGTCCGGGACATGTTGGAAATTTGATCATGTAGGGTCAAATTTTAGGTAAATCTTGTTCACATTATAGACGTTACATTTTAGACTCAAATGTCTTAATGTTTGGTCAGAATGTTTGTCTACTTGATATCTCGGATGAAATTGGGTAATGTGAGCTCTAATACTAGGTCACTATTTCAAACCTTAGAAAAAACCTAGTGGCCATTTTTTTTCACTCAAATGTCTTGATGTTTGGTAAAATGTTTTTCTGCAGGATATCTCAATCAGATTTAATATATAGCCATGTGGGTTCAAAACTAGGTCACAAAGTCAACCCTTAGAAAAATATGGTGTGGACTCTATAGCCATGTTTTTGTTTTAAAGATCTCATATCTGGTCAGAATGTTTGTCCCCACATATCTCGGTAACATTTTGAAATTGGGTCACATGGTATGGTAAAGTGGGTCACTAGGTCAGATCTTATGAAAACCCTTCCTTGCTATGCAAATACTAAATATCTGTAATAAATATTTTGAAACACAATAAAAATGTCTTTCCAGATTAAATTTCTGAGACAAGACTTAGTAACAGGTCTGGCTGGGACAAGATAAGGTCTTTTGTCCTATTTTATATTTATAGTCATTGACTCAGGTGAGCATTTTAGGATCAATGGCTCTCTTTTTGTTTTACGTTCCTGGCAATGAATTATATAAACTAAGATTGCTTGGTTTGTAAGTCGAACTGCCATGTCAGAGGTCAGTTTCTGTAGCAAGTGACAAATCAATTAACCAATAGCTGGCCTCGCCCTATGACTCCCTAAGCTCCGCCCATTAACTCCGACATGAAGCTCCGCTTCGATTTTTAACGGCGTTATTTTTCAAAATTTATGGCCTGCAGCATGTAATCAAAAAGTAGAATAGTTGGTTGGCGACCTAAACGCCCCAACTACAGCTTGAATAAGCTGTAGTTACGGCGTTTAAGTCGCCAAACCAACCAAAATGGCGGCCAATGTCGGAGTTGAAATCTCCTGTCCGGGCTGAATAAATGATTTGATTGGTCGGTTGATTCCTTTATTGACAGCTGCGATTGGTCAATTGGCATAAAAAGACTCCTGTAAAAGAGAGGTGATGCAGTTTCTAATGTTGACAACAAGACATTATGATATGCACAAACGCGGTATTTTAGTTTCGTTAACCTATTCCCACACCATAAAATTTTAGACTGGTCTCAATTGAAAGTAGCTGCAGACGACAATTTAAAGTTTAAGAAATTCTAGGTTTTTTCAAGTTTTCGGGTAGAAAACATTGTGGAAAATGACGAAATTGCTTGTAACAAACAATTTCTTCATTCTCCACGAAGTTTTCCAAAGCTTTCATATTGAGGGGCATCTAAAAGCGTCATTGTGTTGGAATGGGTTAAATGCCTAGGTTACAGAGAACTCTGACATTATTCCAATTAATATTTATCTTGTTCAAGACATGATAGCCATTCCTGACTTTGCGGCTGGTGCCATGGAAAACTGGGGTCTGATCACATACAGGGAAACAGCAATGTTGTATGAGAAGGGCGTGTCTTCAGAAGGAAATAAACAACGAGTAGCAGTTGTTGTGTCACACGAGCTAGCTCACCAGGTTGGTTATTGATCTATTTTAAATAACGCCCAAATCACGTAATGGTTTAATTGAAAGTTAAACTATTTAAACAGCCGACTACCTCGTTTCGGCTGATAAATCGTTTAGTCGTTTAACTGACTATGGTCTTTTTTACTGGGACCAACGCTCCTACCATTTTAACTAATGTCGCACAAGTATAGTAGCTACCAAAATGATGTCATTTGACCTTTGACCCCGTCTAAATTCCAATTTGATTAGTAGAAGTAGTAGAGGGGACCCGATTGTATCTACTATAGTAAGAACGTTAGTAGCAGTGGACGACCTAAGTCTTTTACCGCGCGCTTATTTCATCACAAGCCGAACGCACGATTTACATGTTATACATGCAAGGCAATTCTACCGTTACTGCAATGAAACGCTCGTTTTCCTACATATGGAGCTGTCGAATTTACGCGTGAATAACATTTACGCCGGTTTGAGCAATCTTTACGTTATAATAAGGCAAAAATGATTTATTCGTATGCTTCAATATTATCACTCGTAATGTGCCTTGGCTCAGAATAGCGTGACGAAGGTCATTTCCACGTGACCAGTGGCGTGGCTTGGACTCGATCCCGCAACCCTCGATTTTCTCACATTATGAGTTCGCACCCCTGACCTTTGAGTCACGAAGGACCCAACAAACTAAATGAAATGAGGGGTAGGGGGCACGCATGCATTCGATGGTTTAACCCATTTCAACAACCAAATTTTTTTGGTCCAAATTGAAAGAAGCTGCAGACAACAATTTTAAATTGGTGGATCTTTTTTAATATTTTTTGTGTTTTTGGATAGAAATCATTGTGGATAATGAGGAAATTGCTTGATACAAGCAATTTCTTCATTTTCCACGATGTTTTCCAAACCTTTTTTTCTTGAGAGGTGTAAAGAAGAGGGATTCTGTGGGAATGCGTTATTTCACGTTTTGTAAGGTAAAAAGACGTGATTTTCTGATTTTTTCTAGTGGTTTGGTAACCTGGTAACCCCGTCCTGGTGGGACGACTTATGGTTAAATGAAGGTTTTGCTAGTTACGTTGAATATATGGGAGTTGATCATGTGCACCCGGACTGGAAAATGGTTAGTAACAACAAGAAATGATGTAATAGAGAGCTTTCTAGCACGTTTTTAAGCAAAAAAAAAAAAAACTAATAAATTTCATATGATTCAAAAGGTTACTAAGTTCTAATCTAATACAATACTATTCCTTAAGATTTTATACTTTCATATGTTATGTACATACATATTACTATTTTAGCGTATCTTATTTTTCAATAAATACAGAAAACTGTTTTAAAAAGGCGCATACTGACTACAAAAATAGTAATTTTGATATCTAAACATAATATAATTTTTTAGTTTCGTCTATCAAAAACGGGCGTTCTGATCGGTCGAAAAAATTATTCATACCTCTAAGAACAAAATTTTGAATACGCAGTCACTTTGAATGCTTCCGCACAAAATAGTTCCATACAAAAGAGTATCAAAATTTGTAAAGTTATAGCGTTTTCACTCGATGTTATAAAATCATAAGAAATGAAGAGAATATTTTTTTTGTTTTTCATGGAGGTATGAACCGAAAAACCTAATTACACTCGTGTATGAATCCGCTTCGCGTATTCATACAGTGTGATTAGGTTTTTCGGTTCATACCTCCATGAAAACAAAAAATATTCTCCCCATCTCTTTAATAGAGTATGATCTATCAGATTTATAGAATGAATTTAAGAATATGTTATTGCAAAGTTCCTGAGTGATAAAAGTTTTGAACAGGGCTTTTGTTCGTCTAGTTATTTCGGATTGCCAACTTTATGGGGGTATATTTTCGTCCCGGTTAAAATTTCTGTACAATAAATGTTCTAACAGTTTATTAATGGTAAAATGTTGCAAGGGAATTAAATCTTGCAGAAATTTTCAAATTAAAGCATGTTGAAATGAGACCAAGATCTTTTTAAACCCTTTTCATGCTGTATAAATTACTTTACTGAATTGCCGTTAACCCATTCCAACACAAGAAAATTTTAGACTGGTCAAAATTCAAAGAAGCTGCAGACGACAATTTCAAGTTGATGGAATTTTAATTTCTTTCGTCTTTTGGGATAGAAAACATTGTGGATAATGAAGAAATTGCTTGTTACAAGCAATTTCTTCATTGTCCACAATGTTTTCCAAAGCTTTTTCTTGTGGGGCGTAAAAAGGAGGGCTTGAGTTGAAATGGGTTAAATCAAAGGACTGAAAGAACTGATAGAACTTGTTGTTCAATAATCAATATTTCTTTTAGAAATCAGTTTCATTAACAACTCTGGCGGGAAAAGTACAAGCAGGAGGTGTAGATCTAGATCAGACTGCACTTATATGCAGACTGATCTTGGTCTATACCTCCTGTCAAAACCGGAATATTTCGGGTTCAGCATGACAAGAGTAAACTTTCCGGTCGATCACAATGAAAACACGATTTTTTTAGGTGTCTGAAGATATGACGAAACTTTCTTTTGTAAATGTTTCTGATTGATTATTCATTGCAATACTTCTTTTTGTGATGACAGCTTCTGTTTGATGAGGTGCTGTAGTTACGATTTTAAATTTTCAACATTTTTTTGGGGGGGGGGGATGGGGGGTGGGGGTGGGGGGAGGTAAGATTTTTGGAACGGGTTTTAATTGGGAAAATGTTAAAATGAGATTCTTACTGATTAACATTGGTGATAAGGTTTTTAATTGTTTTTGATTGGTACAATGTTGTAATACATTATGTTTTATATCCGTTTCTGATAAGTCCCTTGTTTCTACAGTTTGAACAATTCGTAGTCGAAGATTTGCAAGACGTTTTCCGATTTGATGGACTCATTTCGTCACATCCGGTGTATGTTCCCGTCAACCACCCAGATGAAATTAATGAGATTTTTGACAGAATCTCCTACGGGAAGGTAAAACGTTACATGTATAAAACTGCTTGTATATACTTTTCTAATGATCTGGTTTTTGTTGACATATATCATACCGTTTCTTTCCATGATACCCATGGAACTCCCATGTCCGACTTGCCCGACTTTAGATTTTCTACTCATGGGCAAGTTCTCTTTTTATTTCCACTTGTCCAGGTGTAAGTAAATACCAGAGCAAATCTCGTTATGGTACAAAATAGATTTCAAAGATAACTGATCATATACCGGAAAATTAGCATAACGATTATATTGAAGGGAAGAAAATATTTTGGTTAATGAAGAAAGTGCTAGGGTATAATATTTTCTTCATTCACAACAATGTTTTCTAAAACGTTATCTCTCATTTTTACGTGCAAGTTCATACTAATTTTAGACAAGTGAAAATCATGGCATTTTGTATGGAGACAAGTCGAAAAAATCTGTATTTCAACACCACTGCCCAAAATGATGCATTGAATATTTTCCAGGGATAGTATTTTGAAAATGAAGCGTGCAGGTTTTGAAATTTCTCATGTGTTTCGAGATGAAGTTATTTCAAGGTTTAAATTTTCCTTAACTTAAGCACAAGGGAAACGTTGGTTATAGACAGTAATCTAGAAGCCTTTACTTGGAAAAAGCCCTTTAAAACTTAAACAATTATCTAAAGTGCCATGTTTAACATATTATTTTGATTGTAGTTTTTGGAGCTTAAACAAATAAAACATGAAAAAAAAACGTTAATTGCGACTGTCACATTTACGGAAAATATTCGTTAAAAAGAAATATTGATTAATTGGGGTTTAACGCCACTTTTAACTGTACTTCAGTCATATCGTGGCGACTGGAGCACCTAACAATGGATTCCTGTTATTTTCACAACAGTACTTCCACTACATCCTTTCCTAGCCTCCAGCTGCAATCCCACTTAGGTTTACGATTATTCATCCATTGGTGAGAGACAAATGTCGGAATGAATATGTGCCGCCGCCGGGGATAGAACCCATGACAACCCATGATTGTAGATTAGGAGTCTGACGCGCTCCCGACTGCGCTATGACGGCAGCCCGAAAAAAAAAAAAGAAAATGCCACGAAAGATTTCGTTTCTATTATTTCAGGGTGCCTCTATCATACGAATGATGCGATTCTTTCTTGGGGATAGCGTATTTCAGAATGGTTTAACTGTAAGTACAAATGTGCATTCGTTCTACAAATCTTCCATGTAGCTTTAGATTGGTATAAAATTGAAAATCACAAATTGAGAAAATAAAGTGAATGCTATTTTTAACAAAAATATGAAAGCAAAGAATGTCAAAAATCCAAAGGTTGATTGTGACAATCAGGGAAAATGTTTTTTTCCTTTGAGCTTTTAATGGGGTTTAGGAATTTATATGTGGTAAAAAATTAAAGATTAAATGTATTAAGTGGTGGCAAAAGCATGTCAAAGCCGTTTGGTCATTAATGATTATGTAAAGCTGTTATCTTTCAGAAAAATAAAATATATTAGTCAATTTTTCAAATTCCTAGGTCATATAGATTTTAAGAAATCGAAATTAAAGTTGCAAGTGTATGATTTATATTCTATATGAGTGAAAAAGCAAAAAACAATGTTATTCATGATTCCAGAGATACCTTAACCAGCTGGCATATGGTGCAGCATTCCACGATGACCTATGGTTTGCCTTGGGAAATGTAAGCTTCAAAAATATATTTATTTGTTGACGTCATCTTTCTAACTACTAGAAAAAGATATACCTCAATGAGCGCCTTATTTGTTAATCGAGTCATAAAAAAGTTAAAAAGCTTGACTTTGTCACGGATCTTGGAGTTATTAACAATGTTTCTTCCGTTTCTACATAACATTTTCAAATAACATGTTGAGTTATATATACCCAATCCATTAAAAGTAGATCATAAATGTTCAATGAATTAACTATAATTAATTTTTTTGTTGTTGTTGTATTGTCTATCAAAAATGGGCGTTCTGATTGGCTGAAAATTAAATGCATACCTCCGCGAACAAAATTTCGAGCTCGCAGCCATTTTATATGTTTCCGAACTAAAAAGTGTCTTACAAAAAAGTATAAAAATTTGTAAAGTTGTTGCTTTTTTTTCGCTCAAGGCTAACAAATTATAAGAAAAGAAAGGTATGTGTTTGATGTTGTTGTTGTTGGTGGTTTTTTTTTTCTTTTTTTTTTTTTTTGTTTTTGAGCATTTCATAACACTCCTAACTGCTTACTTACTCGAAAAAATGTTTACAGGTCCGAGGACTAGATACTTCAATAAAGTTTCATTTGTCAGTTTTAGAACAGAACTTTGCGCCAGATACTCACCAAGGGAAACAACTTTGTCTAATTATTTTGATGGAAGAAGGTATGCTCCGGACATTAGTCACAAATAAATAAATCTATATACCGTAGCCATTACATACTTTTTGCTCCGGGCATGAATTGGACACAAACAAATCACACAAACACGTACGAACTCGCGGACAGAGGTACAGAGACCACGCCAATACATAGCGGGGGCATAAATAGTGTTACTTACTGTAAAGTTATCAACACTTACTTCAAGCGGATGCGACAAGCAAATTAGAGTCGAAGATGCTAATCCTTGTCATGCTGAATAAAAATCCTTGTTCAGAATTATATTAAAATCAAAGGACTGGTGGCACTGTAGATCTGCTTGCCAAGGTCAATATTTAGTTTGAGCGTGGATCCTTTGGACAATTTTGGCTAAAGAAGAACACACATTTGGTGTAGACTAAGACCAAGACATGTGTGCAGGCTGATTTTTGTCTATGCCGCCTGCCACAGCAGGAATATTCCGTGAGCAGCATGACAAGGAGTTTCATGCCTTTTCGTCATTGATCGGCTTGGCTGTTATAACTTTCATTGTTCTTCGAATCGACCAACTTCACCGTAAAGTATGACCTTTTCTATATGAAATAGCATCTTCGACTCTAATTTGCTTGCGATATGACTTAAATACTATTAAAAGAGGCGTTCAACCCCATTCAATCAATCAATTCATTCATCTTTTCTACTCGGTTTCGACTCTTGGTTCCTGGTCGGAAAGATCATGGCCTCCTTTTGTCTTTTGTTTTCCTGAAGAGTGGGAGCTAGAGATTACCAGACTGGAATTAGCGTATTTAATATTTCTGTGTAATACCTAGCACCGTGTTTTATTTTCAGCAATCAATAGCAGAAAACAACGCCATCACCAATGTGAAGGAGGTCATGGACACATGGACCCTACAAATGAATTATCCAATCGTAATGGTTAGTCACAATACAGCCAATCAAATCACTCTTACACAGAAACGTTACGTACAAGATCGTAACGCTACAGATCCGGGAATATATACTTCGCCATTCGGGTGTGTGTAAAAATCGTTTTTGTTTCACCTTACTTGTAAATCTCAACGCTTGTCATGCTGACCCCTGATTAATTCTGTTTTTTTCATCAGGCATAGACAAAGATAAGCCTACAATCAGTCTGCACCTTCTAATTGTCCCAAAATAGTGGTATTTCATTAACTTATTTTCAAAAGAAATATTGAGCGCTTTCAGATCTTTGATTCTAATACTTTTCTGAAATGTGATTTATTCAGCAAGGCTGAAACAGTGGTTTCCTTCCGTTATCTGAATCATTTTTCTTTTTAATTTTCTGTCTTGTTTTTAATATCAAAGGAATAAACTGTCAAAAACATCCAAGGTTCGGTCGATTCTAAATCGTTGGTCATATTTTCATCTACGTTTTAAGAACATGACTAAATCGATTTATTTAAGATACGGAAAAACAGAATATACATTGTTCTCTTTAAAAAGAACAGTTTTATTTGCTATTATCTTGTATTTTATCATTTTTAATCTACCGAACTCGAGCATCTTCGTTCTAAACAGCTTAAATTAATATGTCGTTGAAATCGGTGATTTTGATGTTTGTAGACAAAACACATCTTGCGTTACAGTCAAAATGTTTAGAACAGTAATACATCGTCTTTATATTTTATTTCTACAGGTATACTTGGAACATTCCTTTCACCATGGCAACTAGCTCATCTCAAAATTTTAACGTAACCAATCATGATGTCGTCATGTTTACCAGAACTACAGAAAGTATGGGTAAGACAGCTTTACGATTCTTTCTATGGTTTTTAAATGGATATCCCTTTAACCCATTCCAAACCCACTAAATTTAAAATTGAAAGAGGTTGCAGACGACATAACAAAGTTGGTTTGAATTGAAATATAAGGGCCAAATAAGGTACAAAATATTGTGAAAAAAAGCAGAAATTGCTTGTCATAAGGAATTTCTTCTTTTCTCCGTGTCAACGTTTTCCATAACTATATTTCTTTGGAGCGTAAAAATGCGTGATTGTGTTGGAACGTTGTTGTTGTTGTTGTTTCGAAAATGTCGAGGTGTGCTTGACAAGGTGCGATAATAAAGAGATTTGAATGTTTTTTACATGTAAGAATTGTTAAATCTTAATATTTACATTCAGTCATAACTACGACTCTTGTATCGTGTTTTGTTTATCCTCTTAAATCTGTATTCTCTGGTTTTTATGCTTGTCAGTTCGGCGGAAAAACAACAAAATAATCGCTATAACACATTAACCCTTTACTGTACAAACCCAGGATTTAACGTAGCTTTTTTAGCTCTACTCGCCGAAGGCCACTAGGGCTATTGCGATGGCTTTTTCCCGTCCGGCGTCCGGCCGTCAGTCCGTCCGTCGTCCGGCCGTTAAACTTTTCCTTATTAACACTCTAGAGTCCACAGTTTTCATCGTATTCCTTTCAAACTTTCACAGAATGATTGTATCATTATAAGGATCGTTCCTTTCAAAATTTGGTATGATCCGTCAAGAAACATGGGAAAAGGGGCCATATGAAAATTTAATTAAAAATTCCATTAAAAATCCTCGTTAACACTCTAGGGTCCACAGTTTTAATCGGATTCTCCTCAAACTTTCTTCAGAATAATTGTACTATCATAAGGATTGTTCCTTTCGAAAACGGGTATGATCCGTCAAGGAACACGAAAAAGGGGGCCTTATTAAAATTTAATTAAAAATCCTCGTAAACACTCTAGAGTCCTCAGATTTCATCAGATTCTCTTCAAACTTTCACAGAATGATTGATCTTTCATAAGGATCGTTCCTTTCGAAATTGGGTTTGATACGTCTATAAACATGGGAAAAGGGGCCTTATAAAAAATTCAATTAAAAAGTCCATTGAAATCCTCGTTAACACTCTAGAGTCCACAGTTTTCGTCGGATTCCCTTCAAACTTTCACAGAATGATTGTACCATCATAAGGATTGTTCCTTTGAAAATTGGGTATGATCCGTCAAGAAACATAGGAAAAGGGGCCATATGAAAATTTGATTAAAAATTCTATTAAAAATCCTCGTAAACACTCTAGGGTCCACAGTTTTCAGCGGATTCTCCTCAAACTTTCTTCAGAATGATTGTACAATCATAAGGATCGTTCCTTTCGTAAACGGGTATGATCCGTCAAGAAACACGAGAAAGGGGGCCTTATTAAAATTTGATTAAAAAATCCTCGTTAACACTAGAGTCCACAGATTTCATCAGATTCTCTTCAAACTTTCACAGAATCATTGACCTATCATAAGGATCGTTCCTTTCGAAATCTGGTATGATCCGTCTATAAACATTGGAAAAGGGGCCTTATGAAAATTCAGTTAAATAATCTTAATTAATACTTCTAAGTCAACAGATTTCATGGGGTTGTCTTTACACTCAAACAGAATAATTATACTTTTGTAAGTAGAGTTCCCTTTGGAATTGGTTCAGATCAATCAAGTAACATGGGAAAAGGGGCTATATGAAAATTCAATTAATAAAACCCTGTTAACACAATGAAGCCAACAGCTTTGATCAGATTTTGTTGAAACTTTCACAGAATGATTGTAAGGTCATTACGATCATTCTTTTCATAACAGGGTTTGAACTGTCAAGAAACACAAATGGGGCCTTATGAAAATTTCATTTATAAATCCTTGTTACCAAGTCAAGAACTTTCATCGGATTTTCTTCAAACATTCACAGAATCATTGTACAATAATAATGATGGTTGATATTGACATTAGACCAGATCTGTCAAGTATCACAGGAAAAGGGGCATTATGAAATTTAATTCTAAAATTTGTTGTACCCCAATTAAGTCAACAGTTTTCATCAGATTCTGTTTAAACTTTCACAGAATGATTGTTCCATCATGAGGATTCTTTCTTTTCAAATTAGGCCTGATCTGTCTAGTATCATGGGAAATGGGGCGTTTTGAGAAGTTTATCTATAATCCTTGTAACTAAGTCCAGACCTTTCATTGGATTTTCTTCAAACCTTCACAGAATCATTGTACAATAATTACGATTGTTGATGCTGACATGATCCCTTAAGTATCACTGGAAAAGGAGTCTTTTGAAAATTTTATCTTAAAATTTTTACACCAAGATAAAGTCTGCAGTTTTCACCGGATTCTGTTCAAACTTTCACAGAATGTTTGTACCATCATTAGGATTGTTTCTTTCCAAATCAGGTCTGATCTGTCTAGTATCATAGGTAAAGGGGCTGTATGAAAAAATTATTACCAAATCCTCATAAACACAAGAATGTCCTCAGTCTTTATCAGAATCACAGAATGATTGTACCATCATTTGGATTGTTCCTTTGTAAATTAGGTCTGATAGTTAAGTGACACAAGAAAAGGGGCCTTATGAAAATTTTATTACAAAAACATCATTATCACATTAAAGGCCTCAGTCTTTATCATTTTCTTCAAACTATCTATCATTAGGATTGTTCCTTTGTACATTGGGTCTGATTTGTTAAGTTTCACAAGAAAAGGGGCCTTATGAAAATTTTATTACCAAAAATTCTTGACACAATTCAGTCCACTGTTTTCATTGATTCTCTTAAACTTTTAAAGAATGACTGTACCTTCATTAGAATTGTTCCTTTTGAAATTTGTTTTGTTCTGTAAAGTATCATGGGAAAAGGGGCCCTATGAAGATTTCACTATAAACTCATTAACACAATAAATTCCACAGATTAAACAGATTGATTGTACCATAATTACAATTGTTGATTTTGAAAGTGGATCTGATTATGGAAAGTGTCGCATAAAAAGGGGCCTTATGAAAAACTTTCTTAAATATTCTAGTTAACACAATGATGTCCCTTGATTTCACCGGATTCACTTCAAAATTTCACAGAATGATTGTATAATCTCTTAATGGTTCTTTTCGGAACTGAATTCAATCCATCAAATATAATGTAAAAAGGGGCCATATGATTTTTTTTTCTTTTTAATATTCTAGTAAACATAATGAAGTCCACATATTTCATTGGATTCACTTAAAACTTTCACAGAATGATAAAACAAACAATAAAATACCACGGGAAAAGGGGCCTTTTGAGAACTTTATTTTAATATCTTTGTTAACACAATAAAGTCAACAGTTTTATCGGATTCTTTTCAAAGATGCATGGAATAATTGTGGAATTGGAAACACAGGAAAAGGGGCCTTACAGATTATCATTCAAAACATTCTTGTGTATGTGATGAAGTTCACAATCATTATCAAGTTGTCATTTAAATTTCACAGGACAATTGTAGGTTTGTAAGCATAGTTCCTTTTGGAATAAAACTTATCCATCAGAAAACAAAGAAAAATGGGCCTTTTGGATTTTCATTCAAAACAATCCTGTTTATGTGATAAAGTCCACAATTATTGTAGGATTCTGATGAGAATTTCACAGGATGATTGTAGGGTCAAAATGTAACTTCCTTTTTGAAAACGGAGTGGATCCGTCATTAAACACAGGAAAAGGGACATTGAGGATTGTTGCTCAAAATAATAAAGGGGATAAAGTCCATTTTTTTCCTTTATGCATTCTTCTTTAAGTAATTAACTCCCTTAAATATGAGATTTCTTTAATGGAAAACTTGATCACCAGTAGAGCGTCTCAGGCCCTCATGGGCCTTTTTTTTTTTTTTTTTTTTTTTTTGTTTTTTTTTTTTACTTGAGAAAACAATTTCTTCTTATTACTTTAAGTTGCATCAAATTTTATCGTCGTCTGCAACCACTTTCAATATGGACCAGTCTAAAATTTCAAAAAACAAAACAGGAAAGGGTTACCGATGGATTGATTTTTTACCATAAATCTTTCAGTGATACGAGATTCCAGTATTCCAGAACCGAATGGAAACAGCTGGGTACTGGGTAACCCCATGCAGTATGGATATTACAGAGTTAACTATGAAGAACGTAACTGGCTTGCTCTTATAAACCAGCTTAAAGCTGATCATACGGTAAGATTTTTGATTGGAAACTAAATCCATGAGCCTAATGCAAAATAACTTTTTTTCCAAATCCAGACTCTCACAATCCGTCTTTTTGCTATTGAAACTATGTCTTTTGGCATTTTTAATGTTGACTAAATCTTATGTGTACCTAGTTTGTAGTTACCTAGTACATGTATCTAGTTTGGTGCTTGGGTTTTAGAAATCTAGTTTTATATATATATATATTTATTATTATCATTTATCAATTATTTTTGATTGCCATTTAAACTAGTATCTGACCTCTTTATATTTGATAACAAGAACCCGAAAAAAAAAAACAGTTGTAATATGTTTAGAAAAACAAAAACATTAACTGTGAAATGTGTTTTGATAGTGGTTGGTTGTAGGTCCTATGTGACATGTGTGAGTGTAAATAACACAGTTTGTAAAATATAAACTATCAAAAAAATGGTAATAATGAAATACGCGAATATGCGAACTAGGACCTCTTCGGTCTATGAGGCAGGCGATCTACCTATACTAGTACACAACTTCCGCATAACAAGTGTTTTGTTTGGTGTCAGACGTTCTGAAACTTAAGCAAATTCGAACGACATTTGTCGACGTATAGTCGGAATCGTATTTATAAGGTATAAACTTTATTCTGCATAGAAATCCGGATGAGGTCAATTAATTCTGTTGAATACCTTAATTAATTGATTGATTGGTTGAATGGGGTTTAATGCCAAATTTTAACAGTATATCAGTCATATCGTGGTGGCTGGAGCACCTAACAATGGATTTCTGGTATTTCTCACACAAGTACTACCACTACATCCTTTCCTCTCCTCCGGCCGCTATCCTCCGGCCGCTATCCCACATAGGTTTACGATTATCCACACATTGGTGAGAGACAATACCTTAACCCATTCCCACTCAATCCCTCCTTTTTACGCCCCTCAACAAAAAAGCTTTGGAAAACATTGTGGAAAATGAAGAAATTGCTTGGATCAAGCAATTTCTTCATTTTCCACAATGTTTTCTATCCACAAAGACGAAAAAATTAAAAATTCCATCAACTTGAAATTGTCGTCTGCAGCTCCTTTCAATTTGGACAGGTCTAAAATTCCACTGTGTTGGAATGGGTTAATTAAAGGATGTGCTAATCCTAACCGAATACGTCTGTCGGTAAATGTAATTGTCACGTGAAACACAGCCTATTGTCTATTGGTTAAATTTAACACTTATTTCATTTTTCGTAAACACTTTGGTGTTATGCGGTATTTTGCCACAAGATTTCTATCTAATCTGAATATTTACGGAATCTCAGGACCGCGGCCAAAGCGCAATGGTAGCGCATCGGGCTCTCAATGATGAGGTCCTGGGTTTGATCCCCAATCGCGGCAAATATCCTTTCCGTCTTTTGTCTCCCACCAATTGGTAGATAATCGAAAACTTAAGTGGGGTGAGCAGCTGGAGGCTCTGAAAGAATATAGTGGTAGTACTGTAGAGAGAAATCCATAGTTATGTGCTCTAGCCGCCGCGATATGACTGAAGTAGTGTTTAAAGTGGTGTTAAACCCGTTTTTAACAAACAAACGGAATCTCAGGTAAAGAAAGGACAATGATAGTTACAAACAATGAATCTCTTAACCCATTCCCATACAATGACGCCGTTTTACGCCTCCCAAGAAAATAGTTCGGGAAAACATTGTGGAAAATGTAAAGGGCGATTTCTTTGTTATTCACAATGTTTTCTACCAAAAAAACTTCTTAAAATTCTTAAAATTCATTAGCTTTGATTTATCGTCTACAACTTCCTTCAATTTGGACTGGTTTAAAAGTTGTTGTATGTGGTAATGAATTATATGTCATTTTTCAGGTAATCCATCCAATCAATAGGGCACAGATCATGAATGACGCCTGGAATTTGGTCAAGTAAGGAAATTATGTTTGGTTAAAGTAACATTTAATCCCTTCAATAAATTAAGTCACGTTCTCAAAAAAAAAAAAAAAAAAAAAACCCTGAATGAGAAAAATATGCAAACTTATCCCTAGACGAATAAATTATGATGGTAATATTGAATTTACGGCTTAACTGTCGTCATAGCGCAGTTAGTTGCGCATCGGACTCCCAATCTTCAATCACGGGATGTCATGGGTTCGATCCCCGGCGGCGGCATATATTCCTCCCGACATTTGTCTCTAACCAATAGATGGATTATCATAAACCTAAGTGGGATAGCAGCTTGAGGCTAGGAAAGGATGTAGTGGTAGTATACTGGTGTGAGAAATACCAGTAATCCATGGTTAGGTGCTTCAGCCGCCGCGATATAACTTTCATAAAAAAACTTTCATATGTAAAGTGGCGTTAAACCCCATTTAATCAATCAATAAAGGCGGCGTCAAACAAGAAAAATGCAAAAAGAGGTTATAGAATGTTCAAGAAAAAAAAAAACTTAGTGTCGATATATTTTAACCCATTCATAACAAAATTTGAGACTGGTCCATATTGAAAGAAGCCACATACGACAGTTGTTGGATTTTTATTTATTCATCTATTTAAATCTTTTTAGATAGAAAACATTGTGGATAATGAAGAAATTGCTTGTTTCAAGCAATTTCTTCATTTTCCACAATGTTTTCTTAACTTTTTTCCGAAGGGGCGTAAAAAGAGGGCTTGTTATGGAATGGTATAAATCGAAAACGTGTATATTCTAAATTGATTTCCTACGTTAATCTAAACATGATTGTATTGTATTAGCAAAATACCCATTTTACTATTATGACTTACAAAATCTTGAATATTTCTCGTGAATAAAGCTGTATTTACGACATTTTTGTCGCCCACTGACGATATTATAAATGATATTATTCAGATCAGGAGATTTACGAATGGAAATAGCTCTTCAGACAATTGAGTATCTTGACAAAGAACGTGAATATATTCCATGGGCTGCAGCCACCGAGGAACTAAGTTTTGTAAGCTCAATGCTCCAGACAAATCGTCTTTATGGATCGTTTTCGGTAAGTTACTCAGCCTTTTTCCTGTCTTGCTAAATTTTAGACCTGTCCAAATTCAAAGGATTTAAAAACGAACATTTAAAGTGGATTTAATTTGAAAAATAATCATTCAGAAGGGTAGAAAATGTTATGGAAAAATTGTTTTCCTAATTATAAAATTGCAGGGATGTTAAAATCAGGGATTGAACAGGAAAGGGTTAATTATTTTATATAGTTAATATGAGACAATAGTGGACCATTTCCTATTCCTACCCTCCATGTTATAGCAGGTAATGTCAGTAGATCGATCTCTAGCCACACCAACGGACTCCGCTGGCCACGCCCACTGACTCCTACTGGAAATTTCACTTGAATATTTAACGGCTTTATTTTGCAAGATTTATAGCCAGTCTACCATTTAAAAAAAGTAAAATAGTTGGTTGTCGACTTTAACGTCGTAACTACAGCTTGAATAAGCTGTAGTTACGACATTTAAGTCGCCAAACCAACACAGTTGATTCACATAAATGTCGACCAATGTCGGATTTCAAAGTTCATTTTCAGCCTAGATAAATGATAAAAGATTGATTCTTTGACAAACGCGATACATCAAATTACCAGAGGACGCATATTTGTGTCACCGTCTCTGTCTTTCCATTCATCTGTCCCCCGGCGGCATATATCCTTTCAAACATTTGTTCTCTCATCAATGGGTAGATGATCGTAAACCTATGTGGGTTAGCAGCTGGAGGCTAGGAAAGGATGTAGTGGCAGTACTGGTGTGAGAAATATCAGGAATCTATTGTTAGGTGCTCCGCGATATGATTGAAATACTGTTAAAAGTGGCGTTAAACCCCATTCAATCAATCAATAAATCCATACATCTCTTCGTCCAATTTTTCTTTATGATTTTTTTGCGGAGGGGGGGGGGGGGGGGTCTGCTGCGTCACAGAAAAAATGACGGCTTCGTGTTAAAAAGTCTCTTAATCATTACGCATCTGAAGTGTCTGGCAGGTTTTGATCAAATCTTCAAAGAATTTTTGTCATCGTGCGCCTTTTGTTATTGAAACGCGCTGTGGTATTCTTCTGTGTCACGTTAAAAGCGATCGGAACATACTCGACCATTCCCGTAAACTTTTGGAACATACCTCGGACGTATATAAGGCGGAGTTTAAATTTCCTTATTTGGTTTTATGTTCTGCACTATTTCGCTCTGATATTAGGTTTCCTTTGAAGACCAAACAGAGTTCTTACAGAACATGATGCATTTTACCACAGTTGCTTTGCAAAACGGATAGCGCCATTTTGGAAGTCTATCACGTGAATTTTTAAAATAGTTCTGCGATGTAAGTCAAAAATTTGATTCGTAGAATTGAACCAGGAGTTCCGATTGGGTAAAATGATGCTTCGTGAAAATGTGTCATGTGACGGCATACGATGTATTGCTGTGAAAATATATCAGGAACATTCTTAATAAGAAAGTTAACTGATATGTTTAGTGTTTTGTAATAAGACCAGAAAGTGTCTCTAGAATTATTTCCTTACCTTTGGCGATCGCGAGTCCCATATGAAACTGGTTCTCAGGCAAAGTGTCAGCTGAAAAAGTAGTTCCCGATAATTTTGAACGAATGACAAATACATTGTAGCAGTATAAAAATATAATTTTGTTTTCTCCGAAAACGGGGGATCTTATATGGCCGAAATCAATTTTACAAGCATTTCCTCCCTTAACTCTTACAGTGTTTTAGTTGTTGTTGTTGTTGTTTGTTTGTTTGTTTTTTAGACTGGTCCAAATTGAAAGAGGTTGCAGACGAAACTAAAAATAAATGCAATTTGAAATGAAACCACTCTGTGGTGTAAAAAGTATTTTTGAAAAGGGAGAAATTACTTGTTACAAGCGTTTTCTTCTTCCACAATATTCGCTGAAGTATTAAAATCACAGGGTTTGTACAGGAAAGGGTTAAGTAAAATACCTTTGACGACAAAATGTTAAGCCCTTTCCTGTTTTGCTAAATTTTAGACCTGTCCAATTTCAAAGGTTTTTCAGACGAAAATCGAAAGTGGATTTAATTTGAAAAATAACCAATCAGTAGGGGTAGGAAAAAAATTCCATCGACTTGAAGTAGTCCGCTGCAACTCCTTTCAATTTGGACAAGTCTAAAACTTTGCTGTTTTGGAATGGGTTAAATACCGTTCTCCTGACAATTTTTAACCTTCCTAATGCTGAATAAAATACTTTCTTAGAAATGCACTGAAATAAAAGGGCTGAAAGCACTGGAATCTTTTGTTTTTTGTCAAGATTTCTATGCAAATTGATTTCATCAACTACTCTGGCTTTGATTGAACAAACAGGGAGAGTAGACTAGGATCAGACTGCACATATGTGCAGGCTGATCATTGTCTATACTTCCTGTCCAAACAGGAATAAGACGGGTTCAGCATGACAAGGGTTAATGTTTTCTTAACGGCGAGTTTTTTCTAACTTAAACTCTATGGTGTTCTTGAATTTTTCAGGAATTTATGCGCAACAAAACCCGAGCAATATTTCAAGAGCTGACAATGAACAATACAGACGCACAACATCTAGAATCGTAAGTCATATAAATAAAATATTACATATCACATATATCATATATCACATATATAGTGTGATTAGTTGTCATACATCAGTGAAAACAGAAAATATCCTCTTCTTCTCTGAAATGACACTGATTTCCGGTAAATGATCGAGATTTTAGGTTGGTTATCAAGAACCAGTGAAATCATCAAAATGATAGACTAGCGATTTATGCCTACTTTCCTTCATTACACGGGACCAAAGATATTGATGACGTCATCAGATTGCCGTGTAAGTCGCGTGCGAAATTACGCGCTATTTTTACATGTCTTTTTGCATTAAAGAAATAGAATCGCTTGCTTGTTTTTCGAGCACAATATTTCATTTATCTTTAAATTCGTGAACAACTAAAGCATTTTTTTTTTTTCACTCGTTGGCTTTATCCCTTATGATATTATACCTTTTGTTGTTCACTCATTGAAAGATAAATCGATCTTACACTGAAGCAAACAATTATCCTCTGTGTAATGAATTAAACAGTGTTGGATGAAAATACATTCTTTTCGCCCAAGGTTGTAAACTTACATACTCCAATGTGAATAGCTTGCAGTTCTTTCTGTGCTAGTTTACCATGTTCCAATTTGAAAATGTTTCCCTTTGTTAGCGGTTTTGTTGGTCAAAACCGGTATTTTAAATTGATCAACCTGAAACAAGATATTACGCATTTCCGCTAATTTCCATGCATGCTTATAAACTTGAAGTGAAAATCTATGTGATCGCCTCCATCTTTTTTCATCGCTGATGAAGAAAATAACTTACTTGCTGAATGCCAATAGCCTCCTTTTTGTCGTGAATAATAAGGAAAATGGTTTAAAACTTCGACTTATTATATCAATGGTAAATTGTCAAATAAATTGTGTGGATGGCATTATCGAGCGCGGTTAATAATAAGCCAGCAAAACCGATTTCAATTAAGGACTATTTTTACTAATATCAACTCTTGTCATACTGAACCCGAAATATTCCTGATTTTGCAGGAGGTATAGACAAAGATCAACCTGCACATGTGTGCAGTCTGATCTTAGTCTACACCACCTGCTTGTCCCTTTTAAGCAAGAAAAGGAAACATTGGTTTTAAATTGGTGCTTTCAGTGCTTTTAGCCCTTTGATTTTTATGAAATCTATAGATGATTTATAATTCAGCATAACAAGGGTTAAATAATTCGCTGTTCTATTGCAGATATTTGAGATCAGCAATTTCAGGTCTTGCTTGTGAGTTTGGCATACCTGAATGTATCGCTGAAGCCACTCAGCTATTTAATGACTGGATGAAAAACCCAAGTGTAAATCCGTAAGTGGACTTTATCTTTTTATGTATTTATTCTTTATATATCTTAAAGGATAATGGACGTGTCTAATTGGTGTATAACTGGCCTCTCCCACTGACTACGATAGGATCACGTAGTAAAGAAAGGGGTATATTTTGCAAACTTCTTGGTCAGTGAAATGTAGAAAAAAAGTAGCACTGTTTGTTGTCGATCCAGATGACGTTACTACAGCTTCTTACAAGCAATTTCTTCATTTTCAACTTTTTCTCACAAACTCTTTTCTAAAAGATCGTAATAATGATAACTCTCGTGCAAATGTGTATTATACCGGAGTGTATTTTTAAGCCACAAATTTAGAGTGACTGGCACTATACTCAAAACGTAAACCAATCAAGGGGGATAAAGACTTACCGGTATACTACTATATTCAAAACGTTTACAAATTAAGGGGGATAAAGAGTAACCGGTACTATACCCAAAACGTTAACCATTCCGGGGGGATAAAGAGTTACTGGTACTTTACTCAAAACATAAACAAATTCGGGGGAATAAGGAGTTTCTGGTACTATAGCCAAAACGTTTACAAATCCGGGGTGATAAAGAGTTAGCGGTACTATACTCAAAACGTTTACCGATCCGGGGGTTTGGTAATGACTGGCACAATACTCAAAACGTTTACCTAGCCGGGTGGTGTGTTGATAGTGACTGGCACTTTACTCAAAAACGTTTACCTATCGGGGGACTGGGGTGATAGTGACTGGCACTATATACTCAATATGTTTAACTTTCCGGGGGGTTGATAGTGACTGGCACTATACTCAAAACATTTCCCAATCCGGGAGGCTTGAGAGTGACTGATACTTTACTCAAAATTTTTAACTATCCACGAGGGGTTAGATAGTGACTGGCACTATACTCAAAACATTTACCGATCCGGGGAGATTTACAATGAATGGCACTTTACCCGAAACGTTAACCAATTCCGTGGGATTAAGAATGTCTGGTACTTTAGTCGAATCGTTTACCAATCTGGGGGGATTTAGAATGAATGACACTATACCCTTCTCAAAACGTTATCTTTTCTTTGGGGATTTTTAGTGACTGTCACTATTCTCAATACGTTTACCAATCCGGGGGGGGGGGGGGGGGGGGGGGATAGAGAGACTGGCACTCACTAAAAACGTTCACCAATACGGAGGGCATTTTCTTTCCTTATTCCGCGTTTGTGATTTTATTGAACAAGCCTTTTCTATTCGACTTTTTTTTCAAATCATCTGAATGCGTCCGGGTGTAAATATGAATATGTAACAGAATATTTCTAATTGGCTTTTTAATTAGTTGATTGGCTGGTGTTTGAATTGCCTATGTTTAAAAGCCTCATCTCATTACTCGTTCGTTGGTTTAAAGGAAAATTGTTAAGTTCTAAGGCACATATAAGTATCTAGAGAACCGTGCATTGACGGATCATTGGACCCTCCCACTGAATACGCTGGTACCGACCACTGGGCTCCGACAGGAAGTACCTATATTTATTTTTGCCAAATTTACAGATATCGACAAATGTTTGAGGTCAAAGTTCACAGGGTCTAAATTAATGATTTGATTGGTCGATTGGTACGGTGATTGAAAGATGCGATCAGTCAGTCAACCTTGTAGGCTTCCTGCTCACTTTACGATGTGATGTAAATGACGGATCGCTGGCCACGCCCACTTAAACAAATAAAGTTAAAAACTGTAAAGATTTGAAAATAAATATACTCATGAAAAAATTTTAGGAGTGCATGGTGATCATACAATTTCCTATGGTATACCAATTGGGTCAAAAGTCCCCTTTAAGTCGCCTTAGAACAAAGAACCCGTGCACATGTAAATAATACAGGTAAATCCGTTTAATTTAAGTGTGCACGCTTTTATATTGAAAGAGCACGCGTTATTTTACGCATGCACTTACAAAATATGAGCGTGCACGCGTAAAAAGTTAACACCTTTATATTATGCGTTTACTTGTGATATAGGAATACGCGCATATTTTATACCCTCAAACGCTCAGTAATTATTCGCGCACGTCTAAATATTGTGAGTGCACCTGTATTATTTACGCGTGCACGCGTTTATTTTAGCGTGAACTACCTTAAGCGGACTTTTGACCCATTTAGTGCACAAAAATTTCCTGGAATATTCACATCCAAAGGGTGTCCGCTGAATTGACCAATCACTGGCAAGCCCTCTTACTTCGTTTGCTCCGCCCATTGATTCTGACAGGAAGTCCCGTATCGCCTTTAAACGACGTTGCTCTGCAAAATGTATAGCCACTAACATATAACAAAAAATGTAAAATGGTTGATCGGCGACATAAACTACAGCTTGAATAAGATGTAGTCAAGACGTTTAAGTCACCAAACCTCAAAAACCTCAAATTTTTGTCTATCAAAGATGACGCTTTGCTAGCTAAAAATGAAACAATTATTTTAAAACGCGTACATAACGCCTTATTTTAACTATGTAAATCACTTAAGTGATAAGCAATAAAACTCTTTGAAGTTAGAAATTATTCTTGTCAATTTCAATGTTAACCAAGCCATTTCCGTTTGAATGATAAACTGTAATATAGCCTCTTTTTGAAATAGAAATCATGCAATACAATACCTCTAAGATATATGCAGTATTTGAAAATTTTAATGGCGGAAATTTGCTCTTATCAACATAAAGAAAGGATACTTGGTTAGTTCTAATATACGTAGATGCCATCATACGTATAAAAATAACCAATCGCGGCTGTCGATCAAGGAATCGATTAACCAATCGAAACATTTATTCAGTTTTGAATCCTGACATTGGCCGCCATTGGTGTGGAATATTTTTGTTGGTTTGTTGACTTATTCAAGCTGTAGTTACGACGTTTAGGTCGCAAACCAACCATTCTACTTTTGTGTTACATGCCGCTAGCCATACATTCTACCAAATAAAGCCGTTAAAAATCGAAGCGGAACTTCCTGTCAATGGGCGTGGCAAATGGAGTAACCTTCGGGTCAGCGATTTGTCTGTTCCAATTGTAACAAATAACTTTTCTCTTTATCATGTTTATTGTATATGCAAATGATTTGTTACATGGACCAGGGGCCTAAGATTACTTAATGAATAAACTATTTATCTATTTGTTCAAAGAATTACTAAGATTCAAAGACGAGCTGCAAGAATAACCTTTGTCAGGCGAAAAACTCTTGTTTTAAAAGTAACTTATCATCCTTAATATGGAAATAGTTAATTCTAAAAATCGTTGTTAGTATTACACTATCCATATGTTTTCAAAACTATTCATTTGCTAAACCCATCGTTTTTGTCGGACTTTGTTGCTGTAAGTAGCAATAGATTCTAAGATCCAAACTTTACTTTAAAAAGTTCATTCTCTTTTACCGGTATGGAATATTGGAATGCAGTACAATTAATGTACGAAATATTTCAAATTTACAGACCTTCATACACTCACTGAAAGATTACTTAATGCTAAATATTGATGCAGCGTATGTCTTTATGTTACTTTATATTTCCTCCAACACACACAGACACACACACACACACAAGGTCATCTTCATTATGTTTTGCTGTTCGTCACGTGCGCCATCTCATCGAAATGGCACTCACAGGCTTAATTTGTATTCTTTATTTTAATTTATTTATTAATTTAATTTAGAATCGACCCTGGATTGAAAACAACAGTATATTGTACTGCCATAGGAGAAGGAGGTATAAACGAATGGGAATTCGCCTTGAACCAGTACAGAACAGCAAATCTGGCTGCAGAAAAGGCCAGACTCTTGTATGCGTTGGCTTGTACCAAACATCCTTGGATTCTAAGCCAGTGAGTTTTCAATTTCTATTTGAAATAGAATAAAAAATGAAAAGAATAAATATTATGACTTCTCTTGTTGCGTTGGCTTGTACCAAACAACCGTGGATTCTCAGCCTGTGAGTTTTCAATTTCTATTTGAAATACGATTGAAAAGAATAAATATTATGACTTCTCTTGTATGCGTTGGCTTGTACCAAACAACCGTGGATTCTCAGCCAGTGAGTTCTCAATTTCTATTTGAAATACGATTGAAAAGAGTTAATATTATGACTTTGTTTGAAGCATCTCTAAAGCATTTCGTAAAATAATCATAGACAATATTGGACATGTAGGCAGTCTCACAATAAATTGAAATAGTTTATTGTAAATGAAATTTTATCGAGAATTCATTCATGATCTTGAATTTGACATTGGATTGGAATATTATTAGCTCACCTGATAACAAAGTGGTCATGATGAGCTGTTGTGATCTAGCTATGTCCGGCGTCCGGCGTGTGTCAACATCTTGTGTGCACTCAAAGGGCCACAATTTTGCTCAAATGTCTTGAAACTTGGTCAGAATGTTTGTCCCCATGAAACATCTGACAGGTTTAATAAGGGGTCAAAAACTAGGTCACTTGGTAGTATATTAGAAATACCTTGTGTGCACTATAGAGGTCACAGTTTTGTCTAAAATGTCTTGAGATATTTGGTCAGAATGTTTGTCTGCAGAATATCTCGGTCAGGTTCGAAAGTGGGTTGTGTGGGGTCAAAACTAGGTCACTAGGTCAAACACTAGAAATGATCGTTTGTGAACATTTAGAGGCCACAATCTAGGCTCAAATGAAATAGTTGTTCAGAATGTTTTTGTCCATGATATTTCACCCGAATTCAAAATTGGGTGTCATGTGGTCAAAAACTAGGTCAAATCTTAGAAATATTTTTTATGCACTCTAGAGGTCCCATTTTTGGCTCAATGAAATTGATATTTGGTCAGAAAGTTAGTGTGGATGATATGTTAGCCTCGTTCAAATTTGGGTCACATGGGGTCAAAAACTAGGTCACTAGGTCAAATCTTAGAAATATCTTGTTTTAACTTTGGAGACCCCATTTTTTGCTCAATTTAATTGATGACCAGAATGTTTGCATCCAAGATATCTTGGCCAAGTTAGAATTTTGTTGACATAGGATCAAAAACTATGTCATTAAGCCAAATCTTTGGAATACCTTTTCACCCCAGAGGCCACATTTTTGGCCTAATTGGTTTAATATTTGGTCAGAATATCTGTTTTCAAAATATCTCAACCATGTTCGAATTTAGGTCATTTCCGTAAAAAATAGGTCAAATCTGAGAAAATCTTATTTTTTACTCTACAGGCCATATTTTTTACTCAATTGACTAGATATTTATTCAGAGGTTTGTCTTAATAAAAATCTTTGTTAAGTTTGATATTAGGTCACATTGGGTCAAATACTAGGTTGCAAGGTCTTATGTAAATAAATCTTCATTTCAATTTACTAGCACTTTTCTTGCACAAATACCTTGAAATTTGGTCAGAATGTTTGTTTGTGATTTCTTGGACACGATTTGATAATTGGTTTTCTTTTTTAGCTCTACTGGCCGAAGGCCACTAGAGCTATAGCGATGGCTTTTTCCCGTCCGGCGTCCGTGCGTCCGTCCGTCGTCCGTCCGTTAAACTTTTCCTCGTTTACGCGATAAAGTCCACAGTTTTCATCGGATTCTCTTCAAACTTTCACAGAATGATTGTACCATCATAAGGATCGTTCCTTTCGAAATTGGGTCAGATCCGTCAAGAAACACGGGAAAAGGGGCCTAATTAAAACTTAATTAAAAAATCTTCGTTTACGCGATAAAGTCCACAGTTTTCATCGGATTCTCTTCAAACTTTCACAGAATGATTGTACCATCATATGGAATGTTCCTTTCGAAAATTGGTATGATCCGACAAGAAACACGGGAAAAGGGGCCTTATGAAAATTTAATTAAAAATTCAATTAAAAATCCTCGTTTACGCGATAAAGTCCACAGTTTTCATCGGATTGTCTTCAAACTTTCTCAGAATGATTGTACCATCATAAGGATCGTTCCTTTCGAAAATGGGTATGATCCGTCAAGAAACACGGGAAAAGGGGCCTTATGAAAATTTGATTAAAAAATCCTCGTTTACGCGATAGAGTCCACATTTCTCATCAGATTCTCTTCAAACTTTCACAGAATGATTGTATTATCATAAGGATCGTTCCTTTCGAAAATGGGTATGATCCATCAAGAAACACGGGAAAAGGGGCCTTATGAAAATTCATTAAAAATTCAATTAAAAATCCTCGTTTACGCGATAAAGTCCAAAGTTTTCATTGGATTCTCTTCAAACTTTCTCAGAATGATTGTTCCAACATAAGGATCGTTCCTTTCGAAAATGGGTATGATCCGTCAAGAAACACGGGAAAAGGGGCCTTATGAAAATTTAATTAAAAATTCAATTAAAAATCCTCGTTTACGCGATAGAGTCCACAGTTTTCATGGGATTCTCTTCAAACTTTCTCAGATTGATTTTACCATCATAAGGATCGATCCTTTCGAAAATTGGTAAGATCCGTCGAGAAACACGGGAAAAGGGGCCTAATGAAAATTTATTTAAAAAATCCTCGTTTTTGTGATAAAGTCCACAGTTCTCATCAGATTCTCTTCAAACTTTCACAGAATGATTGTACTAACACAAGGATCATTCCTTTCGAAAAAGAGTATGATCCGTCAAGAACACGGGAAAAGGGGCCTTATGAAAAATCATTAAAAATTCAATTAAAAATCCTCGTTTACGCAATAAAGTCCACAGTTTTCATTGGATTCTCTTCAAACTTTCTCAGAATGTTTGTACAAACATAAGGATCGTTCCTTTCGAAAATGGGTATGATCCGTCAAGAAACACGGGAAAAGGGGCCTTATGAAAATTTAATTAAAAAATCCTCGTTTACGAGATAGAGTCTACAGTTTTCATCAGATTCTCTTCAAACTTTCACAGAATGATTGTATCAACATAAGGATTGTTCCTTTCGAGATTTGGTATGATCCGTCAAGAAACACGGGAAAAGGGGCCTGATGAAAATTTAATAAAAATTCCATTAAAAATCCTCGTTTACGCGATAGAGTCCACAGTTTATTTTCTTCAAACTTTCACAGAATGATTGTACCATCATAAGGATTGTACCTTTTGGAATCGGATATGATTCCTCAAGAAACATAGGAAAAGGGGCCTTATTAAAAATTAATTCAAAGATCTTTGTTAACACTCTAGAGTCCACAGTTTTCATCTGATTGACTTTAAACTTTCACAGAATGATTGTACCATCATAGGAATTATTCCTTTCAAAATTTGGTATGATCAGTCAAGGAACACGGGAAAAAGGGACCCGATTAAAACTGGATTGAAAAAGTCCTCGAAAACACAATAGAGTCCATAGTTTTCAACAAATTCTCTTCAAACATTCCCAGAATGATTATTACATTAAATGGATTGTTCCTTTCGGAAGTAGGTTTGATCCATCAAGTTTCATGGGAAAAGGGGCCCTATGAAAATTTAATAAAAAAAATCTTAGTTAACATGTAATGGCCCTAGATTTCACCTGATTGACTTCAAACTTTCACATAATGATTGTACCATCATAAGGATTGTTCCTTTCAAATTGGGTCTGATCCATTGAGAAACATAGGAAAAGGGGCCTAAGGAAAATTCAATGAAAAAAATCTTAATTAATGCTTGTAAGTCCACAGATGAGATGGGGTTGTCTTTATACTCAAACAGAATAATTATACTTTTGTAAAAAGAGTTCCCTTTGGAATTGGTTCAGATCCATCAAGTAACATGGGAAAAGGAGCATTATGAAATTTAATTTTAAAATCATTGTACCACAATAAAGTCAACAGTTTTCATCAGATTCTGTTGAAACTTTCACAGAATGATTGGTAGGTCATAACTATCATTCTTTTCATAACAGGGTTTGAACTGTCAAGAAGCACAGGAAAAGGGGCCTTATGAAAATTTCATTTATAAATCCTTGTTACCAAGTCCAGAGCTTTCATCGGATTTTCTTCAAACATTCACAGAATAATTGTACAATAATAATGATTGTTGATATTTGCATTAGACCTGATCCGTCAAGTATCACAGGAAAAGGAGCATTATGAAATTTAATTTTAAAATCATTGTACCACAATAAAGTCAACAGTTTTCATCAGATTCTGTTAAAACTTTCACAGAATGATTATTCCATCATAAGGATTCTTTCTTTTCAAATTAGGCATGATCTGTCCAGTATCATAGGAAAAGGGGCCTTTAGAGAATTTTATCTATAATCCTTGTAACCAAGTCCAGAGCTTTCATTGGATTTTATTCAAACCTTCACAGAAGCATTGTACAATAATCACGATTGTTGATGCTGACATGAGACCTGATCCTTCAAGTATCACAGGAAAAGGACCCTTATGAAAATTTTATTTTAAAAGTTTGACACTAAGATAAAGTCTGCAGTTTTCATCAGATTCTGTTCAAACTTTCACAGAATGTTTGTACCATCATAAGGATTGTTTCTTTCCAAATTGGGCCTGATCTGTCTAGTATCATAGGAAAAGGGGCTTAATGAGAAAGTATTACCAAATCCTCATAAACACAACAATGCCCTCAGTCTTTATCAGAATCTCTTCAAACTTTAATAGAATGATTGTACCATCATTTGGATTGTTCCTTTGTAAATTAGGTCTGATTGGTTAAGTGACATAAGAAAAGGGACCTTATAAAAATTTTATTACAAAACATCATTATTACAATAAAGTCCTCAGTCTTTATCATTTTCTTCAAACTATCATTAGGATTGTTCCTTTGTACATTGGGTCTGATTTGTTAAGTTTCACAGAAAAAGGGGCCTTATCAAAATTGTGTTACAAAAATTCTTGACACAATTCAGTCCACTGTTTTCATTGATTCTCTTTAACTTTTAAAGAATGATTGTACCTTCATTAGAATTGTTCCTTTTGAAATTTGGTTTGTTCTGTAAAGTATCATGAGAAAAGGGGCCCTATGAATATTTCACTATAAACTCATTAACACAATAAATTCCACAGATTAAACATATTGATTGTACCATCATTCCAATTGTTGATTTTGACAGTGGATCTGACTATAGCAAGGGTCACATAAAAAGGGGCCTAATGAAAAACTCTCTTAAATATTCTGGTTAACACAATGATGTCCCTTGATTTCACCGGATTCACTTCAAAATTTCACAGAATGATTGTACAAATACTTAGATGGTTCTTTTCAGAACTGGGTACAATCCATCAAGTATCATGTAAAAAGGGGCCATATGATTTTTTTTTTAAATATTCTAGTAAACATAATGAATTTCCAATATTTCATCCGATTCACTTTTAACTTTCATAGAATGATAAAACCAACAGTAAAATATCACGGGAAAAGGGGCCCTATGAGAACTTGAATTTAATATCTTTTTTAACACAATAAAGTCAACAGTTTTATTGGATTCTCTTCAAAGATGCATGGAATAATTGTGGCATTTGAAACACAGGAAAAGGGGCCTTACAGATTATCATTCAAAACATTCTTGTGTATGTGATGAAGATCACAATCATTATCAAGTTGTCTTTTAAATTTCACAGGACAATTGTCGGGTTGTAAGGAAAGTTCCTTTTGGAATGAAATTGATCCATCAGAAAACACAGGAAAAGGGGCTTTATTGATTTTCATTCAGAACAATCCTGTTTATGTGATTAAGTCCACAATTATTGTCAGATTCTGATGAAATATTCACAGAGTGATTGTAGGGTCATAAGGGAACTTTCTTGTGGAAATGGAGTGGATCCGTCATAAAACATGGGAAAAGGGGCCTTGAGGATTGTTGCTTAAAATGATAAAGGGGATGAAGCCCCTTTTTTTTTCTTTATGCATTCTTCTTTGAGCAATTAACTTCCTTAAATATCAGATTTCTTTAACGGAAAACTTGATAACCAATAGAGCGTCTCAGGCCCTCATGGGCCTCTTGTTTCAAAACAAGGTCACTTGTGCTATTTTACTTCTATAGTCATCGACTCAGGTGAGCGCTTTAGGGCTAATAGCCGTCTTGCTTCTACTGGCAATTTAGAATTTGAGAGTTCATTCAATCAACACGCCTAATAAATCTCCTACAGAAAGTTCCACTTCGATATTTAACCATTCCCACATTAGAAAATTTTAGGCTACTCTAAATTGATAGAATACGCAGACGACAATTTTAGAATGATTAATTCTAAAATCCTTTGTCTTTTGTGGTAGAAACCATTGTTATTGACATTGAAGTAATTGCTTGAATCAAGCAATTACTTCAATGTCCACAATATTTTTTCAAAGATTTTTTCTTTAGGTGCGTAAGAAGGAGGGAATGGTTTAAACAGCGCCATTTTGCAAGTTTTGGTAAGTAACACTGTTAAGTGGTTGGTTAGCGACCTAAACGTTGTAGCTACAGCTTGTAAAAGCTGTATTTACAACGTTTAAGTCACCAAACCAACTAATACGCTTCACATAAATGTCAACCAATGTCAGAGTTCAAGGTTCACTTCCGATCAGTATATCGTTTCTGTCGTTGTGTTTACAGCATGCTATTCGATTTTTTTATTTATTAATCTTATTTTCAGATATCTTCAAATGTCCGTAAACCCTGAAGAGATACGCCGTCAAGACACAGTCTCTGTCATAGTGTATATAGCAGGCAATGTAATTGGAAGGTAGGTTTACCATTGGATTTCACAAACGAAACTTACTTCACCGGTTTCGGAATCTGGCTGCCAAAGCATTACATACGAATAGTTACTGTCAAATCCGCCGTAAATTGAGTGCTTTTCTGAAAAGATGAAAATGTGATATGACGTCATAATGACATCAACATATTCCAAATTCGAAAACAACACGAGTTAAGGGATGCCACTATCCTTACTGGAGTTACAGACCTTGAAAAAGATCCCGAAATTATATTCAAAACTGATGCTTAGAAATTGCTGGAGGAAATATACTTTACAAAAAATGAATTGAAATCACGCTTTGATTCACTAAGACTTTGATAATTTAAACTATTCCCACACAACCCCTCTTTTTTACTTAACTCAAGAACAAGACTTTGAAAAACATTATGGAAAGTAAAGCACTTGCTTATCACAAGCAATTTCTTCCTTGTCGGCAATGTTGTCTATCCTAAAGGACAAATATTTATTTTCAAATTTCAAAAACTTTAAACTGTCGTCTGTAACCTATTTCAGATCGGACCAGTCTATAATTTTGTTCATGGGAGTTTGGGAAAAATATTCAGCTAATGAAAATACTTGAATCTTGATAGACGAAACTAAAATTGAATCATATTAGTGTTAACTAACCTTAACCTTTCTGCTATATACATAGGGAATATTAAAACAGTGTGTTTTTCTATTTGTCGTTATCGTGTTCGAGAATCGTGTGTAGGTATTTTTTATTGGATGAGACCGAAGGTCGAATCCAATAAAAAAATACCTACACACGTTTCGAAAACGCGATAACAACAAATAGAAAAATACACTTGTAACATTCCTTTATTATATACCTTTAGGATATGACATTAAGAAAACTTACTTACATGATTAAGAAATAATCAACTTTCCGAAAATAAAAACCAGAACGTCAATACACAAAAAAGTAGTCCGTGTTAACGGTACTCGACGAATACGGTTTTTTGGTAAACACCGAATATTGATTTTTTTCTGTCGAGTTGTATTGGATAGCAAGATTTTAATCCATATCCTTAATAGGCATATTATAAAAATAATTACCGCTCAATGAAGGTATCTTGTACACCTAGTCTTTTATAGCGATCCAAAAGAGTCCAAATTCCTATTTCCGTCTTACACACGATAAAATACATATATGTAAAAAAGTACATGTTCTACGATGAAATTTAGGCGTGCACGCTCAAAACTGATCCCGCACGCGTAATAAAATGTAATTGAGCGCATAAAATGATAAATTCACACACGAAAATGAAGATCCTTATCTATAACCTTGCAAATTGAAATATTGATCATTCACTCGTAATTTTAAGCATGCACGCCAAATATATGAGCTTACAGACTTTGATGTCACAGTTTCTTCTGTGTTACTTACGCGTGTGCGTATTCTTTTCAGCATGCACGACTAAAAGATGACTTTTGATCCAAATGGTACATCATAGTCCTAGTAGTGAAAAATGTCTATCGATACTTTTCGGATTCCATATTTCTCCGTTTTATTAACCCTTGTAATGCTGAACCAGGACTATTCCTGTTTTGGCAGGAGGTAAAGACAAAGATCAGCCTGCACATAAGCGCAGTCTAATCTTGATCTGCACCTCCTGCTCGTCCCCTTTCAGCCAGACTCGTTTAAATAATCAATTTTCATAAAAAATGACCCTCATTAAGACCTTCCAGCTCTGTCATTTCTTTGATTATCAATCAAATTTGTATAGGATTTTAATTCAGGATGACAAGTGTTAATATTGTCTGTATTATTTACTTTGTAGACCACTCGCCTGGGACTTTTTCCGCAGTAACTGGGATTTCCTCTTAAACGAGTAGGTATCATTTATATTGCATAAAATCAAAGAGAACTTTTTCTTTTCTTTAATTTACGACTTTTATTTTTCATAAAATAAATATACAAGTTTATCAACAGAAACAATTGTTCGGAATATAGGTTATCTGTCATCAATGCCATATCTACAAAATCTGTTCGGAAAATTTTCATACCGTGCTAATAAACAGTAATACGGTACGTGTTAAAATTGTGCTATAGGAAAAATACAACGTGCCCTGTCCTTCGGGTTTAGTATTAGTTTAACATCAGCATTAATTTAAATGATAGCATTTACGAGATCTTGATATTGTCATAATGTTATTTGAAGAACGTCAAATCGAATTACAGCTTTTGATTATATTCCTAGCAGTAAAATCCTGTGATTCCCCAGTATGATAATTAATTTTTTGTAGTATCAATAGTAGGAAGAACTAGTAGTGACCAAAATGACTCTCTATGATATCTAGTTGTGCACGAGACAAGCTCATCGGGGCGTATATGCGATACTCTGCGAATTTTTTGTTTGTTTGTTTGGTTGGTTGGTTTTGGGGGTTTTTTTGTTGGTTTTTTTACATTTTACTGCTCATAAACTTTGCAAAATAATGTCTTTTAACCCTTGTCGTAATGAACCCAGAATATTCCTGTTTTGGTAGGAGGTATAGACAAAGATAAGACTGCACATATGTGCAGCCTAATCTTAGTCTACACCTTCTGTTTGTCCTGTTCAAGCCTGAATTGTTTATGAAATCAATTTGTAGAAGAAATACTGACCAAATAAATATTACCTTCAGTCCTTTTACTTCATTGCATTTCCTTATATACAAGGATTAAATTCAGAAACGTAGTAACTAAAGCTTGAATAAGCTGTAGTTACGACGGTTAAGTCGCCAAAACAAAAGAAAAGGTTAACAAAA